>JAOXOE010012278.1:0-24125 GCA_028565055.1 Phoeniculus purpureus
CCTCAGTCTCCTTTTCTCCAAGCTCAAGAGCCCCAGCTCCCTCAGCCTTTCCTCATCAGGGAGATGCTCCACTCCACAATCTTCGTTGCTCTGTGCTGGACTCACCCCAGCAGCTCTGTGTTTTCTAGAACTTAGGGATCCAGAACTGGACACAAGATTCCAGATGCTGTCTCACCAGGGCAGAGTAGAGGGGGAAGAGACCCTCTCTCAATCTGCTAATTGCCTCCATTCTGATCCACTCCAAGATGCTGTTGGCCTTCTTGGCCACCAGGGCACATTGCTGGCTCATGGTCAAGAGGAGCAGACTGTGCCATTTGTGATAGGAGACCAGAACCAAGAACAGACACCCAAGCAACACAACATCTTCCCACAGGAACCTCTCTCACTCCTGTCCTTGCTCACTCCTCTTCACATACTGTGTTTTAATAAGTCCTTCAGGCCCTGGCTGAAATTGGTTCATCATAATGACCACATTCAAGCACAGCCATGGAGCTCTTAGCTTTATCTCAGCAGTGGTTTTTAATAGTTGTTTTAGAGAACTGCTGTGTAATATCCATCCTAAGCTCAAATCCCAGCATTCTTATGACATTGGCTAGGTAAAAAGATGCAGCTAGCTGTTGAGACCATTTCCCCAAGTAGATCTTTTGACATCCAAACTGTATGACAGTCTTTATCCTACCAAGTAGGGTAGTAGTGGCTATAGGGCCCTGAGCCTGTGTCAATCTCCCTGGTCATTTTGCATTGGTCACAGCTCTCAGGCAGCAGAAATAAAGGATCAGTGCAGGTTTATCTCCTTGTGAGTTCAAGACACAGCAGAAGTACACATCAAATCTGGGGAGCTGAGAAAGACTGAAGTAATGAACTTAAGTGACAATATCCCGTGGTGGTACAGTAACTGCAGCACAGTGAGAAACACCACAGATAAGAGGGAAGCCAGTCCCACAGTATCTCATGCTGAATCTTGGTGGTGGTTGAGTACCCATCCCTGGATGTGTTTAAAAGCCGCTTAGATGAGGTGTTGAGGGATATGATTTAGGAGTGAAATCGTAGAGTAGGGTTGATGGTTTGACTTGATGATCCCAAAGGTCTTTTCCAACCTGAATGATTCTGTGATTTTGTTAACATTCCCTCAATGTGGGCTGAAAAGGTCAGCATGAATCTTTCAAGATCCCTTCCAATCTCTAGTGTTCTGTGAAAAGCACAAAGAGGACAATCTGAGGACGTGTTGCAGCTAACTAGGTGTGATGTTATGATGTCACTGAAAACCGTAGCTGTTACGAGAGCCAAGCAAGCAGAAGAGAAAAAGGTTTAAAAATGGGGAGGTACCCATGCAAGTTCTCTGCCTCAGGTATGTCCCATTGTGGCAAGCACCATCACAGCTCTTGCATCTCCCTAAATAAAGCAGCAATCCCCAGATGAACAGGAGGACAAGTCACTGGTGTACATTTTGGCAGATCTTCTGACACAGGGGAGGACTCCAGGAGGATGTAGTGTGACAGAAGCAGCAGTGAAACAGCTTCTACAACACTGCTAACATAAGAGACAGCTCATGTCTTCCCAAACACACGCGCACAGGAGATTCTAACATGGCACCAACCCACCAGGCAGGCTGGAGATGATACTTTGCTCTAGGATAGTTTCATGTATCCCTGTGGATATTAAATGTATGTGGCCTGTACAGTAGCTACAGCACTAATCAATCAGTCTTTCATGATTGTTATTCCAGGCATGACTCTGGGGGATATTTTAAGCACAAGAAATGTATTTTTTAAATTATACAAGTCTCAAGGGGCTCCTTCTATTTCCAGAGACATGTTGTAAAAGAACGAGACTCCTTAAGTGCATTGCCTCAAGTGCCTCTTTAAAGGCCTCCTTGGGAGAAAGAACAATGATTAGACTTGATTTAGTTCTGCCTTTCCCAGTTGTTCTATTATCTGGGGGAGGCACATTCATGGATCTCAGACATAAATGTTCTATTTCCTTGGGTTTGATAGTGGATTTGCCTAACACACCTGAAACTACAGCTCAGTATTCTCTGACTGGGAGTCATGAGAGAAAAGAGTCTGTATGTCAAGCCTCTGTAGCCCTTGTTCCATGATGTAAGGGATGACAATAAAGTAGCTGGTGGAGGAGAACACGTAGCTAAGAGGTTCACTCACATTCCTCAAGAGGTGATACCCTTTAGAAGCAGATTCACAGGGAAGAAAATTGGATGTTTTCTTTCCCAGGTTCTGTCGTGCCTCTTATAAAAAGCCCTGCTTTCACATGGTTCCTCACTCTGGGGTAGCAGTTTATCTCACTCTGAGGATATTAGAGAGCAAGAAGTTGCCTGTACCTTGCTAGCTCAGAAAGGATCTTTATGTTTCTACCTTTGAGACTCAACCTGTAGCACACTTCAGGCTGGTTTTGATTATTTTGAGAGCTATCCTTGATATCATTCCTTAGCAGACCAGTATTTTGTATTCACCATGGCTTGGAGCAGAGCTAGCTGCTCCAGTGAAGAATTAAGCCCTTCCTCATGCCTGATCCAAGACAGGAACACACATTCACCATGATGGACCAGAAAACCTCTTCCACACTGAGCTGGGAGATGCACTGTATTTACCAAAAGCCAAGATCATTCAGAACTTTAACCTACAGACTGCAGCTGAACTACCAGCCACCAGACAAGGGAACTCCACAGTAAGGGTGACAGAGCACTGGAAGGGACTGCCCAGAGAGGTTATGGTTACGGAGTCTCCTTCTCTGGAGACATTTAAAACCCACCTGGACATGTTCCTGTGCAGCTTGGTCTAGGTGATCCTGCTGTGACAGGATTGGACTAGATGATCTTTCAAGGTCCCTTCCAATCCCTAATGTTCTGTGATTCTGTGAAGAAGAAAAGAGGAAGTTTAATCTTGGATAGATAAATCAAGAAGTCTGGGGCAGGGAGAAGAATCCTAAAGTTCACCAAAGGTTTCCCAGTGGGAACTCACAGGGACAGATTGCATGTGTTTCTCCTTCTGTGACTGCTTTTCTGAACAGGAGGCAGACCAGCCCTCTCGAGGAACCCCTTGGTGCCTTCTGATGTGACCTATGTATTACCTCTGAAGCGCAGCAGTTCCCACAGATGGGGAGAGCTCTCTTTCTGTGCTTTCCTGGGGAGGCTTGAGCAGATTGTGTTCTTCAGGAAGGTTAGTTTTTGCCCCAAATTACAAAGAATAGTTTTGTGAGGTTACTTAAACAGTGGTTTATCCATAGGAAACCATGTGTAACTTTTGATCTGACGGCATTGTGACAAACTCAGATGAGTTTTGAATACTCATATTTGGTGTCATGGAGTCTGGCTTTGGTTGTTCAATGCAGTTTCTTGTCAGCAGGAAGGGTGTTGGAAATATTTCTTCAGTATGTCACAGATGAAAATGGGGATCTTTTGGAACAGCTCTCCTAGTTCATGACATTTATTTTAACATAGCAAGAAATGTGAATAGCATAGAGTTTCATTTGTTCCACTCTGTTTAAAACTCGTTGGATTTATGAGTATGGTGGTAGGCTGACCTTGGGTGGCAACAAAAACCCCACCGTCTCCCTTGTTCACTCTTCCAGCAGGGTGTAAGTGTCAGACAGAACTGCCTCAATATGATCATCATAGACTTGGACACTAAAGGTACAGAACTGGACACTAAGTACAGACTGGACATTCAGGTACAGGAAGGTACCCTGAAAACTGACCAAACTATCTTAGCAGAAAGAACATTTGGAACATATTAAAATATTTCTTTTGCTAAAGCTTTGATAGTGAACACTTAGACTCAGCAAATTCCCATTAGTACTAAGGTTTTGAGGACTCAGCATATTGTTGCTGCAGGGTCCATCACAGATAAGTGTTGCTATATTTTCTGATGGCCTGAAGAAAAATGAACTCACTCAAGTTATTAAGCAGCTATCTCCAGGCTGTTCAGTGTGAGCTGGGCTAAGATTTTACAGCAAATTGCTTTTTATTTTGGTACTGCTCACCAAAGTCTCTGCTTACTGTGAATAACCCTACAGTTGGTGAACAAATGTCCAAAACTATAAGCCACCATTTCAATTGGAAAGCAAGAAGGTGTCTCCCTCCTAGTGTTGGCAGGAAAGTCTAATATGGAATTTTCTTAAAATCTTTAAATAAATGAAACTTCCAGTTATTTCAAATGAGAGGTAGACCTACTGACAAGTTGAGAGAGGTAAATATAAGCAAATATGTTTGGTTTTTTTTCTTGACCAAAGCTTAATCAAACATCATATTTCCAGAAAAATTTGGAAAGTAGTCAACAGTCACATTAATTTCTCTATGTACATTCCATTTCTCTTTCAAATAAGCCATTAGAGAAGGGACTGAGCTAGGATATGAGTTTCATCCTGCTGATATCAAACAAATCTGAAGCAGATAATATAGTAAAATTGGCAAAGAAGCATGAAGGAGGAGGAAAGAGAGCTCTGATGTTGGCAGCTTGAAGCCAGGAAATACTCCAAATTTTACAGCTGACGTAATTTGACAGCTCTGATGAAATCATGGTGGTATGTATGCACATTCAGCAAAAAATCTAGCCATGAACTCTATCTGTCTTGACAGGCTACGGCTTGAATGGGTACTTGGTTAATATTATCTGTGTTCACAGCACTACTTGATGTGAGCAAATGAATTTCAAAATATTGAGCTTAATTCTTTCATTAATTCACTAATGCAGGAAGGATATAGTGCAAATGCAGCTTGGAAGATTAGTGCTACAGAAAACACAATCCATCCATCAGTTTTACAACAGTTTAGTTCTTTGAGGTGTACGGGTAGGCTTGCAGGCCATAGTTATCGCTAGAACACATATTTTGTATAAATGCAGTTTAATTGCTTATTTAAGTTAAAAAGAATACTGATTTTTTGAGTAGGATCTTTGTCTAGAAAAATACTGTCCTGATTTGTGAACTCTCGGTTGTCATTGATTCGTATTTTTATTTACAGTTGATAATTTCTCAATAGATTAATTAATAACTGAATTTAGAGGACAGCACAAGATCTAGCCTATCAGCAAGCAATAATTTTACAAAGAGAAAGGCTCTAGGAGTAAATTGTGGGCTGCTTATTTTAATGCAGTTTTCTTTGTGCTGCTTCCAAAGTGATGACAAGAACTTGTCATCGCTTCATCAGTTGATCAGCTCCAAGATGAGATCAACCAATTAATTTAGGGAACGTGCTAATGGGCAGAGACAGAAACGAAACAGAACAAGGAGGGTTCAAAACCACTTAATGAAAATTGCAGGCATGAACAAAGCTTTATCTGGGGAAACACAAGATATATTTAATTCACACAGCATAAAAACCTTAACAAAAAACACGTGAAGCGTTTAATCACTTGTTCTTACATAACTGGGCCAAGCTGCTATCTCCATCCCCTTCAAAGGGAAGAAGGAAGCACCCAGCAGTTATTTTCCTTATGGAATTGTGATGTCCATCCTTTAGTCCATGGATCCACTCTCTCAAAGGCAGCAGGTTTTTTAAGGGCCAGTCCCTCATTCCATGTGCTTCCAAGCCAGTCTATAATTTCCAGTTTGCTGTTTCCTACAGACCACAAGCAAGAGAAAACTCTCACTATTTCAACAAACAATGGATTGCAGGCAAAACGTTTCTTCTGCTGAACCCTGATGTTCCACAATGCCCACTCTCTCCATTCACCATGTTCCAAGGGCAAGATGGCTTCACAGAATCACAGAACATTAGAGATTGGAAGGGACCTTGAAAGATCATCCAGTCCAATCCCCTTGCCACAGCAAGACCACCTAGATCAAGTCCCACAGGAACGTATTGAAGCGGGTTTTAAATGTCTCCAGAGAAGGAGACTCCACAACCTCCCTGTACAGCCAGTTTCAGTGATCCGTTCCTTCTGATATTTATGTGGAACCTCCTGTGTTCCAGCTCACACCCATTGTTCCTTGTCCTATCATTAGATGACACTGAGAAGAGCCTGGCTCCATTCTCCTGACAACCACCCTTCACACGCTAGCTAGGCTTCAGTGACATGTGTGTGCTTGAGCAGGAGGGTTGGACCTGATGGCCTTTGAAGGCCCCTTCCAACCCTTATAAACAGTGTAAACTGTGTTCCTTCTGATCTCCATACTGATACAGCGAGTGGCAGGCTGATTATGTTGAGGTTCCATATTTGCTAGTGTTCACTGCAGAACAGTCCCCCAGCAGTAATGCTGTCGATTTTAGTGCTCACATATCATTTTTGTATTGTGTTTTCATGTCATGTACAAGAAAACTCAAGTGTGTTTGTTTAATTTTTCTTCTGGGAACAGAAAGTTGTAGTTTTTGTTTGGACATGTGCTAATTTTCCTTCCCATTCTAGGACAGGGTGGTTAGGAAATGACCTTAGTAGACTGCTTCGGGAACAGTTCCTGACTGATGGACACTATTAAGTAGGCGGATCTAGTTCAAGGGTGATGGCTTTGGTAATTCTGAGTAGAGGTACATGCTGGCTTTTCTTTGCAGAACAACTAGTCTGTGGCACATCGGCTTTATTTTAAATACAAACCATATGCTTGGTCTATGAAAGCCAAACATCTGCCATAGAGTTGTGGAAATACATACCTTAAAATATCTGCTTCTTGTGTGCTGCTGTGTATGATAAGGTAAATTAACACGGAGGCATATTGATATTTTAACCCTGAATTTATAGTTGGTTGCCATTTAATTCATAGCTCTTCCCAAGAATTGTGCTTTTGTAATCCATAAATCACTTGGTCTAAAAATATCTTACATTTGTGAATCATCTTTCACAGTAACCAGAAGGCTTGCTTCTCTCCCAGAAGGAATATATCTCATGCATCTTTCTGTTTAATTCTACTGGACTTGGTTCCTCTTTAGCGTTGCTTAGTGGGGTTTACCCTTATAGGATTTAAGACCAGTTTACTGCTTATCAATTTGCACCAGAATAAGAGACACCAATTGATGGAATCAATGACCTTTTAAAACTCCACAAATATCAGTGCATTTTCTTTTTGCACTGATATTTACAAAAAAATTGCTAAAAAAGGTAATAGTAATATTACTACTGAAGTAGTAATAGTAGTAATCTGCTAGAGTAGATGAATGTGAAGCTCAGACTGATTTTTCTACTCTAACAAAAAGCTTAATTCCCTAAATTCCCTAAAAGCCTTTTACTAATGAACACTATTATCCCCTGTCTTTTTGAACAGTGTATTAAACTTGCATTAAAGTTTTTTCTTTATCTCTGCTACTTACTGCAACTACAAAATACAATTAATACTTTTATAACCAAATTGGCTAACTTCATGGAAAACTCAACCCTACTGCTTCACAGAATTACAGAATTATTAAGGCTGGAAAAGACCTCTGAGATCACCAAGTCCAGTCAATGATCTGATACCACCAGACCAGCTAGACCAGGGCACTAAGTGCCACAGCCAGTCTGTCCTTAAATTCCTCCAGGGATGGCAACTCCACCACTGCCCTGGGCAGTCCATTCCAGGGTCTGATCACCCTTTCCATGAGGAAGGGCTTCCTAACATCCAACCTAATCCTCCCCTGGCACAGCTTCAGACTCTGCCCTCTTGTTTTGTCGCTAGTTGGCTGAGAGAAGAGCCTGATCCTCACATGACTACGGCTTAGCTTCAGGTAGTTGTAGAGAGAGATAAGGTCCCCTCTGAATCTCCTCTTCTCCAGGCTAAACACCCTCAGCTCCCTCAGTCTCTCCTCATCAGACTTTCCCTCCAGTGCCTTCCCCAGCCTCCTTGCTCCTCTGGACCCGCTCCAGGAACTCAACATCTTTCTTGAAGTGAGTGGCCCAGCTTGTGTTAAAACCAGCAACCCACTGAAAGAACCTGGCATAGCAATTTCATCACTCTTTTAAATGGCAAGCTGGAAAATCAAACCACAACACACACGGCTTTATGTCTCTGAACAGCCTTTGCTCAATAACTGATTGCTTACACAGAGTAACAGTGAGCAACAGGGGAAAGCTTGCTCCCTCAAGACCCTAAAGTAAGAGGTCCAGGTTTTCATGTGTTTCCTCTAAGATATTGACCTCTTCAATTGTACAAGTGCTTAAAGGCATGGCTGTTAAAAACAGCACTGATTTCTTCTGAAGGTCAGAAATGTATTTCATGGGAGGAATTTTAAAAAGCATGTGTTGGATAGCAGCATAGGTTAATGCTAATTCCATTTATTTCTACACATTCTCTTCTTGGCTTTGGATGGGGTTTTTTTGAGGGATATGTTTGGTGGAAAGAGAGGAAATGAGGAGAAACGTGAAGGTCTTTAAGTAAAGTCAATGACAATTAGCCATAACATTACTACAATGAAGAACCCCTCTTCTACTGCAGACAACTATATGAAACCATTTTCCTTGAGAAAATTGAGACTGTTAAAACATGAGCATCTCACAAGGATTTAATTAAGAAAGGTTTGAAAAGAAATTAGTTTCAGCATCATTTTTGATGCAAACCAAAAAAGTGCATAGCTTCTTAGGCTGTATGTTAATAGTAATCTTGAATTACACATCATGTTAGCATAACTACACTGGGATCGTAGGGCATTGCTGAAGTGTTTCAACTTCTTATAAAAGCAAGTGGGCACTTCGGGCTGAGGGCATTCTGATTTTGTGGCTTTGTGAGAGTTTGATATTTATTGGCAAGATTTGTTTCAAGAGAGAAACAATTAACAGCTTTACATGTAAACAAGTTTCTGTAGCAGATGGGGTAGTTACTTAGAATGAGAAATTCTCTGCAACGTTACAGTTCTAATCTGTTTTTGTTCTCATACTTGGCAGTCTTCAAGAAAGGCATAAGCTAGCACTGCTGAAATCGGGAAGGCACTGTTTTTATCTAGTACAATGTTTTAAGGTTAAATGAAAGAGAGAAACTAAGGCGGAACCCAAACTCAAGTTGTTCATTTTTCTCTCTTAAAATCTCCTTTGAGTGCATAAATTAAAACACAGTTTGTCTTACCCATTTGCCAAGGAAACAGAAAAGTTTAAATTTGTGCCTCTGCTTCTGGAAATGCAGCTAGCAACTAGTACGTGAGGGAGTAACCTTTTCATCTAAACAGCTTCTCCGTGCTTATCTATGTTTGCAGAAAATAGCGTTTTTTTCCTAGCATCTGTCTGTAATACCATCTGCTACTGTGCTTCAGGCAGCTTTGGCTGTGTAAACTCAGCTTTTCAAACAGTTTGCCAAATGTAGTGGTTTGTAAAATGTGTCTCCATTCATCCCCTATGAAGTCGCACAAGGAGCAGACCCAGAGCAGAATGCACCAATCTCAACTACAGTGAAAACATTTCTTGTTTCCTTACTTCTGCTTGTGCCTTCACATGTGCCACACACACCTTAGGGGCAGACAACAATGTTCTGCCTGTCACTACAAATTTGTATTAAATACACATCTCTAGTAAATTTTAATTCCATTTTTGGTTTTAACACCTGCATTCACAGTTTCTTAACAACTTCCCCTTATTGCAGTATCTTCTCATTGCCACTGAAGGATGAATCAGTCTCATAACCATCAGCACTACTATTACCAATAACCACACACTCTTCTATGTTCCACTGACCTGAGCAACGTATAAAATCTTGCCATTTTCTGTATTTCTTGGGTGACCATCCCCTAGGCTGTGCTTGTATGGTTACATACCAATTCCCATTGATTAACCTTAGGCTATATCATATCACCTATTCCTACCTGTTCCAATTGCTGTTGTAACGTATATGTAGAAAGCCTGTCTCTACACATACAATACCTGACACTGTTGTGCAGAATCGGTGCTTGTGCAGCTGTTACAGTTTGAAAATTACTCAAATTTTCAAATAACTGGAGTTGTGTTTTCATGAAGAAAAGGTGCATTTTTGCTTTAAGTATTCTTCCAGTGCCCTGCCCTGGGAGGGGTGGGCAAAAGCTTAGACTGTAAGAGAGGGCTGATTGATCAGCCTGGCCCCTTTTTCTCTCTGGGAGCTTTTCCCTACCACATCTGTGCTGGGGGGAGCTTGGTCCCCTCTCCCTCCAATTCAGGGGGGGACGGGATGGGATAGGGGTATGGGATGTGGCGGGGACAGCTGCCATGTCCTCCTGCCCTGTCAGAGAGAGGTGGGCAGAACTGTCTGTTCTGAAAGAAGCAGAAGGACTTGAGAATCCTTAAACCTTTGGTAAGAACAGTGACTGGGTTTTTGTACCCCAGGTACAAAAGTAGGGTAGTTTTACCCCTCTCTGCTTGACCTACATGCTTTTTTCTAGGTCTCTAATGTAAAAACCCAAAGACCAATAGAGTACTAATCTCTCAATGTATTTTTCTGAGAATATGTGATGGCATTGTGATGCAGTTTCTGGTTTGTGTGCACTAACTTGCTTAACTGTTTTCTTCTTTCTGTGTATAGTTATAGATTTAAAAACCCCTTTTGTTTTCCCTAAGCTACCCATTGTCTGGTAAATTCCATCCAAGACCTCATCAAGACCTGGCTGCTTTTCCTTCTGTTTACTTATGGTTTGAACCTGCCACAGCAGTGTATCCCAAAATCCTGAATAATACAAATAGCTGAGTCTTTCTGGGAATTTATCTGTGAGGTGTTAAGGAAAATTCTTCAAGTCATTTTTTTTTTCTTCTTCAACAGCTCCTACTTTAAAATACTTATATTAGAAGCTGGTTTAGCACTTGTCATTGCTTTTCTCATCATGAACTGCTTGCATTGTATTTTGGTTTTGTAGCATAACAAAATAGCAAGAGAAAGTCCTCAGAGACTGAGCCAGAGAGGTCAGGTAAGCGATCAGCCATGACAGTAGCATGTTACTGAAATACGTTCAGGGCTTTACAAAGATGGAGTTTGAAGACAGGTACTATTTCTTTATCCCAGATAAATCAGCAGAAGCTCTCTGGCTCTTGAACACAACAGCCCTTGATCTCTGAAAGCGGAGTAGCATCACAGTTCAATATGAGAGCATACTGGGAACAGATTAATTTAAGTTAAATATGTTAATCCATATAAAATTGGAGAGAAAAAGATGATTGGCAGCTTTGGAGCAGAGAGAGATGTTAACAAGGGAAAGAAATGTTAATATTTTTAGTGATGATAACATGGCAAAAATAAAAGCAGGCAATTATCACCAGTGAATGTGAGAGGTTAGGGTAGGGATAAATAGTTCTGTACCAAAATAGTCTTTCTGTGCCTGTGAGTCTGAGTATCTGTTGCAATGTTGAGCCGAGTTTCTAGTTTCATCGTTTGTGTGTCAATTGCCCATCATCCTTGACATTCAGGGTTGAATCATTCTAAAGGTAGGGTGGCTGTTTTGATAAGCACTTCTTCCCGTTAATAGCTGTGTGATTCTGCCCTTCATTGGCCATGTGAGTTCATCCTCATGAATGCAACACCCCTGTTATTAGGCCTAAGAAAGATGTGTTAAGCCACAGAAGGCTTGTGTAGTAGTCCACTTGGATTTCTTGAGATGACTTGTGCTGTGATCAATATGGATCTCCATTTAAACCACAGTGTTTCTAGCTGAAGAGCTTTACAGACCCTGGGAGAGACAGACAGGATTTTTTCCTGTCTGTAAATCACAGGAATTGGATGCTGTTGAGGATCCTGTGAAAGGATCTTGCCTCATCCTTCTGGGGCCAGAATACATGAATGAATATGTTTGAGACTGTATCTACGCACTATTTCAGTGAGTGCTATGGACTGCATGGGCACTGAAGACAGCCCACTTGCACTCTGCAGTTCCATGGCAAACATAAAGACGTGCGGCAGCTGATGCGTCTGCATACCTGGAAGTCAGTCCTTGCAGAACTGCAGTTTTTAGCCTAGATGGGAAGAACCTGAATGTGAGTTTTTTGCAATATAGGTTAATTTCTAATGTGAAAAGTAGCAAGATATCTTTCTATCCCATACCTTTTTAGCCAGCATGGAAGATAGGAGTGTCTTTTCTGAAGTCACAGTATGTGTCAAGCCTGTGGCTAGGCAGTGGTAGGTATTATGCAAATACATGAACAGTATTTGCACTACAAGAGTTTCTCAAGAATGGTGTAAATCAGAAGACAGCTTGTTATAGCAAGCACAATGAATTTGAGACTTTATTCTGCTTTGTCATATGATAAAAAAAGAAAGAACGTAATCCATTCAGATTTCAGAGGAAGCCTGATTTATACATTTTTAATTGCTACTATGAAAAATGAGGGAGAAAATGCAAAAGTGAACAAAGCTGTAGAAGTCTGGAACCAATACATAGATCAGAGAGTAGACAGGCTCATTAAACCGTGATGAGTGAGCATGAGTTTAAATGTAGCTGTTTTGAATCTTGCTAAAGCACCAAGTTTCACTTTTTGAGAGAGAGGTAAAAGATGTAAATCTACGTAACGCAGAGTGGATTATCTATTGAAAGTCTGCAATATGTTCTGTGGAAAAAGCAAGTGATCAGAAATTTGCCATTTGAAAGTGGTTGTGAGGTGAAGGGTAAAAAATAAACTACACCAGAATTCTTGTTAGCCCCTGGAGTTAAGGAAGCTAAGCCTTGTGATTTCCCTGAGCAGTTGCTCTTGAGACCTATAGAACTGAAAGTCTTGAAACATGGTTCTACCTACAGAAGGAAATGCACAAGAAATTCTCATCAAATAAAGCTGTATATGTTCTTCTTCAGAAGTGACTGTACAGTCTGAGACAGTTGAGTGAAAGGAATGGTAATCTCAGGTAGCTGAAGAATTAAATTCCTTTAGAATGTGATGACACTGCTATACTCTAGTGATAGGTGGTCTTAACATGGTGATTTGCTGCCTGGAGGGTTATGGAGTCGTAGAATGTTTGGAGTTGGATGACACTTTCTCTACAACCAACAGGGACATCTCTAACTAAACTAGACTGCCCAGAGCCCCATGAAGCCTGATCTTGAATGTCTCCAGGGATGGGACCTCCACTACCTCTCTAGGCAACCTATTTTAGTGATCCACCACCCTCAGATTAAAGAACTTTTCCCTAATGACCAGCCTAAATCTACCCTTTTCCAGCTTAAAACCGTGACGCTCCATCCTATTACATGTCCTTGTGAACATTTTCCAGCTTTCTTATAGGCCTCTTTCAGTTATTGAAAAGTTCTAGTCCTGCCCTATATTGAGAAGGTAAAATAAAGTAGTGTGGAATAACTAGGTGTTAAGGCTCTAATTTTAGTAAGCTCATCCATTAGTCTGTTAAACTACTACAATTGGTAGAGTCTTTACAGCAGCCTGCAGCAGACACATAGAAGTATACAGTCCCTCTAAGAGTCTATGGAGAAAGCACCTGTCCCCATATATTCATAACATTAGTAGCATGTCTACCACTTGCTGAATACGAAAAACATGGACTACCCTTGGCCATACATTTGCCGGAAGACCATGCTAGATTCTGCATTTCATGGCAGAGAAGACAAGGTAGCAGTAACTCATTTCCTGGAACACAATGGCTGGGAGTTTAGTAGAAAATACAAATGCAGACTTAGAATTCAGTAGTTGATAAGATGTGAGGCACCTTCTAGGGAAGGAGGATACTGGTTCGTCTCAGTTTGGCTCTAACTGTGGAGAAAACTTCCCGGAGCTGTGGAGCAATACTTGGCTTTACTGCTAGAGAAGCAGAAGTTTAGAAGGAACTGAGGCTTAAACAGAGCCTTAATAGCCCTAGTACTTCCATGGAAACCTGTCTTTAAGCAATTCCAGTTTCTCTAAGAGCTGTGCTTGTCATCTGCACATTTGACTAATTGAATGAGTAGTCCTCTTCTGTTTTGGTTGAGGATATTTTTTGTTTGGGGTTTTTTTTTTAAGTTTGGGGAGGTGGAGTGGGGGTGGCTTGTCTTTTTGGGGTTTTATTGGTCTTTTTGAGAAAAGCTTAGTTTCTAGGGTTAAAAGAGCCCAGGCATACAAAGAAGTGATTGAGAGATTCCAGATGATAATGGCATGTTTCCTTGGAGTCCTTCACACCACTGGCGTGGTGCTGGCATGTATGGGCATTGAGGTGTCTACATTGTTCAATTTCTTACTCCCCTGCAATTCTGAAAGGCAATTTTCTGAATGAAAATGGAAGATAAAACAACCAGCAACACAAGTAGCCCTGAGATACAGACTAGAAGCATATGGTAAAGAGGTCAGATTCTGCATTGGCTTAAGGAAATGAAGAATGCTCCTATCTGGAAGCAGCTAAGCAGCAAGAAAACCAGTATTTTCATCTGGTTATGAGCCTGTTGGATTCTTCTTCTTCTGGCAATAAAGACATAAGGAAGAAAATGCTGTGACTATGGATATCTGAGATCAAACTCACCATGTAGTTAACATCAAACTGAATAATCCACCTGCTTGAGATCAAGAGAGTTTCTTCTCCCCCTCTACTCTGCCCTGGTGAGACCACATCTGGAGTATTGTGCCCAGCTCTGGGCCCCTCAGTTCAAGAAGGACACAGAGCTGCTGGAGGGTGTCCAGTGTAGAGCAATGAAGGTGATGATGAAAGTAGAACACCTCCCTTATGAGGAAAGGCTGAGGGAGTTTAGGTCTCTTTAGCTTGGAGGAGACTGAGGGGTGGTGACCTCATTAATGTCTGAGGGGTGGGTGTCAGGAGGATGGAGCCAGGCTCTTCTCAGTGTTGTCTGGTGATAGCACAAGAGGCAATAGGTGCAAGCTGGAACATAGGAGGTTCGATATAAATGAACTTCTTCACAGTGAGGGTGGTGGAGCATTGGAAGGGGCTGCCTAGGGGGATTGTGGAGTCTCCTTCTCTGGAGACCCACCTGGACGTGTTCCTGTGCGACTTGGTCTAGGTGATCCTGCTGTGGCAGGGGGATTGGACTAGATGATCTTTTGATCCCTAATGATTCTATGATCTTGCTAGACTGGCACAAAACATCATGGATTATGTTGAAGGTGGAAGCAGCAGACAGTGTCATGGACAAAAGCTGGCAGTTGGACCTCTCATCCTTCTATCATGAGTGTGAGCTGGACTTTAATTCTCATTCCCAAAAGCATCTGCCAAACCAGTTACAAATCTGGATTTTTTTTTCAAATGGGAAAAGAAAAACACTTCTTCTCAAAGTCATTGGTTTCTCTCTTCACTGACTGCTGCTACTCCTATTCACTAGCCTGTTACTCTTCTAAAGAATAAATTCTCTTCCTCATAATGACAACTTAAAAGATAGTCAAGGAGTGAAAAGGCTTTCAGATTAAGACAGGCTGGTGGAGGTGTTGTGTCTGTAAGGACGTTAGAGGCAGCAGATGTTCTGTGATCCTTTTTGTATTTAATGGTTGTTGACACTGGCGGAAAATTGTTCCTGCCTTTGGTGATCAGGTCACCTCTTAGTGTGCTGAGTTCCTGTGAGCATCACTGGGATATAGCTCATTACACTAGAGCAAATAACATGTACAAATATTTTAAAGCCTGTTATCAGGGCTTCTTTATGCAATTCTTTTCCTTTCTGAGAAGAATTTGTATTTCCAGTCTATACAAACAATGTAAATTCTTGCTGGGTCTGACTAGAGTTGGTGACTTCCTAAGCTAGCAGCACATTTAGTGATGTTAATTAACTACGGCTTCCTTCATTGCTGGTGATAATTCAGAATGAATTATTGGAGTGAAACTTTCTCTGGATTTACCTTTGTTGCAAGTTTTAGGATTTAATAGTGTTCAGTTGTCACAAGACTGAATTCTCTCACTTCTACTTAAAATAGGCTCTCTTTCTCCAACATGGAATAACTTCAATCATTTCCCTTGATACCAAACCCAGATTAGTCAGCTTTGAGAACAGAGACCTGGATAACTGCAAGTAGCCTATGTCCTGCTGTTCAGCATTTACCAGAAACATTAAAGATCTGTCAAGTAAGTGAGTGCTTGCTCATTGCCTAATTTTAGTCCATGTAAAAGTGGCAGCTGTCACAAGCCACTGCGTCAAATGAGACTAGCTGGATGCCTCTGTGGTCAGCATCGGCTATATCATATTTTAAAAATGTCTGCAATACAAAGGAGTCTAAAACACTTTCCGGATTTAAAGGTCATCTCCTCGTGGCCTTTAGTGGACACCTGGCATATAGCAGATACATATGTACTCAGCATCACTCAAGAGGAAGAAGAGAGACAAAATTACCTTCAAGCCATGGAACTATGAGGCTGCTACTTTTGTCTTTTTCAAAAAAAGAGAGAATCCTAAGGATTATATGATTTCTGCCAGTTAGGGATGGCCTCAGTAAGGAGTTACTTATGAGTTAGCTGTTAGCTTCTATATATGGTTCTCTCGATTCAGATAAACATAGGAGGTTCCGTATCAATATGAGAAGGAATTTCTTCGCGGTGAGGGTGATGGAGCACTGGAAGGGGCTGCCCAAGGGATTGTGGAGTCTCCTTCTCCGGAGCCATTTAAAACCTGCCTGGATGTGTTTCTGTCTGACTTGATCTAAGTGATCCTGCTGTGACAGGGGGATTGGACTAGATGATCTTTTGAGGTCCCTTCCCATCCCTAATGTTCTGTGATTCTGTGATAAAGTGGACTTGTTTATAGCTTACATATGTAAGTTTTAAGGTCCACTCCCATAGCTATCGCAAGGAAGGTAAGGCAGAAACATAACTTTCCAAATGGCAAATCAACATGCTCATATGTTTTGGACTTAAATATTCGTGAATATTTGTGGCCCCCACCCCCCCCTTGTTTCTCTGAAGAGTTTTGACATTTACTTAAGTAATTACTGTCACCTCTAAGTGGTTGCTCATATTTTGTCCTTTTAAAAATCCTTCTCCAGTATTATTTATGCCTTTGTTTCAGCTTAGCTCTTTGAGACAGGCTTTATCACGTCTGCCAAGTATACTGTGCACACACACTCTGAATTAATCTCCCCACTCTGTCAGAGTGTAAAGAAGTCCATTTATTCAAAGGAGACAGAAGAAACAAGTGAAATTCAGCCTGAGATACCTTAGTCTTGGTTGTCTTCAGGAGTTACTTACACTGAGCAAAACGCTGCTTTCTCTGTGAACAGCTTCAGCACGAGCAAAGGCAATGTTAGACATGAATACCCTCGAGTCAAATCCTTTGCCATCAAAATCATAGTATCACAGAATTGTAGAACATATTTGGCTGGAAGAAGCCTTCAAGATCATCCAGTCCAACCTACTCCCAGTCCTATCAGCACCACTAAACCCTTTCCTCAACACAACATCTACCCTTCTCTTCAACATCTCCAGGGATGGGGACCCAGCCCCTTCCCTGGGCAGGCAGTTCCAGTGCCTGACAACCCTTTCAGGAGAGAAATGGTCCTGACATGCAACTTGAACCTCCCCTGGCACAGCTTAAGACCATTTCCCCTCATTCTATCGCTCACCCCTCAGAAAAACAGACCAACCCCCGTCTCTCTAAAACCTCCTTTCAAGCAGTTGTACAGAGCAAGAAGGACTCCCCTCAATCTCCTCTTTTCTAGGCTAAACAGCCCCAGATCCTTCAGCCATTCTTCATATGACACCTGTCCCAGACCCTTTCCTAGCTTGGTAGCTGCCTCTGTCGCCTCTCCAGCCCTTCAATGTCACTCTCGTAGTGAAGGGCCCAACACTCAAGGTATGGCCTCACCAAAGCTTGCTGCACTGCCCACACTTCCATCATGTAAAATATCATAGTGATGTCCATTCCATCACAAGTGAGATAGCAATCCTGGTTCTGTAGCTAAGTGTTTTGCTCTGCAACCCACCTCATACTTGCATAAATAGATGCATCCTGAGAGAAGGTTACTATTAAGTTTCTGTAGCTGAGCAAGCATAATCACAGGTACAACCTGATATGAACAGCGGTGCAGTCGTATAAGCTTTCTCCTTTGTGATGGTAGGTCTTCTGACCATGCGCTGGAAAGCTGATGAGCTGAAAAAATGTGGACTGTCATCTGGAGTTTAGGCATCTTGCTGGGAACACATCCCTGGCACACTGGTGTCAATCAGTCAATATTCACATTTAAACAAGCAAAAGTGCAGAATAAAGTTGGCAAGGAGTTGAAAGAAAACTTTAGGTCTTCTCTTTCAAGTCTGGCTTATCTGAATGCAGCAAGACTTCTCCAGGTGATTTGGAAGCTTCAGTTAGAACAAAGAGTATGTCCGGGTGGCTGTCTTCCACTTGGAAATGAGAGGCAAAAAAAGAGCCTCTCATTAGAGGGAACTAATTATAAGCAAGCACTGAATAAACCAAAGCTGTTGTTTAAGTTTCAAAACTTGAAGAAATATAGGAAGCAGAGATGCTCACATGAATTAGTGGAGACAATCCTGAGCAGATTTTGCCAGTGCAAATGGAGGCTATGCAAGAACTCTTAGATCCTGCTGAGAAGGAAGGTCTGTGGAAATGCACTGAAGGTGGTTGAATGGTCATGAAGAAAGAACTGAGAGATGCTTCTCAGCAAGTGCTGAGAAGGATCACACCAGATATCCATTATCACAAGCTCTGTTGTTTTTGAAAAAGCTTTGTGAGACAAGAAAACCAAAGTAGGGAACTATAAAAAATAACGTTGTTTCGTATTTATACCATGACACAGACCGTTTCGGTTTGATTTAGCCACTGCAAAGCTTATCACTTCAATTGATGTAAGTTAAGTGACTACTGTGCCAACAGACGTCCCCAAAGGTTTAGCTGTGTTATACATGATGTCTTCTTTGAGTTTCATTGCAGTGTACCTTCAAGCCCAGTATTTCAGGGGAATTTCACAGAATCACAGAACATTAGAGATTGGAAGGAACATCATATCTAGTCCAATCCCCCAGCCCCAGCAGGATCCCCTAGATCGAGTCGCACAGGAACATGTCCAGGCAGGTTTTAAACATCTCCAGAGAAGGAGACTCCACAACCCCCCTGGGCAGCCCCTTCCAGTGCTCTGTCACCCTCACTGAAGTTCCTTCTCATATTTATATGGAACCTCCTATGTTCCAGCTCACACCAGTTGCCCCTTGTCCTGTCATTGGATGACAATTTACCTGGAGAAGCAAAAATATCAAAGTTTTAAAACTTTTATAAATCTTTTTTTCAAAAACCTTATTTTTTTGTTTAAAAAACTTTAATCTCCAAGACATATAAAGTAAGACATTATATGTCAGACATCACTGAGATATTCTTAGGGGAGAAATCATTGACCATGGAAAATCAATGAGTGAACTTCTGGCAAGGCATATTTCCCATTCTTGAAAACCTGCAGACACATTTAATTAGACCTAAAAGTCACACGGAGCGGTTCACAAAGGGATGCATCTAACCTTTTAATGTCTGTGTGTTGCTTTTTAATGGTGTTTTTTCCAGAGAATGACTTTATAATTTCTTACTCTTTGAAATATCTATCCTTCTTGCTGGATGAGCTACCCCGGTGAGGTTTATTCTGTGTTGGTGCCTTGAGCTTTGTTTTTCTGCTTGTACATTCACAGAGGCCAGTGAAGCTGTCCCCTAGTCTGCTGGTAGACACACTTGCAAGCCTTGAGCCATCTGAGTGGGCAGCCTGAATGAGTGGGGGTGCAAGAATGTTAGTATGAGTGCAGAGGAGGTTTTTGTGTTCTGGTGTTTGTGTGCTGCCTTGTGTGAGACAAGAGCAGCCTGGGTTCAGCCGCTTGCCAGGAGGGAAGCGGGCAGGAAAGCAGACTAGTTGGGTCATAGGAGAAAACCTCCTGTTTCTCCTCTGTGTTGAATCAACTGTAAAAATATCTGCAGGGCTGTGGAGCAAGAGGCAGGATTTATTTCTCTTTACACATGAAGTGTACAGGACAGAAGTTATACTAGGGGAAGCAACTAGATTCAGTCTGGAGGAGAAACTGTAGGACAGCTTTGTTCCTCTTCTGGAAAATGTGATGAGGAAAACATTTAAAAATTGTTTCCAGTATTCTCGTATAACTTTTAATTTTGTTGTCCATATTATACTTGTCATTGTTCACTCTTGCTCTTTGTTTGCTGTTGTGAATACAGCACTTGCATCTGAAAATGCAGGAAGGGAATAATAGCTCGATTTTCCTCTGTGTTATGGTCTATGTAGGCTGAACTGTCTGCGTAGGTGTGTGTCAACTCTTTTATTTGTTCTATTTGCCTACTGTGTACCTTCAGGAATATCGTGGGAGAATGCAGAAGAAAATAAACTTATAACAGGAATTACTGAGAGACTTTTTGACTTTTAATTTCAGAGAAAAACCTCTCATTACTCTTTTTGTTTTCCCTTTCTGTAGATACATGTGATTGGTTTTGTTCCGTCACAAGTGTTTCATAGAATCACAGAACATTAGGGATTGGAAAGGACCTTGAAAGATCATCTCGTCCAATCCCCCTGTCAGACCAGGATCACCTAGACCAAGTTGTACAGGAACATATTCAGACAGGTTTTAAATGTCTCCAGAGAAGGAGACTCCACAACCCCCCTGGGCAGTCTGTTCCAGTGCTCTGTCACCCTCGCTGTGAAGAAGTTCCTTCTCATATTTATGTGGAACCTCCTATGTTCCAGCTTACTTCCATTGCCCCTTGTCCTATCGCTAGATGACATCAAGGAGAGCCTGTCTTCATCCTCCTGACACCCACTCTTCACATATTTATAAACATTAAAGAGGTCACCTCTCAGTCTCCTCCAAGCTAAAGAAACCCTGATTCCTCATAAGGGAGGTGTTCTACTCCATTCATCATCTTTGCTGCTGTGTGCTGGACTGTCTCCAGCAGTTCTGTGTCCTTCTTGAGCCGAAGGGCCCAGAACTGGACACAGTCTTCCAGATGTGGTCTCACCAGGGCAGAGTAGAGGGGGAGAAGAACCTTGAAAAGGCCAAAGTTGGCCCTACTGAAGTCCAGGGCTGTGATTCTGCTAGGCATTCTGTTCCTGCCACATGAGATCCTGAACTCCACCATCTCATGGTCACTGTAACCGAGGATGCCCTCATCCTTCAGTGCTTCAGCCAGACCCTTCTTGTTGATGAGTACAGGATCCAGCAGTGCTCCTTTCCTGGTGGGGTCCTCCACCATTTGCATCAGGAAATTGTCACCAATGCACTGGAAGAACCTCCTGGACTGTGGCTGGCTGGCTGAGTATGACTTCCAGCAAATATCAGGGTAGTTAAAACGCCCCGTGAGAACCAGCGCCTGTAGTTCTGAGGCTGCTGTCAGCTGCTCATAGAAGACATCATCATCTTCCTCATCCTGATCTGGTGGCCTGTAATAGACATCCACAGCAGTGTCACCCATGCTAGCCTGCCTCTTAATCCACACCCACAAACTCTCAACTCTCTCTTCATCAGTCCCTGGGCAGAACTCAATACAATCCAGTTGTTCTCTCTTGTAAAGAGCAAGTCCTCCACCCCATCTTGCTGACCTGTCCCTCCTGAAAAGGACATAGCTGTCCATGACCACATTCTATTCATGCAAGCTGTCCCATGAGGTCTCTGTAATTGCCACCATATCATAACCTGACTGGACACAGGTTTCTAACTCCTCCTGCTTGTTCCCCATGCTGTGTGCATTGATGTACAGGCATTTCAGGGAGCGAGCTAAGTGCTCCGATTTCACCCTAGGACAGTGGGAGGCTGTCTGGTTTTCATCAAGACCAGAGCTCTGTCCCACTGGTGCACGTTCATCAACAATCCCACCCCTCTTCAAATCTAATTTAAAGCCCTCTGAATGAGCCCTGCCAATTCCTGCCCCAGAACCCTTTTTCCCTTCTGAGATAAAAATCTCCCAGGTTGCCTATCCTCTATATCCCTATTAGACTGACTGTCTTCCAGGAAGGGCTCATGTCTATTTCTCAGTGGCACCTGGGGTGGTGAGGCAGGCAAGGGGAGTACTCACCTTCTGCCACACCCTTGCACTTGGCTTCACTCACCCCTTCTACTTGGGTTTGTGTCCTCCATCTGAGAAGAGCAGGATACAGGAGATCCTTGATTCTGGCTGTTATTTGGCCATTGTCCAGACTACAGAGCCTGGCTCCACCTGTCTACCTCTATTTCAGCCTCCTTAATGCTCCTGAGACTTTCTACTTCCACTTGTAGCCCTTCAACCTCGTTTGCTTGGTTAAGCAGATAATCTACCTGC
The DNA here is from genome assembly GCA_028565055.1 of Phoeniculus purpureus. Lineage (NCBI taxonomy): Eukaryota > Metazoa > Chordata > Aves > Bucerotiformes > Phoeniculidae > Phoeniculus > Phoeniculus purpureus. The sequence goes on from JAOXOE010012278.1 coordinate 22,022, forward strand.
TCACACCATAAACAGCCTGGGATAAGTGAGAGACACTGACATTCAGTGCAGCCTGTCATCTGCACAGCCTCATCTTGCTTGGGGACCTCTGTTTGGGTTCCATGTGCAGTGGTGACTGCAGCCTAGTCTTCTGCTGCTGCTGGGTTGACACCGTTTTTTTGTCCTGTGGGGCTAAAAGTGGCTAAAGCGGAACCAGCTCTGTTGCTACTCTGTGTGACTTCTGGTTTTGCCACGTTTAAAGATCCCGCAGCTGGAACCCCACCACATTCCTTGTCCCTTAAACAGGGAACCCCTGAGGTTCCCTGTTTAAAGAGACTTCCAAATCAGCCAAAAACCTCAATAAATAGTGTTCGGGGACCAGGCACCGGCTCTGTCACTGCGGTTTTATTGGAAAGAAAACTTCCTTGCTTAAACAGTCACTTAAAGCAAATTCAAATTAGTTCTCCAAAAGTAATTTTCTCATTAGATAATCATCACGCTTGGCACCTCTGTTGCCTGGAACCTTACAATCTGTTGACTTCTAAACGTGTCCCTGTGGTTCTAAACCTGTCTCTGTGGTTCAGCCTTGCGCTGAGCTCTGGGATTATTTACCAAGCAGACCAAACACAGATTTCCTTCCCTCTGCTGCAGAGTTCACATCAGATACTGTGCAATAGGTTAACAGGTTTCATGTGCAAGAAGAAAGACAGGGGATTTTTTTATTCCCCAGCTCTATGTTGAGGACATGCAACTGCTGCCATCTTCAAGAGATCAAGACAGTTTGCGAATTAATAGACCAGGCATGATTGCACTAAAGCGATTTCAATCTGAGTTTATGGAAGTAAGCCATAGTGGCAGGTTTATGAACCAAAAGATCATAAGGTTGAAGTGAAGTGAGGTTTGTAAGTTTGATGTTTCTGTGCTGAGAAAATTGCCCAGCTTCCAGAGAAACAGACAGATATCACAGCTGTGACATACTCATTACTTTTATCATGTGTGTCCTTTCCATTGCTCTAGGCCCCAAGTCTTCAGGGCTTGTGGACAGAAATGGCTTTAAACCTCTACTGTGTCAGTTTGGGACTGGACCATGACAGAGGGAAAAACATTTGGTACTGCTCCCTCTCCTCAGATTTGTATGGAATTCATACAATGGAAGCACCTTCCTTTAGGGGTTTCAGTCCCTCTGTTTGCTCTTGCTTTGTTTAATGATTGATGACTTAAAGATGTAGTTGATCCAATGGAGGTAGCCAGTAGACAACTAGAACAGGAGATGACTGAAGGGCAACTTCTCTGAACTAAATAAGCAGTGTTTACAAATCAGTTGAGAATTGCTATTATTTCTTGATTAAGTTGTAACCACAAGCATTTTGTGAATTACGGATTACAGATCTGTACTGAAAACAGATTAATCAGAAATTTTCAACCCACACACCTGCTTAAACTCCAGATTGTGACACAGAATCACAGAACATTAGAGACTGGAAGGGACCTGGAAAGATCATCTAGTCCAATCCCCCTGCGAATCCCTTCTTCTCATTTATCCCTCCATCCACTCAAGGGTTAAAACCCCTCTCATTGCTAAAAAGTAATATTCAAGGGATCCCCTTCTCAGGAAAATTATGGGGTTCTGTAAGATACACATGCACACTATGGAACATAGGAATTTATACGCAGAGATTTAATTACACTTTCTAGCTTCTACTCTAAATTTTTTTATTACTATTTTCAGAGTGCTCAGGGCAAAGGTATCTAAAATAAATTTATTATAATGAATTGAGTTCTCAGTTTGTTTACGGGATTATCTAACAGTTGTGTTTAACTAATAAAAAACCTTAAAAATAAGTATTTCAGGCCTCAAATAATATTCTTTTTCTTCATGACACTGAAGAAAAGTTCTGTGAACAGTTTTCAGCCTTATAGGAGGTTCCACATCAATGTGAGAAGGAACTTCTTCACGATGAGGGTGACAGAGCACTGGAAGGGGCTGCCCAGGGGCATTGTGGAGTCTCCTTCTCTGGAGACGTTTAAACCCACCTGGAGATGTTCCTGTGCGACTTGGTCTAGGTGATCCTGCTGTGGCAGGGGGTTGGACTAGATGATCTTTCAAGGTCCCTTCCAATGTGAT
>JAOXOE010012319.1:0-24121 GCA_028565055.1 Phoeniculus purpureus
GAACGTGTCCAGGCGGGTTTTAAACATCTCCAGAGAAGGAGACTCCACAACATCCCTGGGCAGCCTGTTCCAGTGCTCTGTCACCCTCACCATGAAGAAGTTCCTTCTCATATTGATGTGGAACCTTCTATGTTCCAGCTTACACCTGTTGCCCCATGTCCTATAATTGGATACCACTGAGCAGAACCTGGCTCCATCTTCCTGACACCTGCCCTTCACATATTCATAAATATTAATGAGGCTACTCCTCAGCCTCCTTTTTTCCAAGCTCAAGAGACCCGGATCCCTCAGCTTTTTCCTCGTCAGGGAGATGTTCCACTCTCTTCATCATTTTTGTGGCTCTGTGCTGGACTCTCTCCAGCAGCTCTGTGTCTTTCTTGAACCGAGGGGCCCAGAACTGGCCCAAACTGGAAGTTTGAAGATGTTCACGATACTCTACATTCTGACAGAACTTCAACCAGGCATTAATACACCATCCAGGCATTAATAAATGAGGCCTCTTGACATCCTTGCTGAGTAGGATACATGGGAAATGGATTTTCCAATTTGTTGAGGGTTTGGGAAGCAAGCAAAAGAAATTGTGTTCCATGTTGGAACAAAAAAAGTAGAATTGTTTTGAGCCACTTGAACCATTTTCAATATATTCGAAGCACTTCATTCAGATTTCAGCCCCTTATAATTTAATAGAAAGTAAAGTCTATTTTAAAGAAAGTAATTTTGCAGTAAGAAACCAAGCTTCTTGGTGGAAGTATGGAAACAGACCATTTGAATCTTAAAAAAAATATTTCCCTGAATTTTTCCAATAAAGAAATATTTTCGTAATGACTGATTTTATTTTTAAACCATTTCACTAAAACAAGAGTTTTTCTAAGGAGAACTAGACATCCAGTTGATACCTTGGGTCAGCTCTGTCCGTTTCTTGTCTTCTCAGACAGTTTCCATTCTTATCAGATCTATTTCACAGCCTACCCAAGTGTTTGTCTTGTTCCTTCGCTCAGGGAAGGATCCTGTGTAGCCGCTAAGGTTAAGAGGGTTTCCTTAGATGTCTCTTTTCCCAGGAGACAGCTTCAGGCATTGGCCTGTTGAAATTCCCCTTGCTGGCTTCAGAATATTCTATGATGAAAGTTTAATGCAAACTGATGCATTTCCATGGAAATTTTCCAATTTTAACTAATTGGTATTTTCCAACAAAGAACATTTTGTCAAAAACATCCCATCCAGTTTTCCTGCCCCCTCCCTCAATTAGGTCTTTAAATAACACAGACACAAACAACACGTGTGTAGCCGGATAGCAGCGTTTCCACAGTCCAGTGCAGGAAGAGATTAGGAGAGAACAGGGAGATGGCTATTCTTTTTGAATGAGGTGGGGGGACACGTTTGGACCTGCGTAGCCCTGAAGATACAGGATCTGTGTGTTTCTGTGCAGGCTGCCACGTTCAATCAGGAAAATCACCCAGGTTGATGAAATTTATGAAGTTGCCCAGCGATGGGTCTGCATTGTAAATAAAGGCAAATTAGCTGGCAGTATGTTAGCACATATTTCACTCGTGTCACGGTGTAATAACGAACCTTGTATCAAAGTCTGCAACACCATCTGAGTTTTATATGCCCCATTTCCTACATGTTTTGAACAGTGGAACCAATTTATAATGTAATGATTTTTCCATACATAATTTCTTTCTTATGATTTCCATAACTCGGAGGTTTTACTGTGAGTAGGTCTGAAGGCAGCCTCGTAAAGGATATGAAAAGAAGGCTGGCTAAAGTGTCTCATAAAAAAATAGCTCAAGCGATTTGCTGGGGACTCTCTATGGGTTTGATTGTGCCTTGAATTTTGGACCACGCCAGGAACCAGCAACCTGCATTTCCAGCCGTCTTCACACCGTGCAGCCTTTCACACCAGGCATGCTGTGTGCTGGCGGGAGATGGGACGGGGTGAGTCAGTGGGCTAGGAGAGGGGGAGCTTGGCTACTTCTGCTCGTTCAGTGGCCAACAGGGAGGAATAGAAATTTACTCCTGGTTTAAGCCAATCTGAGGGCGTGTTGATGAAGTGGTTAGAAAAGCTCAGCATGGAGCCAGAAGCACAAGTATGTGCCCTGGTCTTGAGCTGGACTCTGTCTCCTGTCAAAGACAAAAATAAGCTGCAACAGCAGCTGAGTATTAGAAGAGGGTTGGATATGTTTGCCGTGTTGCTTTGCTTCGTGCTGGCAATGCAGGAGAGGAGCCAGATTGCCCTAACTGTACTGGACGACTGGATAGGTCAGACGGGTAGGGACCTGCTCCAAGGGAGTCATCTCTGTTTGGCGTCAGTTTGTGAGCATCTTAGAGTCAGTCAGGTTTAGGCAGTCGGGAGAATTTAGCTATAAAAATTCAACTGGTGAAAAAAAATAACCCTGTACTCCATGAAGAGAAAAAAATACAGGAAAGAAGAGGGAACCCTCAGATACTCATTTCAGTCCTTTCAAGACAAAATCTTCCAGTTTTTGTTTGCAGCTGGAAATTCGTCTTTTATGAGGACTTTTCATTTATGCAGGTTTAGCAAATGAAAAATTTCAGCGCTGAAGAACTGAATTTTAGGGTGTAGTTTGACCCAAGTGAAAATTTTGCTTGTGTTTTCATTTTGTAGAGCTTTCCCTGTAAAATCTTCCCTTTGGAGCCTTGGTTGGACCAAACCACTCTTCATTTCCACCTGTTTAAAGCTGCAGACTGAAACAGCGGTGCGTTGTCTGTGAGCCACAATACCTTCTGCTGTTGCTCCTCACATCATGGTGGTATCCACAGTCTTTGTTCACTGCTGTGGACCTCAGAGCCCTATAGATCAGGACTTTTCAAACACTGGAATTGAGCTGCTCTACCCCACCTCACTGTTCTTTCTTCCTGGACTCCAATCCCATGCACAGTCTTAACAAAATCCCAGCAAAATCAGCCTCTGAATCAAAGCCACTCCCAAATTACCGTTTAGCTGTAGGAACATGGTCCCACCTGTGTCAAAGCCCTAACCTTTAGCAATACCAAGGGAAAACTTTTATAGCTACCTATTTCCTTTTCCCTCCCTGCAGTGAGGTCAGTTAGAAACAGGTGCCTGGTTAGCTAATGCAGGTCTTCTGCCTGGTGCCTCCAATCTTGCGCAGGAGGATGCTGAAAGGATGAAGTGGAAATGGAGAGAGGCAGGTGGGGAATAGGAACACCTGGTCTGAGAAACTCCAGTTTCATATATCTGTCTTATTAAATCCTTTCATCTGCATCCTTCATATCTCTGCAGGATCACTTCCACCATGGGCCCAAGGCCAGCTTGAGAGTTTACTTTCTTTCTCTCTTTATTTGTTAAGCCTCCCTACCTACAGTTAAGTTGAAAAGTAATAATTGAAGGTCACCATTTTCTTTTCCATATAACTCCTCAGGTCCTGATGACTGTGTATTTAAGGTGTGTCCTACCAGTACTGCACTCTACTCTTGTAGATTCTACAGCTAGGAGTTGAGAAACTGTCTGACACATCAGATGCTGCAAGTTTTGCCCACAATAGGAAGCATCACTGAAACCAAAGTAACTGGTTGAGACACAAGAATGTGTAAATGTTGCTACCCCTAGCTTTGCCCACTTTTTGTTTCCAAAGTTTCCTTTTGGAAGAGAGGAGACTGTTACCCAGGTTCAGGCTATTAGGTTGTTTATTCAATTAGAGAGAAATTACACGGATGTGGATGCACAGCGATGGTGATCTGCTCTGGAAGCCTTTGGATGCACAGCGATGGTGATCTGCTCTGGAAGCCTTTGGAGCTTTGGTTCGGCCCAAGTGGGACCGACGCATCTGCAGGTCTTGTACAATGGGTAAATAAATGCAAAACTGCCCTAGAGAAACAGGGTCTTAAGGAATCTCCTCTGCTCTGTTTAGAAATCTATGTGGACAGTGTTACTCTCTGAGTCAGGCATTCCTCTGAATATGAAGGCCAGTGGCATCCTGGGGTAGATCAGGAGGATGGTGGTTAGTAGATCAAGAGAGGTTCTCCTTCCCCTCTACTCTGCCCTGGTTCCACCCAGTTCTGGGCCCCTCAGTTCAAGAAGGGCACAGAGCTGCTGGAGGGAGTCCAGTGCAGAGCCACAAAGATGATGAAGGAAGTGGAACATCTCCCTAATGAGGAAAGGCTGAGGGAGCTGGGTCTCTTGAGCACGGAGAAAAGAAGACTGAGGGGTGACCACGTTAATGTTGATAAATATGTGAAGGGCAGGTGTCAGGAGGATGGAGCCAGGTTCTGCTCAGTGGCATTCAATGATAGGACAAAGGGCAACAGGTGTAAGCTGGAACATAGGAGGTTCCACATCAATATGAGAAAGAACTTCTTCCTAGTGAGGGTGAGACAGTACTGGAACGGGCTGCCCAGGGCAGGGTTGTGGAGTCTTCTTCTCTGGAGACGTTTGAAACCCACCTGGACACATTCCTGTGCGACTTGATCTAGGTGATCCTGCTATGGAGGTCCCTTCCAATCCCTGATGTTCTGTATGATTCTGTGAATCGGGGTCCCTTTCAATCCCTAACCTGCTGTGATTCTGCGATACATCTGTGGGGCGCTGATGTCTTTTTCCTAGGAACGTACTTTTAATCTGGAGCAATTAGTATTGTGGGCTCACGCCACGTGACTTTTGTCTCAGCTGGATAAATAACATGAATCACTTTCCCCTTTCAAAGCCTCTCAGCTGCTCAGCTCCAAATACCCATTTAATCTGACTTTATAAGTTAATAAATCACTCGCAATAATTAAGCACTAGCTACATGTGCCAGCAGACCGCTGGGGAAGGCGAATGAATTGATGCAGTCTTCTGTCTTTAAACCATTTTGTACCACAGCTATCTTTGGCAGGGTGCTCAGAGCCCAGCACTGCCAGTTTGCTTGGGTTAAGATGTGACCGAGTGTGCCAGCTGATAAGTGGCTGCTAAGTGGAGGTGTATCGTCCTAGGGATTAGCAATAGCTAATTGTGAGATGAAGAGCAGGTCCCAGAGCATGCTGAAGGGAGGAGAGCGCTGGAGTCACAGAGGTGTCTGCAAGCCTTGCTGTAGCTTGGTCTGAAAGGTAGGGAGAAAGGAGACTGTATCTCACCTGTTTTCAGCCACTTAGGAATTAATGCAGTTCAAATTGCAAGTTGGGCAGTGAAGGGAAGGAGGCTGATATGCAGAGAAGGTGGGGTGAGTATACATTTCCCAGGCAAGCTGAGCTCTGGATGTATGAGGCTGCTCATTACCAAACATGGCTTGACAGCCAGTGGCTCTTTGTCTTTTCTTGACCTGCAGTTGCTGCAGGTCACAGGTTTCTGAAAAAGAGCATAATCTGCCATTGAACTCCAGCTTCACCATTAACGGGATAGTCTCTACTGGACAGCACTGGGAAATTGGCAGTTTGTTTTTCAGAGATGCTGAGGGCCCTACGGGTCTCAGAAGAGTCAAGCTGTGACTGTGGCCACAATAGTTTGTGCTTCTAGGCTGGTGTCTGCCTCGTATCTCCAGCTCCAAAAGCAGTGGGTGCAAATGTGTAGGTAACTTTCCAGCCCCAAACCTTGGCCCTTGATATAATAACCCCCTCGCACTTACCCCAAAGCTCTTTGGCTTTGCTGTGACCAGAGATTTATCCACAGGAAAAGGGGAATATGACACTTTGTTTGTGCCTCTGTGTATGTGTAATATCTTTAATATGAAACTAGTTGCCACTTAATTACACAGGCTAAAGCCCTCCATTCAGTGTGTTGTGTACAATTTATGAGTCTCAGGTCTCCCAGACACACATTACAGCCGTGTGGCAACACCCAGGTGACTAACATTCCTTTTAAATTTAATTTCCTTACATAAATAGCTTCATTAAGGATCAGTTATTTGGGCAGAGAAAATACTGTTCAAATAGGTCAGGCTACGCCATTGAATTTAGGACCCTGCTACTGTTAGAGCTGAGAGCAGCACTAGACCTCACTATCACCCTCATGTTCGACAGTTTGCTTTCACCCTCAAATGAGGAATCTCTCAGTGAAGGTGGTGGACTGATTTCATTGCTATTTCAGTTTGCAAGGCAGGATTGGGCTTTCATGGGAGCAAACTAAGGAGGATGTTTTCAATCTTGTAGTCAAGGTTGACCCTTTTGCTGGGATTTCCAGTTTGCTCATTTTTCTCTCTTTGATGAAAAGAACTTCTCCTGCTTGCTCTGCTGGTTCACGCAGCACGTAAAAAATCAATTCCTGTCTTTGAGCCATTAGTTGTACATCTGGAAACAAACAGAAATCAGTGAGACGTTGCTGAACTATTTGAGAAGCTCCTGTCAGTCCCCTCCACTGCTGTGCTGCTTTCCCTAAGTGTGGGGTGTAGATACCTTAGGGCTCGTGGGACTTGATCCCAGGCTTCAGGCAGCAAAAGGGACAAGAAGCACTGGAACAGGGAGGTGTCTTTTCATCCCCTGTACCCAGGGATCTGCAGTGCTTTTCTCACACAGAATCACAGAGTTATTGAGGCTGGAAAAGACCTCTGAGCTCATCAAGTCCAGCCCGTTACCCAATATCACTGCATCAGCTAGACCAGGGCACTAAGTGCTGCATCCAGTCTGTCCCTAAACACCTCCAGGGATGGTGACTCCACCACTGCTCTGCGCAGTCCATTCCAAAGTAGCTGTATAGAAAAATCTGCTCAGTCTCTAAAAGCAGGTCATAACTGATCGCAGAAAAATTATCTTCAGGGTCTTATATTGGAGAGTTTTTCCCTGTTACCTCATTAATTTACCCCTGTCCTTTGAGTGTATTCACAAATCAAATTAACATAAAGATCACTTTCTGAGTTAGCCAAGGTTTTGTCCATCACATTGCAAGCCTCTAGGCTTCCTGCTCCTGCCAGCATTGCAAAGCATCACCAGAAAGGCGAATATTGCCCATGGCTTGGGCATTTCCAGGCTGTCTGTCTCCAAGAGATTGTACTGTTAAAAATGTAGTCAGGGAAGGCAGGAAATGCAAGGAAATGTGTACATTGATGTCGCTCTGCTCACTTAGACAATGCTGCATAAATGTTTGTGAGTGGTATAAACACTCTTTGTCCAGGACAGGAGCCAAATCCGAGCTGTCTGCAGGTAGGACAGAGCACTCTCAGTGGACATACTGTTCTATCATTATCTATTACATAGAAGCATCTGATTTTTATTACTCCCTGTGATAGGATATCAGGCTCTCAGGACTATCACCCTGACTCTGTGTGCGAGGCACAGGAACGGCTGCTCCTTAAAACTGTGGCCAAATAGAAGTCTTCCAAAACCTTTTCGAGGTGGGTGGTCTTGCTTGTTGGACACAGGCTTTCACTTTTCAGCAGGGAAAGGGTTGAGTGATGATTATCTCTCACTTTTCCCCACTCAGTTTCTTTTAGCGGTAAATAAAATGAGCCTTGCTTGAAGTGATTACTTTTTAATGATGCATGTCAGACGTGAAGGCAGCATTGCTCCTGTTTGAAAAGGGCATGTAATGTAACAAGCTGGCTGGGTTTCCTTCCCAAATCACTCCCGTTCCCTCTATCAGCATAGAAATAAATGAGTTCTCCTTGCCTGTGGAGACTGGGGGAAGGGGAGAGGCTTATCTTGCCTGGATATTACCTCCTTGTTCTCTGTGGGGGGAAAAAGGACATAAAGCAGCAGACCCCCCCAACATTTTTTTTTCTGATTGCTAGATAACCTCCAAGTAGAAAATACTTGTGATCCCCGAGTACCTGTCCACATTTCTGTGGGGCTCATAACATCATTCATAACTGTGCTAGCTCCCCACAGGATCTCAGCTCTAGTGTGGGTATTGCCAACCTAAAGAATAGGTTGAGCGGTTTGGAGAGGGAAATCTTAGAGGCAGCTGAGCCTCTGGAGAAGCCCTGAGTAGGTCTTTTGTGTTGTCTCAAGGTAGCTCACACCAGTTCACCAGTGACTGAGCTTGCTACTGCTCTTTGGCGTTGCCAGTCTGCGGTTAAGTGCGGATTAAAATGGGTTAGTTGGAGCTGCTGTGGGGGACCGTGAAATGCTGCAGCTAAGTGGAGGAGATGAAGGCTACCCTGGGAGGTTAGTACCAGGAGTGGACAGTGAGGGTATTCATTATTTTCCTCAGTAATTAGCCTGTGCTGCAGGTGGAAGATAAGCCTGATTTAAACCATAAACTTTTTGGAGAGCAGGTCATGGAAGACACCAACTCAGAGGCAGAAATGTGCTCTACCCCTTCATCCTTTGCATTCCATGTACAACCTCCCAGAAACCAGGATGTTTTCCAATGCATTATCCAGTCCAATTTGAAATGACCTGATCAGTGAACCAGCACTTCCCTTGGCAGATTGTTAGGATGTTTTCTCCTCCTGTCCAACTCTTCCTTTATTTCAGCTCATTACTTCCCTTTGCCTGGCTGAGGGCAAATGTGCTTCACCACTAAAGAGCCCACTGAAGTACAGAACTTCAGCCATGTACCATTAATCCTTGGAGAACAGCACTACTTGTTCACCCTGCTGCATGCTCCAGCAGAGAGTGAATGATTGGTGCTGGTCATAAATGCTTACAGTGTTAATTCTTTAATGTCTTGATAATCTTAATTTGCTCTGGTCAGGTTGGGAGGGGTGTGGTAACAGATGCTGGACAGAATATAGCCCCTTGTCTGCTGCTTATCACTGCTGGAACCATGCCTCTCATGTCATGGTTTGCACAGCCCCAAGGCATGGAACAAAAATGAAGGCTATTTTCTTATAAATAAACACCAAACTGCATCTTTGGTGGCCAAGAAAAGGGATCTGTGTGCTGGAATCTGCTTCATGAAGTAGGCATAACCTTTCTCATGCCCCTTATTGTATGCGAGGGTTTTGCCTGGCTACTTAAACTCAGTCTTGTTTTCAGAAGCCCTTTATGCACCTAAACTCTTTCATGTTTCAGCCTCAGCCTTTGCCAAGCACTTGGGCAGGTGGAGCATGTTAAGGCTATGAGCTACAAAGAGTGAGATGGTGCATTCAGCAGGACCTGGACAGGCTGCAGAGCTGGGCAGGGATAAATTTAATGAAATACAACAGAGGCAAGTGTAGAGTCTTGCATCTGGGCAGGAACAATCCCCAGTACCAGTATAGGTTGGAGACTGACCTGTTGGAGAGCAGTGTAGGAGAAAGGGACCTGGGGGTCCTGGTGGACAGCAGGATGACCATGAGCTTGGGGTGGATGAGGAGGGAGGTCATTAGCAGGTCAAGAGAGGTTCTTCTCCCTCAGGAGAATGAGGGGTGAACTCATTGATGTTTATAAATATGTGAGGGGTGAGTGTCAGGAGGATGGAGCCAGGCTCTTCTCAATGCCATCTAGTTATAGGACAAGAGGCAGTGGGTGTAAACTGGGATGTAGGAAGTTCTATATGAATATGAAAAGGAACGTCTTCCCAGTGAGGGTGATGGAGCACTGGAACAGGCTGCCCTGGGGGGGATCTGGAGTCTCCTTCTCTGAAGACGTTTCAAACCTGCCTGGAGGTGTTCCTGTGTGGTCTAGGTGATCGTGCTGCGTCAGTGGGATTGGACTAGATGATCTTTCGAGGTCCCTTCCAATCCCTGATGTTCTGTGATTAGTCATTGTTGGTCTGCTGGAATATACTCTGAATCCTCCCAAAGAAGGTGACTGTGGTGGGTTCACGCGCAGATTGTACTAATACACCTTTACAGTTCATCTAGGATCTGTACTTCTGGGAGAGCAGAGTGAGCTGTGTCATTCAAGTGGAGCTTGAGATACAGTTCATGAACTGGTGGAACCTGGAGTGAGCTCGTCTCAGCTTTCAGCTTGTATTCATATCCTGTCAGAGCTGGCTGCATCATTTGGTCACAACATTTCTTAGCAGATGGCTCAGTGGTGCTGGATTATCATTTTCACTGTTGTCCATGCCAAACTTGTTGGGCTGGTCTTATCAGTGTTGCACTCAAGCCCTAGATTTCAGCTGATTTCAAGCCACATCAAAACCATCAAAGTTCTGCAAGCGTTTGAGTGTAGTAGTTGGAGTTGAGGGTATTTCCAGTGGGGGCAGTGATTAGAAGAAACTTCAGTTCATGATGGCTCGAGCTGAAATTCATTTATGTCAGTGGGTTGCTCAGGAAGATGAATGCCCTTTGCATGGTTAAAGACACCCTCCAGTGTGTTTACAGATAAGAAAACACAAGCGAGTTCATTCCTGTCAAGTTGGACAGAAATAGAATGTCTTTTGTCTGTAATTTTGCTTCCAACTAACACCTAGTCGTAGATTTCCTTTGTGTTTTTAAAATTACCTTTACAAGCCCGTGAAAGAAAAGCCCACCAGGTAATGTTGACTCATAGCAAACAGAGCTGCACAATTTCAGGAGGTCACCTGGTTGCATCAACCAAATCTGAAGATGGCTCTGATATCATTGGAGAGGATGATGGAGCTCTTGGCACTGTAGTAGCCCTTACATTGTGGCCACTGATGAGCACAGCAGAACCCAGTGGAAATCTTCTTCTCCCGAGTCCAGGTGGCAGTAAATTGTACTTAGTAAAGTTTGCAAACCAGATCGTTACAAACCCAAGGGGAAAGCCATGAAATATTCATGAAGTCTCTATGAAAGAGGCTTATTCATATACATATACACATAAAAATACATATATATGCACACTTTTGAAATCTATTCAAACCAAATAAGACTTTCTTAGTCACATTGCATAAAATAGGAAAGCAGATGACTTCGGTTCTACCTCTATTATACAGTCATCAGGAGACTGGAATAGGTCTGGAAAAGGAGCCTGTGGTGCTCTGACGCCTTCTGAAGGTGTGGGCCTTTCTTCTGGCTCTGCTGGTGTTTGGGCAGAGTGCTGCTTTGGGGGAAATAATTTGCTGCTGCTGCTGGTCCAGTTATTAGCCTTTTTGTGACAATAATGCATAGCTGTTCAAAAGCATCGAGGGACAAATCCTGTCGATATCCTGGGAATGACAGTGTTTTCAACATGGTGGGGGCCAGGCTGCCAGCATCCCTGCCCTCTCCATCTGTGCCATGTGAGCATCAATCCTATCTCATCCTGCCATGCCTGTGCTGGCCACACTGTAGATCAGATTGATGAATTCAGAAACACAACTGCACCAGTATGGTTAGGAAAACCCAACAGAAAATGTGGAGTTAGGTGGTGTGCTGAAATCACGCAGAACCCAGTTCCTTCACCATCTTCTGTGCTCATATTCCTTGTACTTTATCAATAAACACATTTTGTCACCATCATTGAAGTCCTTTCTGAAAACCAGAAAGAAAAAGAAGGGGAAGAGATATAATAACTAGAAGATGGAGTTTTGCTTGGTGCCTGAAAACAAGTAGCTCTGAATTGGACTCTCACTCGCCTTTTAAAGCTAGGTAATGTGATTTAGAAAAGAGCTTTTTATTCTTACCCTTGCTAAAAGGTAGGCGAATGTTTGTGGTGACATTTGCCAAAGTAGCTCTGGCATTTTCTTTTCTCAGAAATTTGTAAGCAAAGCTTGCCAAACGCTCTCCATATATTATGATAGTGACAGGAATAGTGAGTTTGGAAGTGGGATTGCTGTTGACAGTAGGCGAGAAACAGCTGATGCCATTCCTGTTTGATCCCAGGGAGGAATGCTGTCCGTCTGCTCCCTTCCTTTGCTCCCAAAATGTCAGAAGAGCTGAAGAGTTGCAAGATAGAAGGGAATCAACATTTTCCTTCTTAATCACAAGCTCAAATGTGTCCCGTATTTGCCAGAAATCCAGGCTGGAAGTGGCTGACACGGTTTACCCTTGGCACCTTTGTCAGTGGTGGGGAACCTTATACAGAGGAGAAGAGAAAAGCAGCCTCTGCTCAGCATAGCTGTGCTTGGTGGAAGCATTTGCCACAGCCCCACTTAGCTGAAATTATTTTTAATCCTTTAGGTTTCTTTCTGGTACCCGTCTTCCTAGACCTCAGCTGGAGTAAATACTTGTGGAGTTGTTTTCACGAGTGCTGCCAGATCTGTCAGCTTGCTGCCGAATGAATAGATAGTAAATGCTGTGGGAAGACCATTTCTCACTGTGGTATTTTTGGGTCCCAGGGGGTTTGCCCTCTGTACACTGCAGTTAGATGTCTGTTCATTTAGTTTCCCCCACTGATCCATGAACAGAGAGAGGCACTTGGAGCAGAAAGTTCACTCCTGCAGTGCAGGGATGGGCCGAGCTGCCAGCTGGAGTCTCTCCCAGCTCAGGTTTGCTCTGTCAAGTCCTGTGGCTGATTTCAGATGGTGCTTTCACACATTATGGAGTTTATGCTTTTACCTTGTCTTCAAGAGAATGTTCCCTGAATGATGTTGTCAGGTGAGGCTTGATGGGGTAGTGAAGATCTGGCGGGTAGAGGGCATCCCAGTAGTGTGTTCCTGGGTCAGGGAGCAGAGCCCACACGCAGATAGGTAGTGAAGCCTCGTACCGACCCCTGCTGAAGTTACCTTCCTGTGCCAAGAGCAGCCCAGCTCTGGCTAGCATTAGAGACAGCGCTCCTAGACAGGGTGGCCAAGGCTGCACTTGTAACCCAGGGTTTGAAAGCTCAGCCCTTCACATTTGTGGATCTAGCACATGTGAAAAGATGCTGCAGGTACAGGGTGCTCCTGCCCTAAACCTGAAAGAGTTTTGGTCTGGGCAACAGTTTCAAGCAATCTGAAATGCTTTCTTCCAGTGTTTCAAAACCACACACAATTCCAAAGCAAAACCAAACCCTACCAAAACTCCATCAGATGGAGATGTTTTCTACACAGTTTCTGTTTCAGGGAGGCCATCTGCTCCTTTTTGCTTTCTGTTGTTGCTGGAGAAAAAGGGTTTTGAATGGAGACTACGAAGCTCCTGCCACGTAGGTTTGTGCAGCCTGGCTTGGATGCAGTTCTGTATCTGCATGGAGTTGGAGAAGAGCAAGATCAGGGAAAAGCACAGCAAACTCAATCTAAGAAGTAAATACCTCAACAGATAGGATCAGGGCATTAAGGATTATGCCTGATGTGGCTTCAGAAGTGAATTTAATTGTGCACCTCCTCATTAGTTGCCAGCAGGTACTTAGGAGCTCCCAGTAGCCACAGTGACTTCCTTTCCCTCCCCAGGTGTTCTTCCACGCACATTCCAGTCCACAGAGTTAATATCTTCATCATGCTTTATCTATGGCCAAGTTTGGCAGCCAAGCATCCGCTCTCACCTGTTTCTTCATTTGTGTCACGTGCACTCCTCCTCACAAAGACTGGCAAAAGCAGTGTCTGACATCACCACGCCTGGGGTCTGTTTATTTATCCTTTCATCACCTAGTAAGGACCTAGGACAAACAATATTGAACTGCAAGACGGGTACGTACTTTTCATAACCTCTTCATTTTGTTTAAATGCCCCAGCCTTGGGCTGTGTTTTACATGAAGCTCTGGGAACTGCGTTCATAAACCAGATACTCAGCTGTTGTAACTTACTGGAGCTCCATTACAGTCAGCGATACCGGGCTGATTTATAGTAGCTGACCTGTGCAGCAGCCAAGGAGAACACAGACAAATGGCAGACATTCCAATCACTAAATTAAGCATGGGAAAATGCAGGCTGGCTCCTTGGAAACTACTCCTAACCAGAGCTGTGAGTGCCTGGAACAGGTACCCAAGCAAAGTGTTGGAAAGTTTGCCTTTTGTGTGTGTTGCAGTGTGGCAGGGATGGAGTGTTTGGAGAGCTAGGAACTACTCAGAAATATATTAACCAGATGCTGCACATGCCTGGGTGGAGAGTGTAGTAGTAAAATGACTTCACTCCTGAGAAAAATGCTCAGGTTGAAACCCAGCCAGTTGGTGTGTGTTGCTGTACCGAGCCTCTGCGCGTGCCACATGCATCTCCTGACAGAGCAGATGTCAACATAAATAGGAGATAAAGTTATCAAACCGGATCTGGGCAAGGATGTTGCTAGCTCAGCTTCCAGTAGCCAGAATTACGAACAGATATGCCAGCATCGTCCCCTCTTCTGATGGAGCACAGCTCACCTCAGATGGAGGCTGTGCTTGTATTAAATATTGCTTGATGGCTTTTACCTAGGGTCTGAGAGTTAAGACGTTTATTTGCTCAGCCTCCCAGCCTACCCTGGCACTGTGCCTCACCGCTGTGTTGTGGTGGTGTGTTCAGCCAGTCACACATTTCATGTCTGCGTGGTGGCAGCCCTCTGATGTATCACAGAACTTTTGAGGCCAGAAAAGACCTCTAAGATCAAGCCCAGCCTATGACCTGACATCACCACATCAGCCAGACCAGGGCACTAAGGGGCTCATCCAGCCTGTCCTTGAACACCTCCAGGGATGGGGACTCCACCGCCTCCCCGGGCAGTCCATTCCAGCGTCTGATCACCCATTCCATGAGGAAGGGCTTCCTGACATCCAGCCTGACCCTCCCCTGGTGCAGCTTCAGGCCCTGCCCTCTTGTCCTATCACTAGTTGCCTGGGAGAAGAACCTGACCATCACCTGACTTCAACCTCTCTTCAGTTAGAGAGTGATAGGGTTCCCCTGAGTCGCCTCTTTTCCAGGCTAAACACCTCCAGCTTCCTCAGCCTCTCCTGATCAGACTTTCCCTCTAACCCCTTCTCCAGCTTTGTTGCTCCTCCGGATCCGCTCCAGCTCCTCAATCTCTTTCTTGAAGTGAGGGACTCAAAACTGCCCCCAGTGCCCAGTACAGGGGGAGAATGTTGTCCCTAATCCTGCTGGCCACACTATTGCTGATACAAGCCAGGATGCCACTGACCTTGAGTGCCACCTGAGCACCCTGCTGGCTCCTGTTCAGCCGGTTGTCAGCTGGTACTGCCAGGTCCCTCCCTGCCAGGCTGCTCTCCAGCCACTCAGCCCCCAGTCTGTAGCTGCAGGGGTTCTTGTGGCCAAAGTGTAGGACCCTGCCCTTGGCCCTATTAAACCTCATCCCATTGGCCTCTGCCCACTGACCCAGCCTGTCCAGTTCTCTCTGAAGCATCTTCCTGCCCTCCAGCCAGTTGAGACTCTGCTGCAGCTTGGTGACTTTACTAATGTACACCACACAATTCAGCTTTCATTCCTTGGTGTCAGGAGAGAGCAAATCTCTTTTGTCCATCTTAAGTGGTATCACCCACAGTCCTGTCAGACTGATGCAGTTTCCTCTGCTGTTGGAAACAGATACAAAATCAGAATTCACTTGAGCTGACCTCAGTGTGTTGTATGCCAACATCACTCCAGAACGTATTAGAACTGAATCCAGAAAATGGCATGAGGATGCCTGAAGGTAATTTATTAGAGAAGTCCTGAGGCTGGACCTGGCCTTCACTCCGTGGGTAAGATCCTTTTCAGTCTTTCTCCTAGCAGTGATTTCCACTTGGGCTGCACAAACCTGGAGAATACTTTGCAGCCGTGGCTTCTCTCTGGGTGGTTCTTGCTGGGGTCTGCTTCGTGCCAGACAGCAATTGCTTCCATCAGAATCTTTGCTGTAGTTGCAGTGTGAGGTTCCTTAAGACTCACCATCTGTTTTGCCAGGAGGGTTTTCTCATACCAGTCACCTTGTGTACCTGATGTGTGTCCCAGTGCTGCCAGAGCCTCCTGATGCCTCATCACAACCTCCCAAGGTTTCTTGAAAGAGCAAAGCTTCTTTGGTTTCTGCTTTAAACACAGCTGGCCTCTTATGAAGAAGACCTGGGGCTTCTCCAGCATTTTTCATTGAAGTGTTTTCCAGTGCCCAGGTGTGACTTGAAGCCCGTAGTTGTGCTCATCATGTCCTCTGCTTTACAAGCCACCAGATACCATTCTGAAGCACAGCGTGTACATGACTCCTCAGGCTGCTGTGCAATTAGTTAGTACCTAAGCCCAACCCCAACCAGTAGCACTGTGCTGAGGTGTTCTGCCCAGCCTTCCTCTCTGCTGGTGTGGGTCGTGCCAGGGGACGTGCTATTTTTCATTCCTGCTCTCAGCCAGGCAGCATGCAGTCAAGTTCTGTAATAACAAACAGTGAAAAAGGACTGGGCTTTGTGAGGAAGTAAAGCAGAGAATAAAACATGGCCCATTAACCTGCCAGAGAAGATGCATGGAAGACATAGGAACAACCCCTAAACCACCCTGCTAGAACGTGAGACAGGTTTTTTTCCTAAACTGATTTCCTTATGAATGATTTTTTTACTGCATAATAACTACCAAGAAAAGTATGTTTTAGTTATTCACCCTGACCTTTTAAACTTCCAAGAGAGCTGCATATTTTCTGAAGCCCCATGTAGGGCCTATTAATAATTATGCGCTCCCACTGAGCTTCATTGATTAGTTTGGGTCCTATTTCACACTGTAAAATGGGAAAAAAGGGTCCCTAGTGTTTGTGTATGTTTTTGTTCTTTTTATGTCCAGCTCTCGTCAGCTGCAGATCGGGTTTTGCTGTTAGCACAGGGTTCGGTCCGTATTGATGCATTGCCGTGCTGCAGGCTCCAAAAACCAGGGAGAAGGCAAGACCAGATAGCAGGAAAAGGGGAAAAAGCTGCGACCTGTGATCCAGCAGTGACAACAGCATTGAGACGCCCTGATAAGGGGCGGTGTGAGTGATGAGACCCTGAATTAGTATGCGTCAGCCCCACTCATGCCTACGCTTTCATTTCTCCTAGCAAACATTTCTTTGTGAATAAATCTGCTTTCTTGGCAATGGTGTGCAAGTGCTTTGGTTTCATTAAAGAGCCTGGAAACACCCCAGTGGGTCAGGCTGAGATATATAATACTGCTAACACAGATTTGTTTCATAACCCACAAACTATTAAAAATATTAGTGTCGTCCTGGGAATTGCCTTTAAAGATTCCCTTTCTCTTTCTCTCTTACTTTCTGAGCTGGGCTGCAACAGCCAGCAATAATGCAAAGTAAGCTCAATTTATCCAGCTGAAAAAAAAAGATAACACCGTATTTTACTGCTTCTGAGCACTTTCTTCATCTGAATGTTGCTTTGTGTTCCACTCCTTATCCAATGTAAACAGCCATAAAGGAGAGTTGCTGAGACAACACATGGAAGTTTCAAAAGGTAGACTTTACTCGTCCAAAGGGAGATGACTTTTTGTTGGGAGTGAATTTAGTCTGGGACTTTGTAATGGGATATGTTGGTCCCTTCAAGGCTGAGTAGGGAGCTCCAAGTCCCTTCAAGACTGAATAGATCTGTTATGTGTGTTGGGGGGTCTTTATTCCACCCACCTGACAAAGAAAATAATAACTGAAAGAAAAGTTACCAGTCCCTGGAAGGAACTCGAGCAGTGAGTTAAGTCCAACATTTGGAGGTGAGGGTGTAATGATGTAGAGGGAACAGAGGTCTTCTGGGAGCTACAGCCAATGGGGCTGTTGGGACCTGTCTGCGAGCGAGGGCAACTGGCTCCAAATCCTCTCTCCTGTCAGCCAAGGTTGCTCAGGGAGACAGAAGTGCCAGCGGTTTCTTCTTGGTGTTGACCAGCTGTTGACCATTTATGAGTCATTGAGGATGGAAGCTGCTCTACTGTCCAGAGCACTGCACGGCATCATGGATGAACTGGAGAATCATCTGTTAGAAACAAGCAGAAAAGCTCCTATTTTGGGAACTAACAGCCCATTTCAAACTTTGGATGCTCAATTAAACACAGTGAACATTAGCTTTTGCCTTTGCTTATCTCCTGGGAGAGTCAGAACTGGGTGGAAATTGTGATAAAGAGCTCTTCTTAGGCACCAGAGGGTCCCAGCACACATCAGAGCTTCCTAGCCCACAGTTCCTGTGTGGTTTCTGCTGCTTGCTCCCCTAGTCCACAGAACTCCTGTCTAATTAAGGAAAAGAAAAGGTAGAGGAAAAGGGGGCTCTTTGTTTGGCAGAAAGGGAATGGAGCACAAAGAGAAGCAACAACACGCCCAAAGTGACCCAGGGAGTCACAGACAGAACTGGGATCTGTGATGGAGCACTCCTTCATCCCAGTCGGTCTCCTTCCCACAAGATAACCCAGTTTAGTTCTGCTGAAAAAGCAAAATCTAGAAATATTTTCTCAAACCCTGGCTACTTTGCATAGCAACCCTGTTTGTGTAAAAGTTTTTATATGGGATTGGCAAGTCAAAGCTTCAGGTTTTTTTCTTCCCCTGGATCATTTGAAGAAAGTGTGAAGAAACTTCTGAACTGCCGAATCCAAATCTGAACCAAATTTTCCCCGCTTTGAACTCTCCTTATTGCAGACTGCAATAACATTCATCCGCATTTCTTAGGGTGTCCTCACAGACGGGAGGAAATACAGTAGCACTGTTTGACACAGAAGAAATTAGATTTACGTGAAATTCCCTTTCGCCATGTCCCTCACTTTATTTCCAACAGACCTACAGTTAACAGTCAGCAGTGTTTGACTTTCAGACAGCGTGGTTTTCATTACAGAGGCTGAGGGAGTTAAAACATTCTCCAAGCACACGGCGTACATAACGTCCTACCCCATTTCTTTTGATTTCCCTTCGCGGCACTAGCGTTACAGATGCTGGACAGAGTGTGTTAGAAGACACTTGGTTTTATTTGCCGTCATTACAAGGAGGAAATGTCTTTAGAGACATCTGCTCAGGCTCTTTGATTTCGGCTGAATGTGTGACATCTTTGATGAAGAGTTGGTTTTGGAGTACGGTCGTGTCAAAGCCTGGCAGGAGTGAAAGCCCAGGGAATATGGCATCGTAATGTGCCTCCAGCCTAATCGGCAGGTGTAGACAGCACGGCTTTATCAGGAGGAGGAATTTAAGCTCACACCTTATCAGACTTACCTTGTCTTGGTGGGAAGTTCAGCTCTGTGTAGGTTTCACATGGGGTCTGCTCCACTCAGCACAGAAGGAGAGGGACCTCAGTGTAAGGAGTGCTCCTAAATACCGGAGGCTTCCCTCTACATGGCAACCCAGCAGCAAGGGTGCAGTGCCCTCACCTTGCCCTGGGAAGCATAGGCATCCTTGTTTTGCCAGATTCAGAGTCTGAAATAAAGTCACAGTGGTTTTGGAAAGTGAAGCATCCTTCTCCTAGGAGCTGGGCGCTTTAGGAGGTGCTGCTGAGGCTCTGCTGCACGGAGTTATGTGCCTTTTTCCAAAGAAATGGCGCCATTTCAAAGACAACACGGGGTGTTTTTTGAAGCAGAGCAGGTTTTCAGGTATAATCCCTGCCTGTTGGCTTTCACATCCATGCTTGGGTAGAATCTTAAAGTAATTGCTTTTCTCATAGGGACCAAGATATGTTCACACATTGGATTATACCTTGAAAGAGCTCGTTTCCAGAATAGCTCCTTACGTGATGTCAGAACTTGTAAGGATGAGTTACGTGGGGTGTCTGGGACTGTGAAGGGCTTGTTCTGCTTTTGCTTCTGCTCACCTGATCTTTAGACTGTATTACTGTCAGCTGCTCTCAGCCATAGTGGAAAAGAGCAAAAAGTAAGATGGGGATCAAGTACTTTGCAAACAGAGTCTAAAGTTATTTCCCTTGCTACCCAATGTTAAGGCATATCCCTGAAAGGAAAGGTTATGTCTTAGAGAATTTGCTTTCTACATTTGGATTGCCATAAAAATGACAAGCAGTTCAATTTATGTGAACTTCTTTAGATTGACATAACACACATCAGAATTGATGCGGATATAGGACTTGATGCAGCGTTTGCTTCTTGCTGTATGAAAGCCAGATAGCAGCACAAATCGCATGGCTCACCTTTGAAGGTACAAATCCCTCCATGGCAGGTGGTTAATGCTGCCCTCATTTGTATTCAACATAGGTATAAAATCAATCTTTGCTGTTATTTTGTTAAAATAGGGGATAAGAATGAAATTAGTTTTTATAAGTTATGTAAATCTACATTTGCGTCTGTAGTAGCCATTGAACTTCTGAAAGCTGCTCAGTTCAGACGTTGCAATGACTGGGGATGATTGAAATGTCTCAATTCTCTCAAGTGCTGATCTCACATACAGTTGTCAATATTCAGAGGGTTGGAGCACCCTTCTTGTGAAGACAGACTGAGAGCACTGGGGTTTTCCAGAAGGCAGCTCTCAGGGAACCTTATAGTGACCTTCCAGTACCTGAAAGGGGTCTATAAGAAGAACTGTTCAATAGGGCATGGAATGTTAGGATGAAGTTTAGTGGTTTTAGGTTCGAAAAGCTTACATTTAGGCTGGACATTAGGAAAAAGAGGGTGGTAGATCACTGGAACAGGTTGCCCAGAGAGGTGGTTGAGGCCATATCCCTGGAGCCATTCAAGCTCAGGCTTGATGGGGCTCCAGGGAATCTGTTCTAGTTAGAGATGTCCCTGCTTGTTGTAGGATGATTGCACTAGATGACTTTGGAGGTCCCTTTCAATCCAATGCATTCTATGATTCTATAAAGGCAGGGAAATCCTCAATGAAAAGTTACAACCGTATGAAACAGTTTCTGGAACGCTTCCTTATAGAAAGTAAAGGACATCAAACAGAATATGTATAATATACATGCAGACATATATAAAATATGTACATGCATATAAATATATAGAAATATGTATAAATCAGCAACCTTGGAGCTTTAAAGTAGTGTAGGTTACAGCTTTCCCAAAAAGCCAGACTGAATTACAGACCAGAGAAGATCCCCAGTGTTCTCTGTGCTAATGCTTTAGCTGGAAGAAGTTCATTGACTCCAGTGTCAATACTGATGACATATTTGATAGAACTAATTCTAAAAATGTTGTTGAAACTTGGTGTACAGCTGAGCCCTTGACAGTATAACTTGTTGGGGTTTTCTCTTTTTACCCAAATATGTCTGTTTTCTGTGAGAAGCTGGATCCCTATTGAAAGCCTATTGGCCAAACCTAATATTGTTCATTCCAAAAGACTTTGGTGGGTGGCCAAAGAATTAGGGATTTTTCAACAAAAGTTCAGTATTTTCCATTAGAAAAATCCCCTATGATTTTCTGGGAAACTCTGGTACTTAGCTTCCCATGTATCTCCTCTTTGTCATCATTCTCAGAAACTAACTGGCATTTCTTGCTGACATTTTTAGAAAAGAATATTTATACTAGAAACAATGCAAATAAAAATACTTTGGCAGAAACAAGTGACATTTACAGTATGATATAGTCCTGACATTTTTATGCCACCGGTGGGAATTTCTCCTGTTTGATGACTGATTCTATCATTCCTCCTTCATCTGGGTAGACCCATTCGACTCAATGCAGCCACTTAACTTACATTTCCGGTCTGCTCTCCAGTGAAGCTTGTGGCTGGGGAGGGAGGTGAAGTGAAGCCTAATGTGGTAGATAATGAGCCATGTTGTTGACCGAGTATGCTGTGATGAACCTCAGTCACCACCTTGGTTAGAATTGCAGCGTTTGAGCTAGAAAGCTCATGTGCTACTTAACATATAACTAATTATCTCTTGCAATTCAAAGGAATGATTAATTCATAATCCCCACTGCATAGGCACAGAGTATCCTATGTACTTGTTACTGCAGGGCTGCAAATTCCTGCTCTAGAGATGAAACCACCCTTTATGCTGAGGTCTAGCACAAGACGTGCACCGATGGTTTGTCTTAACTTGGAGATGTGTGTTTCATTTGAAAGATTTCCTGACATCCTTCATTCCTGTAGAAAACAGGAGGTTGAACATTAGAAAATGGCAAAAAGGGGCTGTGCAAAGCCACTGAACCTTGGGAAAGTCTCTCACACTGATGGATGTCAAAAGCCCCATCTGTTTAGCTTGCTGACTTGGAGGTGAGGAGGTGCCTGGGTTCTATGGCCAGATATAAATGTGGGGTGCCAAGTGACACCCGTGTGTGCACGAGAATGACAGAACCAGCATCAGCAACAGGAAACAGATGCTGGCGAAACTCTTCTTTAAAAATGGGCCCTGTTTCTGACACTGATGTAATTACCCACTCTGAGACAGGTCACTGAAGGCAAGGCTGCGTTCTCCACCTCCTGATGAGCATTAGAGTGGGTGGGATTTTCATATTCAACTCAATGCCTTCCTCTGTATCTTCCTAGGAGGAATTGTCCTCAAGACCATATTGAAACAACAGAATCAGTTGGAGAACTTGTGATATTTTATGTTTGGGTTTGAGCACCTGAGGGGAGGTGAGATCAGATAATCTGATCATCATTCCTGGCCTTAAATCCATGAGATCGTCAAGGAGAGGCTTTTTTCTGCTTATTTTTTCAAAGTACTACAGCTGTTGCAATGGAAGGGTATTACCTCTTCCAACCAAAATTGCTGGGCTTAGAAAATCTCCACGTAGTTGACAGAGCATGAGTCACTGCCCTGTGTTGATTCTGATGGCAAGTGACTTCATACTGCATTTCACTGATGCTTTGATACAGCTTGGTATTATTGATCTGACTGTGTTTCCCATCTTGACTTACAGTTTCTTCATCTATTATACTGCAGAATTTGAGTTGTTAGTCTATCAAAGGAAGAGGAAACAAATTTGCTGAGATGAATGGCTTCAGCAGGTTCAACACTGTCGTTGGGTTTCTTTTCATTCCCTAAGTTTTGCTCTAGGAGAAATTTTGAAAACTTGCCTTTTTTGTTCTCAGCTTGGAGTGAGGACAGGCTCCGTGCTTGGTCCCTGGCTGAGCAGAAATGCAGCTTCCTCGCTGTGTGAGGGAAGAACAGACAATAAAACGAGGCTGACATCCCTGGAGAAAAAAGCCCTCCAGGTGAACAGAGTCTAAATGCTGGAGCAAAAAATGTGCTTCGAGAGGGAAATGGAATTCAAATCCATGAGGTCCATATCTGGCTACACAGAAGCCCCCCAAACCCCCTGTGTTTCGACATATGGTCTGCCATTGGCCATTCCTTTTTCCTCCAGTCAGTGCCACAAAAGAGGTGAAGAGCAGAGCTGAAGAGGCAGACACGGGTTTGTTATAGCTTTGCAGTTTTGGTGCTGATCTTCTTGAGGTCAGTTGGTAAACTGGAGAGACTGGAAGTTGTAGTGCAAGTGGAAGAAAGGGCTGGAAGCAGGTCAGGCTCCAGTTAGGTCTAGAAAACAGACCCTATGAAGAATGGTTGAGGGAACTGGGGTTATTTAGTCTAGAGAAAAGGAGGCTGAGAGGAGACCTTATTGCTCTCTACAGATACCTAAAAGGAGGTTGTAGGGAAGCTGCTGTTGGTCTCTTCCCCACATTACTAATGATAGGTCGAGGGGAAATGGCCTCAAGTTACATCAGGGGAGGTTTAGATTGGATCTTAGGAAGAATTTCTTTACTGAGAAAGTAGTTGGGCACTAGAACGGGCTGCCCATGGAGGTGGTGGAGTCACTGTCCTTAGAGGTGTTTAAAAAACAAGTAGCTAGAGCACTTGAGGTCTAGGGGTTAGGGAGCTGCTGGGATGAGGGCTGGACTTGATCCTTATGTTTCTATGAGATGTCATTTATCCGGTTGTGAGAAATTTCTGATTTTTCTGGGGTGTGTGAATCTCCCCACTTCAGTGAGACAAAACAGGACCCTGCAGGTTTTCACATGAGAAAATTCTTCTCTGCTGATGAAAAGCTAAGAAAAGAGAGGCCAGCTTCCAAATTCTGAAGCAGTTAGTATCTAGAGGTGGGGGGGAGACAGTGTTCATTCAAAATAATTCTGAAAAGGTCAAGAGTTGATGTTCCTTGGCAGGTGCTGAATATTGCAGAGCTTTATTTTCGTGTTTCTCTCAACAGCAAGAACTGCATGTTCAGGCACAAATTTTCAGAGGAATTAGATTTGCTGCTTTTGACCTGTGTTCTGGGAAGAAAGGGAAGGATCAATTGCAAGTGTCTAACTAGTCAGGGCAGCCATCAGAAGGAAGTAGTCCTTCCAAGCCAAATTATTCCAGCAAACCCAACCATTTGCTCCATAAAGCAGCCCACAATTCCTAGTGTGCTCAATTTTATAGCCCTTCGGAAAAAGAGAAACACAAACACGGCAAGCAAGGAATGCCGCAGAAGTGGTTTTGTTGGAGCAAGGTTTGATTCATCTTCCAACACAGTGTT
Organism: Phoeniculus purpureus; assembly: GCA_028565055.1. Lineage (NCBI taxonomy): Eukaryota > Metazoa > Chordata > Aves > Bucerotiformes > Phoeniculidae > Phoeniculus > Phoeniculus purpureus. The sequence goes on from JAOXOE010012319.1 coordinate 23,912, forward strand.
CTTCAGTTTGTTGTTTAGTTTTGGTGTTCTTCTGTTTTCTCCTGTGGCAATGGACACGCAGCTGGCTTTGCGTTCTGCATGCCAGGCAGCAATTAAAATTAGCAATTAGTAATCAGCATCTTGGGCACTAGAGTCAAGGCAGGATTGGACGTGGCACTTGGTGCCATGGTCTAGCCTTGAGCTCTGTGGTAACAGGTTGGACTTGATGAT
>JAOXOE010012438.1:0-24100 GCA_028565055.1 Phoeniculus purpureus
AGCTTTTTCAGGAGGCAGAGATGCCCGAGGTGATCACTGACAGCAGTTTTAGCAGGACCAAGGTCTTAAAATCATTCTGTTTTTTCTCTTTGCTGACTTGATGGATTCTGGTTCTACCTCCAGCATCTCTGCAGCCCCACACCAGCCCAGCCAGTCCTGGCTGCCTTTTCTTAGGGCGGTTTTTCAGAGGGTCACAGTGCTAAGTGTTTCCCCCTCCCCAGAGGCCATCGAGGCTCCTGGGGCTAACATGATCCCCCTAGACAGGTGCTGAGCTCAGTACAGGCTAGCTATCCAGCTGGATGAAAAATAAACTGGGATTACAGTGAACAGAGCTCCCCAGTTGAAGCGGCAAAGTCATTTAGTGAAGCTTAAGGGGTGTTAATTTTTTTTTTAAGGAAAAGACAGGACTGAAGAAAGAAGCAGGTCTGGGGAAGGGACAGAGCTGAGTGGTCAAACAGCTGGGTGGTATTAGGGTGAGGAGCTGGAGGTGAAGGTCTTGGTGTGGGATCACAAGGTTCGCTCACAGCAGGGAGAAACCCAAGAGTTTTAAGCTTTCATGGGTCAAAGCTGCCAGTTCCCACCAGCAGTGGTGCTGATAGAACCCAGCTCTCTTACCTTGAGGCTGAACTTGGTAGTGGCCACCACTCAACAGGAACTGAGATCTCCCTTCTTCTCCCAGTAGCACTGCACAGGCATCTCTCTCCTCCACCCAGCTGCTGATTTTCCACAGATCCTCAGGAATGCAACAACCTGCTGCACAGGGGGACAATGAGTGATGGAATCATAGGGTGATTTGAGTTGGAAGGGACCTCCAAAGCTCTTCTAGTGATGAGCACTGAGCAAGGACATCCCCAACCAGAGCAGGCTGCTCAGACCCCCAAGGTCCAACCTGAACTGGGATGGTCCCAGGGATGGGGCTTCTCCCACCTTTCTGGACAACTGGGACAGGGTCTCAACACCCTCAGTGTAAAATATTTATTTCCTCTCTCCAGTCTGAACCTCCATCTTTTAGTTTAACCATCTCCTCTTGTCTTGTCACAGCAGCCCCTGATCAAAAGTCCCCCCATCTCTCTTATCAGCCCCTTTAAGCCCTGAAAGGCTGCAGTAAGATCTCCCTGGAGCTTCTCCAGCTGAACACCCCCAACTCTCCCAACCTGGCCTCACAGCAGTAGCCCAAATAAAAATTTCATCTTATGTTACACCTCACAAAAACCCCACAAACCCTAGAAAGGAGCAGATGCCATTCTGTGAAAGCAAAATCCTACATCTTCATGGCAGCAGACAGAATTTAAGATCACCAGCAGCAGCATTTTGTTCTAAAGGATTCTCCCATAGTCACTATTTTATGAAAGCAGTTGCTCTCTGGGCAACCTGAACCCTCTTATCACCCTCATTATCAACAATTTCTTCTTTCTGTCTTGTCTGAATCTCCTTCTTTTCATTTAACCATCACCCCTTGTCCTGTCACAGCAGCTCCTGCTACGAAATCCCTCCCCATCTTATGGGCAATACTGGAAGAAGAACCCACGGTAACCCTGTAGCACTCCCCCCTCCACAGCCACTGCACAGGCACAGGCACTGGAAAAGCTGCGGGAGAAGTTGGACACCATCATCCTCCTTCAGAAAACAACCCAATAAATGTCACTCCGTGTCCAAGCACTGTCAGCACAGACGCTGTTGTCAATAAATCACAAGTGTCTAGGAACAGCTTGAACAACTTTGATTATTTTATTTATTTTTTGTTTAAAGTGCTTTAAAACGTAAATAACAAGCTCTTTAGAAACATCAGTCGCAACTAGTAAAACATGAAACACACTGAACCCGCTTCCTGCGTACGTGAAGTACAAGGAAACCAACAACTCCCAAAAAAGTCCCCTCTAATGCTTCCCTCTCCTGGTTCAGGATGGGATTTATTTCCCACCCCACGTTCCTAACACAGAAGACAATGCAGTTTCTTCACAGCCAAAGCCCACGTGACACTTTGGTTTCCACATTCCTTCAGTTTTTTTCCAGTTTCAGGATAGACCTTGGAGGTTCTTCCAGCCCATGAGGTTTCTGGGTCAGAAGGGGCCAAGACCAAAAAGAAAACCACTTGGGCAGAGTTCTTTAAGAGCAAGAAACTCGGTTGTGGGCTGACAACAAAAGCAGAGCAGAGCTGTGAGCAGCAGCACCCTGCGGAAGACCTTGTGGAACAGCTCGAGCATGGAAAGAGCAAAACAAGAGCAGGAGGCAAAAACACTGAGTAATTGTCATGGCTGTGCTTAAACTGGAACCAGTGAGAAGCTGCTGCTGGCCCATCCAAACCCTTTCGCCCAGGGCATGAACAAACCGAAAACGTTCCACTCAAATTTTATTCTAACAGAAAAACATCTACGTCCTTAAAATCATCTCCCCTCTGGTAACTTAGGAGGTTTTGAACAGATTGTTCAGGCTCCAGCTTTGGTGCTATTGTGCAGTTTGGCCAAGTTCAGTTGCTCTTAGGCAGGTAACAAAAACTGTGCTGGGGGGAACCTCAACATTGGTGGAGGAAAACCTCTGGAGGACAGCAGGGTGGGAAAAACAGGAATGAAGAAAGAAGCACCTTCAGGAGCTTTTTCCTAAGCACAAGGTGTCACTTGTAGACACCTCTGGACTCCAATATGCTCAAGGACAGACATGACAATCAGGGCAGCCTTGGCTTAGTTTTATCTTCTGCTGTCCACCCCACCTCAGGTGTGGTGTCCGATGTCCCTCTCACCCCCCCAGTGTGGCCTTTGAAGATGTTCTGCTGTGACCAAGTACGCTGGAGCTCTGCTCATTCCTGCAATGGAAGGCAAACGGGGGCTGCGATGGAGGAAGCTGTTATTGCTGAGAGGGCCGCTCACCCCACAGGGCTGGCGGTGGCTCTGAGATTCATTTTGTACATTCAAGTGCAAACCAGTCAAGCTTTGGAGAAAAAAAAAAAGAGAGTTTAAAAGGCCAAGCTAAGGCAGACAGACGAGATTAGGGAGGCAGTGAAAGGAGAAGGCAGGGAGGAGGTGCAGCGAAATTCTTGGAAACGTTGGCACTTGTGTGTGGGGAGCACCTACAAGGCAGGCGGAGAAGTCTGAGTCAGCAGATATTTATCAGGGTTCATGGCTCTGGTGTGAGATTTCAGCCCTAAGGAGAAAGATCTTCCCCCAGAGCCTCACATCTTACACCAGAAACAAAGTCCCCACACCCAAGATGAGGAATGCAAAACCCCAAATGACTTTCTACAAGGGGTAAAGGCAGGGAGGAATGAAAGGCTCATGGCTGGTACCTTCTCAAGTAACAAATCATCCTCCTCATACCAAGGTCTTCAGGCTAGAAATGACCAAACATTGTCAATGATGGTGACTCCAAGTCTCCTTTTCTCCTGATAGTTCTTGCCCCATGTTTCCAACCTCAAACTTCAAGCATGACCCAACACTGTCTTTCTCCAGCTGTTTTTCATCTCGGAGCTTCTGGCCAGCTCTACCTCCCACGTCACACGTGCAGAACTCAAATAGGATGGGAAGGTCTCTGCTGGCCCTGCTCAAACCGAAACTCACCTAGTCAAGAACAGAAGGAAAAGCTGCCCCGGAGGGCTTGAGGTGAACTGGGAATTGCATTTCAGAGCCTTTTTTTTTGGTAGGAAACTGCTACTGTCCTCTGGAAAAGGCACCATTTTTGTCGTGGCGTACAGTGAAGCAAGTTAAGGTCCAGGTTTCACAGCTCAAGTCCCCACCAACCAACCCTCCACCTGCACAGGTACCTGCTCTAGCCCAAACCCTGGCAAAATGAGAGAAACAGTGATGTTCTTTCTCTACCTTTCCACAGCGTCTCCAAGCGAAAATCTCTCCAGCCTCAGGCTGACATTGTCTATGGTGGATCAGAGACTTTTAGATGGTCAATAGTAAACCCTTAGCAGTGTTCAGCTCCTGAGAGCTGGTCTAGAGCATCTGCAGGTGGAAGAAGCCACTGGTATGTACGTGAGATACGATTCAAGCAGCGTTTTGGGCTAATACTGGCTTGTGGCAAGTTTTGAGCATGGAGTGGTTATCTGAGCTGGCAGAGTAGCCAGGGGGTCACACACCCATCCTTGTGCACTAGCTTTGGTCCCGATGGTTCCTGTTGGACAAGACGAGGTGGATGGTAGGGAACAGCCAGTGGAAAGCAGTTCCTGTGGGCACAGGAAAGGGGGAGTATAATACTGAGAAGGAATTAGAGTTGTGGTTTATACACTGGTGGCAGCCAGCCCCATGATGAGTTGGGTAATGTGTGAGAAGACCTCCTGAAGTACTGACAGTGCCCAGACCACTGCTGGATCTTCTCCCATCTTATCAGCTCGAATAAATGACGCAGCACCATGACTCCACACCGACAGTGATGGAACTGCCATGACTCACAGTCATGCAGTGACACTTGCTTCAGTCCTTCACAGCCTCTGACACCGGTGCTTCATGCAGCATAGGTTGGGTACGGGCATGACCTGGAGCTGGCTCTTCGTGTGGAGACCCTCCGTTTGGGGGTATGATGTAAGGGGCAGAAAGGGAAAGAGGTGCCAAGAGCAGCCCCTTACCTCAGCTGCCCTGTCCAGTGGGTTCAGCAGACAGGAACAGAGTGGTAGAGCTTTCACAAACATCCCTGATGTCACCAACCACTTGGATGCTGTCCACCAGCCAGGGTGCACCATTTCAGAGAAAATAAAGATGTAGAAGAGCAGCAGTAGCAGGATGCAGACATGGCTGAGGCAGTTGGTTTCTAGCTCTCAAGTGTCCATGGACCACTTAAAGCAGGAGTCTTTGAGGATGCCACTTGGTCACAACAGGAACCAAAGGAGGTGTCTGCCTCCTGTGGAGGGCTCTGCTCCTCCCCATAGAGTGGAGGAGAACCCACCACCCTACAGCTCCCTGGAGCCTGAGCTGGGATAAGCCTGTGCTGGGAAGGAGCAGATGACCTTTCCTGCTAAACTCTGCCAACAGAAGCCACTGGAGCCCTCTTGTAAGAGGAGGGGGAAGTGCAGGGATGTTTGCAGCGTGTTTATTGCAGAAGTGCTCTAGGCAGGTGATGCTGCTCTCTGGGGAGAGGTTACTTGGCCTTGCTTTTCTCCAGTGGGATCTGGAGGAGTGTGGGGGACTGTTCCATGATGCGCACCAGCAGCTGGTCGATGTAGTTCTCCAGTTCATGGATGTGCTCCTCCTTCTTGCTTAGCTCCTTCTCCCTCTGCAGCAGAAGCTGGATGAGTTCATCGTGGGTCAAGTGATAATACTTGGCTGACTGGTCCAGTACATCGGGATCCTGTGGTAAAAACCAGGAGGAGCATTCAGTGAGGATAATGAAAACAGCTTTAGGGTTTGTGAGATGCTGCAACAACCAAAGCGATGGGTGTTTTCTGGGTCTGCCTTCTTCACCAACCTGACCTCACAAGCGTCAGACAAGTTTTTTATAAACCCTGTTTAACTGGGTTTCCCCCCTGAAATTGTGTCAAACCTCTCTCTTCCCCAACACTTAGAAGTTAAGGGCACTGGCACATCACTGAGCTGGCATAATGAGGCCGCCATTAGCTACTTCTGCTCTCTGGAGTTTCCCCCTTCTCCAGTCCACCAGCAGTGGGAATGGATGACACAGGAGAAGGGAACGAGAGCTGAAAGATCCTTCAGAGGACAAAGGACCCAGGAAAGTCCACTCAGATGAAGCCCAGCAGCAGATTTTGCAGGTTGGGTTGGTGAAGCAAACCGAGCAGCAGTAAGGAAAGAGAAGGAGACTGCAACCCCATGGGACCATGACCTCATACATATTTTGCTTGCCTCAACATGTTTGGAACCCCCCAGGCAAGTAGCACCTGAGCAAAGCTCCAAGAAGAACCTTCCCTCTGCTTCTGTCATGAGAAATAACCCTCTGGGCCTTCAATTAGGAGGCTGTCACATCTCACATCCTCTGCCCTCCAGGGTTTGTGGAGAACCAGGTATTCACTCACACACTGTACACTAATTATGGAGGACAAAGCAAGCAATGGGAGAACAATGATGAGAAGTTCTGGTAATGAAGGGAGGCCAGGAAACCAGGACCAAGGACTTGGGGTTCATACAGATGGTTCTGTTCACACTATGGCAGGATCCTGCTCCACCTTCTCCGATACCATTTTTCTGCTCCTTTGTCATGAACTACAGAATATCTTGAGCAAGTGGGAACGCAGCTCTCACCTCAGTAGTAGGTTCTTACCTTTAACATCTTAGAGTCTGTCTTCTCCAGGTGAGAGGATGGGGCTACAGGTTGGACACTGCTTGTGGTGGCCATCTTCAGCTTCTCCAGGCCATTGCTCAGAGCACTTGACAGGCTGGACCTGTGCTGCTGCTTCTTCTCAGTGGACACCTCCGGCACAGCAGCACTGATGGGTTTCACTGGATGAGGACTAAGGAGAACAAGGTTGGACAGTTAACACCCTCCTGAGCAGGGGGAGTGACACTCCTGGTTCTCCCTATGGCTTTTGTGGAGGTGGGACCCACTTATCAAATCTAGGCAGCTTCACACAGATAAATCCTCTCACCTGCTCTGAGAAAGAGGAGAGCTGGCAACCAGGCCTCCAGCACCGCTTCCATAAGGACCTCTAGGACACAAGATACTGAACAGATCCCCATGCCCACATCTATGGTGCTCAAAGAGAGTTCCATGGGTCAAAGCTCCTGCTGCTGGGTATTGGTACAGATGGCGAAATTTAACCCAGGTCCAGCACCAGAGGCTGCTACATCCCAGAGGGTCATTTTGCTACCCAGGAGCCCCCTAGATTAGTGTCTAGAGTCAGCCCTGATGCTTCAGAGATGCTCCTGCACCACTGTGCATCAGTTCCTGTACTGCCTTGGTCCAAGAGTTAGGCTCCACCTGCCTGAAGCCACCACAGAACTTGTCCTACCTCCATTGACCAGAAGGTGATGAGGACATAGTGTCTGAATGCACCTTCTCTCTCAGTTATGAGGGAATTACATTGTCACTTATTTTTACCTCATTCTTCACCCAAAAGTTTGTTTCTGGGCTTAAACAGAGTACATTTGTTGCTTTTCAGCATGATGGAAAGAGAAATGACCTGACGTCTCCTTCCTGCAAGGAACAGGCCAACCTGAGCACTGTATTTAGGATGAGAAGGCCTCAAAGTCTATCCAGGAGGTCCATGAAGCCTAGAAGTCTTCAGCCTTAACGATACCTCCTGTCATTCAACTGCTAAGAGAGGGCAGCAATAGTGCCACTGATCAGCTTCAACAAGACAAAGGATCAATATTCAAGCACATGGATGGAGTCCAGAGTTCCCAGCTTGAAAGGATGGAGAGATCCCACAAACCTACATGGGGTTGGAAAAGCTGCTGTTCAGCCCCAAGCAGTCTCCACCCACGACTAAACCTTCACCAGCAGAGCTGCAAACACCATGATGCCATGTGATGGATGGTTGTGTGTGCGTTACACATTGTCAGGCGAGGATGAACCAGATCCGAGGCCATGAAAAACTGCTCATTCTCAAGTCCTTTACAGAACCAGAAGTTAGGACTTCCAGGAGGTCACGGCCTCCCATCTGACTGTGGCCAAGCAGTGGTCCAGCCAGACTGGGCAGGAGGTGCTGGTGCTATTCAGATGCACAAGTCTACCAATTGCTTGGTCAAGAGCCACTTTGGCCACCTGGAAGGAGACATAGGTCCCTATGCCCAGTTTCCATCCCTCCCAGAGAGGTTACACAACCCCAGCACACCAGACTCCCCATAATCCACACCAGGTACCAGCTCCTCCTCCATATGATGGAAGAGACAAGTGACACTGTTGTCCCAGCTAAGTCTTTACACCTGTTAAGTATTTGAGGACTTTGTCCTTCCACCTTTTTTCAGCCTTATCTTTACTTTGCCTATGTGCTTTCAGGCAGCCTAAAAAGAGAAGACTCTAGGAATGACAAACATCACCCTGCGGACCCAGCTGTCATAGGTTGAAGAGGTAGCACAGCTGTGGCACAATTAGTCCCACCTCCTTAATCTTAGTGCAGAGCCTCCAAGCCTTCCACAAAGACCTTGGTAACTCTTCAAAGCTTTTTCAACAGTAGCAGCAACAATTCAAAAGGTAGAGCTCAGATGTTTAAAGACTTCTAAGATGTGTCAAACAACTGAAGGCTGCACTGATATGATGACCAGCCAGTGAACCCTTGGATGATCCATGGTCAAAGCCCAAAGATTACTCTGATGGTGTACTACTGACAAAGACAGTTCTAGGACTTCTCATCACCTAATTTTACCCTTTAGGAAGACAGGACACATCTCTTTCCATGAAAGGTAACAAACCAGGTTTCAGGTTTCTCTACAAACTCCACCTGAAAATTCTGAACAAGGTTTGTTTGAACATCTGTTGGAGGATCAATAATCCCATTAAGAATGATCTGAGGATCTGGCCTCGACAAATTGAAAAAAAAAAAAATAATCAGCCAAGAGCCCCATCTCCTGCTGGTCTTTGCTCCTTAAGTCATTCTGTACATCAGAGCCACACTAAGGCCAATGAGAAATCCCCATGCAGAAGGGCTGGGGCTCAGTTATGTCTTGCTGTCCCCATTCTCCTGCCTTCTCTCTTCCCAGGGCCACAACCAATCTTAATTCTTGAGCCAAACAAGACTTCTATCACTTCAGTGCCCCACCATGAAGCTCCAGTTGCCTCCTGTTCCAGATGTGACACTGATATGATAAACCATTGCTAGAAACCCCAGGTCCCATGTAAACCAGCAAGAACTTGATCCCTGATACCATAGGCAGATAGAGCTCCCAACAACCCTCTCCTGCCCAGGGGAAGGTATACAGGGAAAAACCAAGTGCACTGAAGGACACAGAGCAAGACTCCACACCCCATCTCAAGCCCAAGACTAACCTGGGAGGAGGAACAGCCCCTTCCCTTTCCTCTGCTGCACCACCACAGTACCTCCCTTCCCAGTCCCATTCTTACAAGATTTAAGTTCCACTTTGTCTGGTGACCAATGGGCATCTCAGCAGGAGGGCATTTTGCCACCAGCCTGGTGTAACTACCTTTTCCTTTTAATGTTTCTGGGTATGGAAAGAAGGTTTGTAGCACCTGACGGTTCATTTGGAAAGGAAAGAAACCAAAGCTGAATTAATGGGAAAGGGCAGTAGCTGCACACATGCCATGAAGGAACTCGAGCACCAACAGCTGGAAGCTCTTCTGGCAGACATGGAGAAGACAACTGTTTTGCAAGTACAGGGAAGATGATGGAGCTGAAATTAGCACCAAGGGAAATGCAGATGCAGCTCTACTGGGGCTGAATTTTCAGCTGGAGCAGGTCTTTGATGCACTAAACGCACTTTAGGGCAAAACTTCAGTGGCTGTTCCCCATCATGATCCCAGAGAGCCAAACTTCGAGCTGTCCAGGCTGGATTCTCTGGGACCATAGGAAGGTGAGGGAGAGAGAACCTGCAACACATGGAGCAGCCTCCTTGAAGCCAGCACAACCATGAGCTGCCAACACTCCCTGACAAGAGCTGAAGGGAGATGGGGCTTCTTATCTCCCAACTCACATACCCTTCGCCTTCCCCGGAGTGCTCACCTGGTCATCTGCTGGAAAAAGGACTTCTCAGCTGGCTGTGTCTCCCTGGGCAAAACCACGAGCGCTGAAGCTTGTGTGTCACCGGACTGCAGCAAAGGGCAGGGCTGGGCAACTGCGCGGCTGCTGGCGGCAGGGATCCCACTGCTCGCAGGGCATGCCGTGGGGGAAGGGAAGTCAAACTGGTTGGGGTTAGTCGCAGCCACAAGGAAAGGGGTGGAGAAGGCCAAGGGCTGGTTGGCATGCAGGGAAGGAGGCTTGCCTAGCAGGTCCCCGGGGAAGTTAGTGGGCTGGAAGCCTTGCCCAAGGGCTTCTTTGTGAAGGCTGCTGAAGCTGAAGCCCCCCTGACCAAGCTGTTCAGGCAGCACAGCTTGAATGGGGAGGGGATCTGGTGACTTGTCCACAAAGGGGTTGCTTGGGGCATTTGGGCTGAGTGCTGGAGCAAAAGGATTTCTTGGGGCTGAGGCATCCTGCTCACGCCTTTCCTCTGCCCTCTCTGGTTTCCAAAAATCAGCCTTCTTGAAGTCTATCCCACTGCCTGTTGAGCAGCGCCGCCACAACCCCTTGCACTCGTTGTCAGGTCTGCCCTGCTCTGCCTCCTGGGGAGGGACCACCACTGCCACAGGGATGCCAGGTTCAGACTGGCCCCCCACAGGCCTGTGCTGACCCTCAGCATCATCCCATGCTGGATCTGCCTGGGGTGAACTCTCACCATGCTCTAACCTTTGGGGTTGCATCGCTGGACTGAGACCTGTGGGGTTATCAGCTTCCTCTTGCTCTTCCAGAGCCGTCCAGAAGGTTTCCGGCTGGCCCAGGTCTAGCTTGGAAGATAGGTTTAGCCCCGACACACTGAGCTCTTCAGGGCACAGCATCTGTTCAGAGGCCACATCTTCCTGGTCACAACCTGCAGCCCCCTTTAGAGGAGATAAACCAGGCTGACTCCAGCTCTCTGGAGCACCTGATTGGTCTAATCCATCTAGGAAGAACCTCGATGAGCAAGTCACAAACTGCTCAGCCGTGTCCGTCTCATTCATCCCTCCTTGGTCTTCCCTCACAGAGGTGCCCCCTTTAGCCAGCTTGCCAGCTCTCCTGTCCAGATTAGCTGCTGAGTCCACAGATTTGCCATCATTGGAGACTGCGAATGAACTCCTGGCTTCACCTACATCCACACTCAGTGTTAGGTTGGGAGATGCTGGAACAGACTGCTCACTGCTCTGATGGCTCCTGGGCAGCTCCACATCTACTTCTGGGCTCTCTGCAACTTCCCCTTGCTCCTCACTGCCTCGCTGCTGTCTTGGCTGTGGGTCACAAACATCCTCCTCATTGCCAGCCCCTCCACTGCCAGCAGCTGCAAACCACCTTGGAGGTTTGGGGGGCGGCACAGCTGAGCTGGCTGCCATCTCCTCCCTCTCCTGGGCCCCTGGCCATGGAGCAAGGACCATCTCACGAACATCGGAGCCGAGTCTTACCCGGCCCTCACTGGCCTCAAGCCGCATGCTAGCCTGGAGTCGGTAGACCGAAGTCCGTATGTCAAAGGCTTCCTCCTCACTACCCTGGGGTTCTGTCCCCTGCTCAGGGGCTGAGGAGAACCGTTGTGCTGCTGCGTCTGTGAGCAGCTGTGGGGACACGGCCACCACTTTGCTGCCTGGCAGGGTTTCAGAGCTGAGCTTGGGGGTGAAGGTGCTTCTGGTCAACATGCCAGTGGTGCTGTGAGACCTGCTCTTTGCTTCAAAGTCCCCAAAGGCACTCTCCAGCCCCCCGTGCTCCTGCTCAGTCCCACTCTGTGTGCTCTCAGATGGATCAGGAGTGGTTTCGGTGGCTATGGTCATCCATCCGTTTGTCCCTGGGCTAGAAGGTTCCTCCTCATTGCTGTCCTCTTCCTCCCTAGTGCTATTGTTAGCAGTTAGTGGTGTTGAAGTCTCTTTCTCCCCTGGATTTCCTGCTGCAAATGCAGTTGTCCAAACTGTAGGGGTGCTGCTTTTCCTCCTTCTCCCCGCCAACCCTGCAGACACAGGGCTCAGCACATCCTCAATCACAGTGGCTTCCTGGGTTGTGCTCACCAGGTTTGCCCCCACGTCTAAACCAGAGAAATTTGTCCAAGACTGTAGAGTCGAGGGCATCTCACTGCCCACTTGTGAATTGACTTCTTCAAACACCTTTGTCCCCTTCTCATGAGCCGGCTCAGATGATCTCTCTGTGGGGCTGGCTGCATCAGGATCATCAATGAAGGCCATGCCCTCCGATGCTACTGACACAAAGAAACTGTCCTTCTTCGGTTCTGGCTTGAGCCTGCTGGTTGCAAAGGCATCAAAGGTATCGTCCCACTCTGAGAGGGGAGGAGGGACAGCAGGTTTCTCATCTGGAGGAGGAAGTTCTGCTTGTGATGATAGGGGAGTTGTTTCTGGAACAGGGACGCCAATGCTTTTGGCTGGAGACTCCCTCTCTGGATCTTTATCTCTTAGGGAGGCAGAGGGACTGCAATCCTCTGAGGAATCAAAGTTCCCAGCGACCTCTGTTGAAGGATGCGGCTCAGACGGGAAACTAGAGAAAAAGTGAGCAGGTGAAGGAGAATTTAGTACCTGGTCAGCGAGGAGGTCCTCAAAGAAGGGATTGCTCTGCAGGGAGTTGAGAAATGGGTTGGTAGGGGACAAGCATCCAGACTGGCCATCTCTGAGAGCGGGAGAGAGGTTAGCGCGTGGCATGCTAGTGAGAAGGGCTACAGCAGGAGCAAACTGGGCAGGGGAGCAGGGAGGAGAATGAGAAGGAGCATCTGAGCTGGTTTCTACCTGAGGAGACACTTCCAGGCTGTGGAGGGAAGACAAAACAGTCCTCCTGGTTAATGCTGTGACAGTGCTGTAAGCATACACCACACACCCCAAAAACACCTCGCTTCAAAGCAATGCAGTGAGCAAACACGGCCTCAGCCTCTCTCGTTAGGCAGAGCAATGATTCATGGAATCAAGGCATGGAAAGGACATGCACAACACAAAGGAAAGGGCAACCTTTCTCCTACAACACTCCTCCATGGTTCCCCTTTCTGCCTTGGTCCAAGGCCTAAGACTCAGGAGCCTGGGAGGTTTTTCCCCACCTCCTGCAGCCCAAGGACTCAGCTCCTTTTTTTTTTTTTGGTCCTGGTGGACACCAGGAGCTGGGCTGGGCTCTTGGGTCAGGATCACTTGAACCAGTAAGAACATACAGGAGTGAGTCTTTCCCAGTTTACCCCAGTGCCTCATTACCAGGACAACAGCATCTGCTGCAGTGCTCCCTCTTGCACAGGACTGATAGTGGAGTAGCAAATGGACAACTGCCAAGCAGGAGGGAGCACATGGCCAGGACATGGCTCCACTCTTGACTCTGACCAACTTCCCCACCCACTATTCCAGTCTCAGGTCCTAGACACCCAAACCCCATGGGGGACCCCAAGGAGGATGAAGGGATTCAGCACATCTTGAACTCAGACCATTGTATTTTTCCTCAACTCACCCGAGCCAGGCAGCCAGTTCCTTGCTGCCTTTTCAAAAGGAACTACACTGACCTTTCTTTTGGGATTTCCTCCATCTTCCTCTGGGAACTCGTCCGACATTGAGCACCGACCACCACCCCTGAGGAAGCCTCGCCAGGCTGGGGGTGGCATCTCAGAGAGTTTTCACACCATGAAAGGTGTGGTGTGGACACCCCACATCTCGTCCTGAGCCTCCATCCCCTTCACCTCACCTCTGCCAGAAGCAACCCTGTCCCCAGGATGGGGGCACCAGCACATGTGGCTGCACTGCCCCGTCACTGAACCGGCAGGATTATTTCCTTCTGCATCTTCCATGACAGTGGAGCTTTGAAGGTTTGGAAGAAATAGGGACATGGATCAGCCAACAACAGCCATATTGACATTTAGCAAGACCTAAAGGAAGTAACTGCTTTGGCAATCTGCACAGGGGATGTCCAAGTCTGGTCCTACTTCATGATGTTTCCCTGCCTTGCCCATGGAATCACACAAAGAATTGCTTGGACAACTGGTTTCAGCTGCCTTTATGAACATCTTGAAAGCCCTGGACATGTTTTAAAGCACAAAAATGCCATCTTGAGGCAAAAGCATGATGCAGCAGTGGGGCTGGACCTGCTTGTCCCTACTCCTGGTAGCTTCAAAGCTCCCCTTGTGCATCGTCTTCTGAGCAGCTACCTTGTGAAGGTGCCTTTTCATGCCACCAAAGCCCCTCTCTGTCCTGGTTTGCAGGAAACACCCACAGTAAGTGCCTGAGAACCTACCAGACACTATATCAGATTTTACTTTGCAGAACTAGTAATTCAGGCACAAAAAAACCCCCAAGAACTTTCAAGCTTGCCTACTGCAGGCATACAAGTTGTGGGTGCCCTTTCCTGCAGTCATCAAGCAGCAGTGGCGGCCATCCCCACACAGCCTAGCTGTGATCTGTCATGTCTCTGTGTTCTTCTCCATGCTTGGACCACTGGTGTGGAGCCAGGCAGAAAACCCACTGCAGCAGCTGGTCACAGATCTCCACAGGGTCTTCTAAGCTCTTGGTGAGCACAGGAAACCTCCAGAAGTGATGGCAGAAGGTGATGAAGCTTCAAGCACAAGTCACTCCAGAGAGACCAACAGCCACTCTCTCTGCAGGAGCCAACCTCTCCAGCCGTGCTGTAACCTAGAGATCAGCCAGTGGTTGGGGTGCTTCACATTCCAGCACAAGACTCAATCTGCCATCCTCCTCACTGCTCTGTAAAAGGCCATCCATGAGGCATCACGACAGCATCTGCACAAGGAAACCAACCCTCTGTCACTGCTGCTTGGTGTTGGCCATCCCAAAGGTCTCAAAAGGGAATGGATTATGTTGCCACAGTCCCTCAGGCCTTCTCATTTTCTGATTGCAGAAGGTGTAGACAAATACTGGGCAGCTCCATGGCTGGATACACTGGAGCTCCTGTCCACTGCCACTTGCTAAAAGTTGACTTTTTTCCCTAACCCACTTCAAACATAAGTTCTCCAGAAGAGAAGTAGAGCAGCTCACGACCCAAGGACCAGCTGAGTGAACTCATGGGATCCACAGATGGGGTTTCTGCGTGGTGGAATGGGGTAAAACATGGCAAATTTTCCTTTCCAGCTGGCAAGGTGACAAGGTCCAACCTGAAACACCTGAATCGCAGAGTGGCTGCAAAGAGCCCACAATCCTGCCGCACCTCTGCCTGCTCCTTCTTGCTGGCCCTTACTTTCAGGGTTTGGTCCAGAACAAGATCTGTCAGCAGCAATTCTGCTTAGACAGCGTTTAGTGCTGAGGAAGAGCAATCCAGGCCTGATGCAGCAGGTTCTGCTGGACTCCAGCACCAAATAGCCATGGAGCATCAATGAGCTTCAGGCAGACACTGAGCCACACAGGCATGGGTGGTGGAACAGCTTCAAGGTCTCTTCAAATGCACCTGAGATGACTGTGTCTTCCTTTCCCAAGTCATGATGGGGCTCATGAGATACTGGACTTACAGACTTTGTTGGTTTGCAGCTCTGAACTGCTGCTGCCATGGTGGTTTGGATCACCAGGAATAAGGATGGTGCTTTCAGCAAGGCCCCAACTGCCCCAAACACGTCATGACCTACACATCATGTGCAGAAGGCTAACCGTGTTCTGGGCTGGATCCAAAGAAGTGTCATCAGCAAGTCAAGAGAAGGGATTCTTCCTCTCTACTCTGTTCTTGTGAGACCTCGCCTGGAGTCCTGCAGCCAGCTCTGGAGTCCTCAATACAAGAAGGACATGGAACTGTTTGAGTGAGTACAGAGGAGGCCACAGGGATGATCAGAGTGCTGGAGCCCCTCTGCTATGGGGACAGGCTGCAACAGTTGGGGCTGTTCATCCTGGAGAAGAGAAAACTCCAGGGGGACTATATAACAGCTTCCAGTACCTGAAGAGGCTACAGAAAGATGGAAAGGGAGTTTTTCTGAGGGATTTTAGTGGCAGGACAAGGGGGATAGGTTCAAGCTAAAACGGGAGATTTAGATCAGATCTCAGGAAGAAATTCCTCCCTGTGAAGGTACTGAGGCACTGGAACAGGTTGCCCAGGGAAGCTGCAGCTGCTCCATCCCTGGCAGTGTCTGGGCAACCTGGTCTGGTAAGATGTGTCTCTGTCCATGTCACCAGTCTGTGACTGATTCCCCACTCTGAAAGAAGCTGGAAGAGCTGAGTGAAACAGGGAGCCGACGATTGCAAATTCCTCTAGAGGGAAACCTCCACTCACAGCAGCCAGACTGAAGATTTTCTGCTGCACTGAAATGCTGACTCACCCTCCTCCTCCTCCTTCTCCCCTAGCCCAGCAGCTCCGCCAGCCAAAATAAATAGCGGGTACCTTTCTGCCCTCATTTATTTGTTTGGCAGCTCTTCAGAGACGTGTTTTAGCCTTTCATCAAAACAAAAAAGAAGATAAAGTATGCTGAGCAACCCCTGATGGAAACGTCTTCATATGAAACAGCTTGTTCAAGGAAGAGAGGTTTTTCCCTATGGATCACAGTCTGGATTTCAGGCTGAAGGCAACTGTTCCAGCTCCATGGCCACAGAGACACAGCCCCCAGCCATTGCAGGAGGGTGGGTCAATCTCTGCATGGTGGAGATAAACGAGGACAAGAGGGAGTTTGGGAAGGACAAGGCTCAAATCCAGTTGTAACACACTGAAGTTAAGAGCTGAGCTGGCTCAAGGAGAAAGTCCCTCCTAAGAGGGAGGGGGAATGCTGTGACCCTACTGCTCACAAACTGGGTTTTTTGCACTGTTTCCCTACAGATCACACAGCTGGGGAGAGGGGGAAAACCAGCAGAACTAGAGTGCTGGAGGCTCCCAGTTGCAGCTTCAAAGTCTAGCAGGGATCAGGAATTTCTGCGAGGCTGGCACAGCAGGATTTGTGCAGAATGGGGTTGGGAAGAGATGGGTACAGCAGCCCTGGGTGATTTTGAACAGAGTGGGAACCAGAGGAGACAGAAAATAGGAAAATGCTGCTTTTCAGGAGCAATTTTTAAGGTGAGAGCAGGGGATGAGGAACTGGGAAGAGGCTCTGGGCAGTAGCATCCGGGGTGAATGCAAAGTGCAAACCCCAATACACACTTCTAGGGGTGAGAGCTCTATGTGGATAGATTTGTCTCAGCAGTGCTGAGCTGGTGCCAATTTAGGATCGGGTTCACCATCCTGCTTCACATCCATTCTTTGCTCAGCAGGGAAAAGGAAGGCAGAAGCATTTTAAGAGCCATTTTTGACCCTTACAGGCTCCCCACATCCCTCCTGCCAGAGGGAGAACATCCAGCTCCATCCCAAATAATTTTTATCCTTTTTTTTTGGGCTGATCCAACACAGACAGTTGGCAAACAACATCAACTCCATTATTTCCACAAGAAAGAGGCCAATTTCTCTTTTTTTCCTCTTGCTAAGCATGAGATGGTGCCTCATTTTATCATCCTGATTCACACTGCAGGAAGCAGGACCTGTGGAGCTCTGATAACATTGTAGGAAACCCTGAAAATAGTTAAACCAATTGTTTTCACCCGAGGCTTTGCCTCAAATAAAACCTGCTGAGCTTCTTCCTTACATACAACCCTTGACCACACAACCTTAGAAACAACAAACCCAAAAAGAACTTTTCATCCAGGTCTCCAAAGACCAAACAGTCTCTTTCCACTGCTCCTATTCAAACCAGAAGCAAAGCCCCATAGGCACCACGGATTAGCAAAGGCAGGGATGAAAAAAGCTCAGCCTTTAGGACCTGCTTCCCCACCAAGAACAGCGAAATAAGGGCCAGAGGCAGAAATTCCCAGTGGGGTCAGGTTTGCTGACAGCTCAGCAAAACCTGCCAGTGATGGAACAGGAAAACTTGGGATGAAGCTCAAGTTAAAACCAGTCATTCCCTGTTTTAGACAGGGTGTGGTTTGGCAAGAGCAAGTGGTTAAAGACAGACTGTGCTAAGCTTGTCTTAGCTGCTGGCTAATTTAAACCTTAACTGCAATACATTCTTCTAATTACAGACTTTTGAATTAATTAGGGGTTGAGTTTCCTGGTCTGGCCAAGGTGGCTGTGTTCAGTGACGTCTCCTCATGGTTCAGATCCAGGAGAAACTGCCACCTACCTATCGTGGGCACAAAGGTGAGGAGGATCCCCAAAAGCTGAATGAAAAGAGCAGTAGGGAAGAAGTCTTTTCTGTAGCTAACTCAAAGACTTAAAATCAAAATGAGACTGAGGGGTGACCCAATTAATGTTTATAAATATGTGAAAGGTGGGTGTCAGGAGGATGGAGCCAGGCTCTGCTCAGTGACATCTAATGATAGGATGAG
This sequence comes from Phoeniculus purpureus, assembly GCA_028565055.1. Taxonomy (NCBI): domain Eukaryota; kingdom Metazoa; phylum Chordata; class Aves; order Bucerotiformes; family Phoeniculidae; genus Phoeniculus; species Phoeniculus purpureus. The sequence goes on from JAOXOE010012438.1 coordinate 17,863, forward strand.
GGGCAATGGGTGTGAGCTGGAACACAGGAGGTTCTACATAAATATGAAAAAGAATTTCTTCCCAATGATGGTGACAGAGCACTGGAAGGGGCTGCCCAGTGGGGTTGTGGAGTCTCCTTCTCTGAAGACATTTAAAACCCACCTGGATGTGTCCCTGTGTGACTTGGTCTAGGTGGTCCTGCTATGGCAGGGGAATTGGGCTAGATGATCTGTCGAGGTCCTTTCCCATCCCTAATGTACTGTGACACTGTGAATTCAGAGTCTGGTTCTCATCAAGAAGCAAAGGTTAATCCATATTCAGCTCTCCCAGTCCCACCAGTGACTCAGCAGCTCACAGAATCATTAAGGTTAGGAAGGACCTCTAAGATCATCAAGACCAGCCTTCAATGCTACACAAATATGACCATTAGCCTATGTCCCAGAAGTCACATCTACGTCTCTATTTCCTCCAGATGCAGGTGGACATCCAGGTAACATCCTCAGATCAGCTCTGCTGCCTTCTCCACTTGCCTGGTCATGCCAACACAGATCCTCTGGTCAGCCCTGAGGCCATCAAGACCTAATAAGCTCTTCAACAGCTTTGACTTGGTCAAGAAGGTCATTTGGTGTGAGGAAGGAGAATTCAATCAGAGAAGTTAGAATTATGTATAATTAAAGTGATAGTGTAATTAATGGTCAGAAAAAATGAATCATAGACTGGTTTGGGTTGGAAGAGACTTTTCAAGGTCATTCAGTGTTACAGTGAGAAGCATCCCAACTAGAGCAGGCTGCTTTGAGCCCTGAGGTCCAACCTGACCATGGTTCCAGGGATAGGGCTTCTCTCACCTCTCTGGGCAACCTGGGCCAATGTATCACCACCAGAAGAACCAGGAGAGCCAGACTGGAGAGAGTCCATGTCCCTGAGATGATGGAAAGGCTGGTTTTGCCCTAAATGAGACTCAGTCAGCATCTCCCATCACCCAGCCTGGGCCAAGCAGTCCCCAGATTGACTCATCATCTCCAGTCCCCAAAGCTCCAGGCCATAGGCTTCTCCCTCCCAGACAGGCATCTCCAGCACATCACTGTCCTCCACCAGAGACTTTTCCTGATGTCCACCTTCAACCCCTTTACTTCCCATTTTTATGGCAACTGCCAATGAAGCCCATTCAGAAGGTCACAAACACTCCAAAAGGAGTCCCTGTGAATTCATCCATTGATCTCATCCAGTAACAAACCTTGCACCGAGATGTGCCATCAAATAAACACCAGGGTTTCCAGTCTCCTGGAAACGAAAGGAACACAGCCACACCAGTTCCAGGACCTGGTGTTCATCTCTCCTGCTGCTGGAACAGTCCAAAGATAGAACCTGCATCCTGCCCAGTCCTCCCCATCACCTTCCCAATGTGCATCAGAGATCACTCCCCAGCAAGAGGCTTAGGGGGAAAGAGACCTTGGGGCCCTGTGACACAGGGTGGTTGTGACTCAGGGGAGCACCTCCCCACCTGCTTCAATGTCCTCAGCTCTGCCCACACAGCTGGGAGCACTGGGGAGGGCAGGATTCAGTCCTGTCAGCCCCTCAAGCCCCTCTGCCATCCTCACACCCACAGCACAAGCTCCTCTCAAGGCTTTTGGGATGAGGATAAATGATTTCTGCTCCTCAGGAAAGGGGTGGACGCACCTTCTTGCCTCCTATTGGCCTTAAAGATCACCACAAACACAACATCTTACTGTGGGGTGAGCAAAGAACTTTTGGGGCTGTTCCTGCTCTGAAGCCAGACTGAACAACATGTTCACCCCTCAGTTTACATCTGAGCAGCTCTTTAAAAGCAATTTAACTTGTGTGGGAACCCTGGTAAGGTGAATAAACCACTAGTGCCCTCCTCATTACAGGAGGCTTAGACTGAACTAAAATCCTTCTGCTTAATGAATTAGGTTCAAGCCAGCCCCGATGAGAAAACCCTTTGTAACAAATCAACCCCGTCAATCCAACCAGCTCTCATATTTTCTCTGGGGCCACTTTTAACCCCATTTGCTCAGCAAACAGTGATATAACCCCACAACAGGCTCTCTCAACTGACCTCTGGATCCTCAGCTCAGCTGCTGGGGGCTACAAAAAGCTCCTCCTCACAGAAATAGCCCCACCACCACTGCAGTTTTGGTGCTCCTGAGGATTTAGAGGGATGAACCACCCGGCAAAGCAAGAACAATTAGAGACTGGTAACTGGGAGATGGGAAGGTTGGGGTGGGACAGCAAGAGGAAAGAAGTGGGCTGGGGTTAGTTATTTCAGGAATATTAATAAGCATCTGAATTTATCAAAGCCCTGCAACCCCCAGGCTGGAGCAGGGACATGGAGGGGGTGGGAGGTGAATAAAACTTAGGTGATTACACATCACCATGTACCACATCCTACCCTGACTGGCAGGGAAGCCTTTCTAGCTAAAGGATAATGATCCCTTACTTTGAGGCCACAGAACCACTCAGTGTGACCAGGCTGAGCTTCACCTCTGTTGAGGAAAATGTCTCCCTCTCCACAAAGGGGATCCCTCCCTTCCCCAATGGGAAGGCAAATGGAATTGGCTGATGGCAGAAACCATGGGAGGATGCAGGAAAAATCATTCTCCCTTTGAGTATTTATTACTGTGGAAGTGTTTCCCCTGCTATTTTCCTCTTATCTGAGCCATGAGAATGGCTCTTCTGCTGATGCTGGAAGGGATTTATCAGCACAGCCCTTGAGGAACCAGAGGCTGGAGCACCTAGTTAACAGCCTCGATACCACCACACCCATTTCACTGACCTGGGTCTCTGAGGAGACTCTTTAGGCTCCTTCGAACTGAACCAGCTGCTCGTTTTACTTCTCTCCTCTCCCCCTGCTGCTGCATGGAGGGACAAGGGTTCCCCTTTCTCCCCCTGGCCTTTGCCCCCATGGTGGAAGAGACCACTTTTGGCTTTCTTGTCTTCCTTCCTCGTTTCATCAGGTTGTTTGTCCTTCGTCGTGTCCGTGGAGAATACCATGGGTGCTGCAGCTTGGGTGGGTTTGTTCTCCAAGCGGCTGTTCTCTTCCATCTTGGCTCTGCCCAGATGGTTACTGAGGGTGACAGCTTTGGTGGACACCTTGAGCTCTTCCTGCAGGGCTAAGCTGGGAGGAGATGGGATGAACCTGGGCTCCTCTCGCTGCTGTGTCCTCTCCAAGTTGCCAAGCCCCCAGGGCACCTCGTGGATGTCAGGATGGAGAGGGGTGAAGCCAAAGTTCTCCTCCTGTCGTCTGGGGACGTTGGGCACAGAGACCGGTGCAGAGCTCTGCGGGATGGTCACAGAGCTCTTTGGGGCAGGCTCATCACCGTAAACATGGCTCCCATTGATGCAGAGAGAAGAGCGGGATACAGAATCATTCTTTGGCTTCAAGTGTTGGATTGCTTTGGGTTCCAGGACTGGGCTGACCTGCGAGACGTCATCGCTGAAAGCTCTCTTGTGGGTCAGCTTTGGAGATGGCAGGAGATCCTTCACTGCAGGGGGAGGTAAAATGCAGGACAGAGATGAGGTCCAACAGGCGTTGCTATCTTCCACCCCACAAACACTACAGAACTGTGAAATCCTACTGGTTTTCTCCTTTCTGGGCTCTACTGGATTATAATTAAAGTTACTAGAGATCACAAGTATGTGGCTACACAGTAGACACAGCACCCTCCCCAACCACCTCATCCCACATTATGAGATCTGGAGTCCCTGTCAGACTACAGAACCCTTGGTTTGAGGGCTTTTGCTTCCATGTGATGGAGGAGCTGCTGCTTCTCCCTCCCACTGCCTGACCCTGTGGCCACTGCTCAGCAGATTTTGGGCGTTACATCAGTGTGAAGGACCACAATGTGAGGATGATGGGGCCAAGCTGGTGCCTCTACTCACTCTCCAGTCACCCAGCAGAAACAGAGGGATCACACAGGCAGCTTAGGTGAGAAGCAACACAGCCCCCAGGGACTCCCACCCAGGATGGGAATTTGCCGTCTCCAGCCAATTAGATCCTTTAATTATATACTTCTTGTTTTCAAGTGAAGGCAAGAATTAAGTCACTACAAAAGGGCCTATTTTTTGTTTGCAGATCACCGCTCTCCAAGCACCAAAGAGCTCAGATTGCTTTAATCACCAGGAACTGGTCACTGTTCCAGCTCTGCCTCCAAGCCGGAGGCATCTCATTAGAGGAGCAGCCAGGCAGAGCGGCAGCAAGGAGCCCTGCTTGGCCCAGCCCTTCCTCAGGAGCTGCCTGCAACAAGTCAGCGTTAGAGACCTGCTATGAGGGGGCAGAGAAGAAACAGTGCTTCCTCCAATAAAGTCAACATCATCGTGGGCTGTATCAGCACTCATGTGGCCAGAAGGATCAGGGTAGGGATCATCCAAGGATGCTAGGGTCAGTTCTAGCCTCTCACTCACTGCTGGAAGTTCATCAAGGGGTTGGAGCGTGTCCAGAGAAGGGAACAGAGTTGAGGAAGGGTCTGGAGCACAAGGGTTCTGAGGAGAGGCTGAGGGAACTACGGGGTTTAACTGGAGAAAAGGAGGCTCAAGGAAGACCTTCTTGCTCTCCACAACTCCCTGAACTTCAGAAGGTTGAAGCAAGGTGGGAGCCACCTCTTCTCTCAAGAAACCAGAAACAGGATGAGAGGAAATGGCCTCAAGTTGTGCCAGAGGAAGTTGAAGTTGGCCCTGAGGAACAATTTCCTCTGCTAAAGGGTTGTCCAGGCCTGCTTGGGCTGTCCAGGGCAGTGGTGGAGTCTCCATCCCTGGAGGGGTTGCAAAGCTGTGGAGATGTGGGGTAAGTCAGGCGTTAGTGGTGACCTGGCAGTGCTGCTTTATCTAGTGCTCCTTCAGTACCAGCCCCCTGCAGTGAGCAGGGACATCTGCAACTACAGCAGGTTGCTCAAAGTCCAACCTGACCTGGGATGGTTCCAAGGATGGACCTTCTCCCATGTCTCTGAGCAGCCTGGGACAGGGTCTCACCACCAGCAGTATCAACAATTTTTTCCTTCTCTCCAGTCTGAATCTCAATTTCAGTGTAACCATCACCCCTTGTCCTGTCACAGCAGCCCCTGATCAAAAGTCTCCCCCCATCTTTTTCATCAGCCTTGAAAGGCCACACTAAGGTCTCCCCAGAGCTTCTCTTCTCCAGCAGAACCACCACTCCCACACACACACACAACTCTCCCAGCCTGGCCTCACAGCAGCAAGTTCCACCTTCAGAGCAGCATTTCTGGGGCCTCCTCTGGCCCCACTCCACCAGCTCCAGGTCTCTGCTGTGCTGAGGACCCAGGGCTGGGAGCTCCAGCAGACAAAAGGTCTCAGAGGGTTTGCGGAGGACGTTGCTCCTTAGGTAAGCAATTAGTTAACAGATTTTCAAAAAAGCCTCAACAGTCCCTTACAAAGAAAGGGAGGGCAAAAAATAGGGGGAGGAGGATTAGACTCATTATCCTCTTACCAGAGCGCTCCATAGACAGGCTGCTGTGTCTGCTGGGGGATTTGGTGACCTCAGGAACATTTGCAGCCAAGCTCAGGCTGGCAGAGGAGATGGTGCTGTCGGACCCCAGGGAGGTGTTGGACTGCGTCAGAGATGATTTGCGCAACTTGTTCTTCAAGAAGAAGCCCTTGACTTTGGACTTCTTGCCAAGGTCATAGTCATCCTCCATGTCAAGGGCACCCACGCTGCTGGGGATGATGGCAGAGGCCGATTCCAAGTCGTATTTCTTCTTGCCCTTCATCTTGTCCTTCAGCTTGCCAAAAGGTGACCGTGGCTTGTCTTTCATAGACAGATCAAACATGCTGGCTGTGAGGTTGTTGCGTGTAAACTGGATGCTCACCAGGATCTCACCACGCTCCTTCTCCTTCTTTCCGGCCTTGGAGTGCAGCTTGTGCCACCTGGAGCCAGAGAGGAACCAAAAGGAAAAGTCATCCCATCATTCCCAAGAGCCACAGCAGCTTTGAAGGAGCTCTAACCCCATCCCTGCACTCACCCCAGTGTCCACATTTCAGGGGAACATTACTCGTGGCCAGGTTTCAGTGAGGTCAGTTGGTAACGTTGCTGTGAGTTTGTGTTTAGAAAAAAAAGATGGTGCTTTGTGCTCATGCTGTGATTATTCAAGAGCCAGTGATTCAGAATGACATAATCCCACCACGGCAAAGACACTCAACAACAGGCCTTACTGCCGGAAGAAGGGGCTACACAACGACCAATGTGATCAAGCAAAAGCCAAGCCAAGCCACTTTATTATCCCGAAG
>JAOXOE010012449.1:0-24097 GCA_028565055.1 Phoeniculus purpureus
AGTGCTCTGTCACCCTCACTGTGAAGAAGTTCCTTCTCACATTGATGTGGAACCTCCTCTGTTCCAGCTCACACCCATTACCCCTTGTCCTATCATTAGATGGCACTGAGCAGAGCCTGGCTCCATCCTGCTGACACCCACCCTTTCCATATTTATAAACATTTATAGGGTCAAGTAAGTGGTTTTTTCACACTAGCAGACCTTTTCTCCTTCTAGTTTATTCCTGTTGTAATTTCTGCTAGTTAAACATTACTGTAGTGGAGAACAAGTATGTGTGCACATAGTAGTGAAACAACTTCACGTCCCTGCTGCAAAATGAACGCAATGGTCGCCATATACTGCCACTACTAGTAACACTGATAGAAGCCAAGAAGCAAGTCTCCCTCTTTGTTACCTAGGTTGGGGTCAAGAGCAGAAGAAACCTTGCCGGCAGGACTCATATTGCCACTATTTGGTTGCTCCAGAGACGAAGGACTTGTGCTGTATGAAACAGATCTTGCGACAGGAGGTGGATTGATAACTGTAATGGCATAAAGACAAACAATAAAAACCAGGACGCCTGTGCCATCTGAACATTCAGATTGCCTCAGTCTGTTCCATTGTCAGCTTTTCTCATCAGAGTGGGATCTTCATGCAAGGAAGCACCAAAGACCTCAGACACCTTTGCTTACTCGAGGCACACTGATTTCAGTGGAGGCTGCTCTGTGTACAGAGCTGCATATCTAAGACTTGAATTCTAAGGAGTGAGACAACATCACTTGTGCAGTTTTATGTTCAGGTACTCCCTAATCTATCACTAAATGCAAATTACCTGTCTGGATTCCCAGCTGGCCAGTCTGGGAACTGGACACCATGAAATCCTGATCCCAAATGGGAGAATTCTGGCTGTACACTTCTTCTTCCAGCATTGACAGAAACCTAGGCACAACATCAGGGGAAATACTAACTTAATATGACAACTCAAGACAGGTTCTTTTTCAGAATAAGCATTTGCAGCTTTTAGAATTTAAAAATATTTACTCATTTAGTATGAAAATGCTGCTGGTCTATTCCTCTTGGAAAAAAAAAACCCAAACAAGCACAAAATCATAATCAGAGTAGACATCACATATCTTAATCCACTAGAGTGCTTTTATCTGTGAGAATTTGTCTTGGATTATAAGCAGTATTTATGCCAAAGTACTTATTTTATACAATGACGACAAATTATGGCTTCTTTGATAAACTACTGCTTCACAGACCACAGAACATTAAGGATTGGGAGGGACCTTGAAAGATCATCTAGTCCAATCTCCCCACCACAGCAGGATACTCTAGATCAAGTCACACAGGAACATGTCCAGGCAGGTTTTAATTGTCTCCAGAAAAGGAGACTCTAGAACCCCCCTGGGCAGCCCCTTCCAGGGCTTTGTCACCCTCACCGGGAAGAAGGTCCTTCTCAGATTGATGTGGAACCTCCTCCGTTCCAGCTCACAGCCATTGTTCTTTGTGTTATCATTAGATGCCACTGAGCAGAGCCTGGCTCCAACCTCCTGACACCCACCCTTCACATATTTATAAACACTGCCCTTGTTTTCTGCCCCTTAGAGATTTACAAAACCACACTGATAGCTATTATCAAAGGAATGAAAGTATCTTCCTAAGATAATTAAGTGTCCAACTTTAACATTTAATTGTGTGTTTGTGTTCCATTACAGAACGTCTAATCTACTTTGGCACATTTGCAGAAACAGAGTGATTGTAAACCTCTAATTGTATCACTATACATGACATTAACAGATCAGACTATCATAGGATGGTCTGTCTTGATGTGAGGGGCCCAGAACTGCCCCCAGTACTCAAGATGAGAATAGACGGTCAATATGAAATTCATGAGTCTAGAACTCGCTGATGCAGCTTTACTCTGAGTACCCTCTCCTTTGTCAAAAGATCACATCTCTTCTGGAGATGGGGTGACTATTTTGCTCCTTATCACAACATTGAATGATACTGAATTAAATCCTTAGGTGCATACAAACTCCAGTACAACAGTCCCTTTTTTCACTGCTCCATCACAAAAGCTTCTGGACAAGATGGAGCAAGCCAATGTTTGCTGAGACCTGGACCTACATGGCTTCCAAGGACTAAGAAAAAATGAAATCAAATTACCAACATGACCTGCTAATAGGTCTGGATATGTTCCTGTGTAGCCCCAGTTTCTATGATCCTGCTCAAGCAGGGGGGTTGGACTTGATGACCTCTGGAGGTCCCTTCCAACCCCTAATGACTTGTGTACCTCCATATCTCTATGTAAAAACACCACCCCAGCAAGACAAATAAACCATTTTTATAAAGTAAAGCCCTAGAACAAAGCAAAACAAGTGGTTGTGCATGTAAAAAACACAGTTCACACTTGCAAATCTACTTATTACTAAATAAAAAGAGAAACAATTTCACACTGCAGGTAATTTCTCCCCTTCCATGTCCCAAGTTGCAAATTACTAGTTAACCTTGAATACAGGCACACCGCAACCTCTTACTTTGGAAAATGGGTGAGGATTAGTGTTCGTTTCTCTTGAGGAAGCTTGTCTTTTTCTTGCCTGGCCTGCTCCAGCAGCTGCCGCCTCATGACAGTGAAAACAGAGCGAAGCAACGTCCTCCCAAAAACCTGGGTGGTTTCATACCGAGGTAGACTGTCACAGAACTGAGGAACATTGCAATAACAAAGCCACCTGCAAAGGGAGAGAAAGCAGGATAATTATCACCATCTAACGTGAATTAACGCAATAAACCCACCACCTACATCATTTATAATGCGGCTGAGACCTGTATGACTGCATAAATCACTTCTACATCACAGTTAAGCAGCACTTATATTGCCCAGTTTTTTAAAGAAATGACAGCAAAGTGCTTTTAAGTCTCCATAGGTTCTTTTTCTCTGCAGTCTAACTTTCACAAAGTGCTCTTTTTTCCAGACAATAATCATACATCACGTAGCATTTGTGTTGATGTCAGTGATTTTCTGCTCAGCTCTTTCATCCGGTGTCTCAAGACTCCTGCCTGCAACTCCAAAGACCTTAGCCTGGCCCATTTTCTCCTCTTTAAACATCTACATTTCCCCGTGAAGATGCAAAAGGAAGGAGGGACACTGACTGGTCTCCCACCAGTTTGCATCTTTTCATTACCCCTGACTTGATGCTTTCATTCAGCATTAACTCCCTCCGTAACGAGTTCTGCATTAGGAATATGAAGAGGTACATATTGTACATGTGAAAATGTAGGATGTCATGTTACTCCTCTTAGAAAAGGGATCACAGAGCTGAAAAGGTAAATCACGAGCACAGTGATTATGTAGCTCCGCATGCCTGTTGATTTTATAAACAAGAGTTTGGTATCTGTGTGTAAGTGAACAGTCAGTGGTGTCTGTAGCCTCAACAGAATCAGAAGCTCCAACAACAAAAAGAAAATGTTAAGAATGGGATGCAAAGCAGAGTCTGTCTCAACATGTCTCAAACACTTGCTTCTTAATCTTTGCAAACACAAGAGTGGCAAGAGACCCGTGAGATAACAGTTGTCTGCAGACCCCTGCTTTCTGCTCTTGGCTGATAAGGCACACCTCTCAAAAAGGATGCATGTGAAACTCTGACATAGTTCCACTTCAGCGCAGAGCCACAAAGATGCTGAAGGGAGTGGAACGTCTCCCTGATGAGGAAAGGCTGAGGGAGCTGGGTCTCTTGAGCTTGGAGGGGTGACCTCATTACTGTTGATAGATATGGAAAGGGCAGGTGTCAGGAGGATGGAGCCAGGCTCTGCTCAGATGCTTTACAATCAATGATGTTATCTCCTCTCTTTAAGGAACAATTCTGGGCCCCTCAGTTCAAGAAGGACACAGAGCTGCTGGAGGGAGTCCAGCACAGAGCAATGAGGATGATGAATGTAGTGGAACACCTCCCTTATGAGGAAAGGCTGAGGGAGCTGGGTCTCTTGAGCTTGGAGAAGAGGAGACTGAGGGGTGACCGCATTAACGTCAATAAATACGTGAAGGGTGGGTGTCAGGAGGATGGAGCCAGGGTCTGCTCAATGTCATCTAGTAACAGGACGAGGGGCAATGGGTGTGAGCTGCAACTTAGGAGGTTCCATATAAATACCAGAAGGAACTTCTTCCCAGTGAGGGTGACAGAGCACTGGAAGGGGCTGCCATAGGGGGAGTCTCCTTCTTTGGAGAAGTTTAAAACCTGCCTGGATGTGTTCCTGTGCAACTTGGTCTAGGCGATCCTGCTGTGGCAGAGGGATTGGACTAGACGATCTTTCGAGGTCCCTTCCAATCTGTAATGATTCTAAGATTCTAATTTGCCTGCATTTTGAGTACAAGATAAAAGTACCTTACAAGGGGGTCATATCTAAAAAAGGCTTTGCAAACACAGGACATGCAAAAGCATCGATACTGTTGTTTGCGGCCACTGCTCCCTGTTCTGGGCTGATAAAGCACACCACCCAGCACACAAGGCAGCATGTGAAACACTGATATAGTCTCACTAAAACCCCCACGTTTTCAAGGTGCATCTATGGCAGACAGACACTGGTGTATTCCTGAAGTGAAGACATTGGCTGAATGGTCCTTGAGGACTTCTGTCTAGCCTTGGATGACATCCTTTACCCTGGAGAAGAGGAGATTGAGGGGACACCTTATTGGTCTCTACAGCTACTTGAAAGGAGGTTGTAGAGAGTTGGTTTGTTCTCCCTAGTGGCCACTGATAAGACGAGGGAAAATGGCTTTAAGCTGCACCAGGGGAGGTTCAGGTCCCGAGGGATTTCCTTACTGAAAGGGTTGTCAGGTACTGAAACAGCTGCCCACGGAGGAGGTTGAGTCACCATCCCTGGAGGTGTTTAAGAGAAGAGTATTGCGTTGGGGGGTTTAGTAGTGCTGGTAGGTCTGGGTAAAGCTTGGACTTTATGACCATGGAGGTCTCTTCCAGCCAAAACTGTTCTATGATTCTGTGTGTGCATGCCATACCTGCAAGCAAGACTTGCAATAAGCAAAAGCAGTGTTACCTGGTATAATTCACTTTATAGCCTGCAATGTCATCGTTGGGTGATCGCAGTCTTCGCTGAGATGGTGTCTCCAGATGCCAGTAGTTAATGCGATTGAGAAACATCTTAGCCAGTTCCACTATTGTTTGCCTTTCCTTTGTGGCCAAGTGGCTAAACTTGTACTGCACAAAATTATTCACACCCTTAAAACAAAAGCAAGATGTTTAATTGTTTAGCCAGGATTTCTATTGGGGTGTCCAAACATTCTTCACGTCCCATTTATCAAACTAAAACTTGTGCCCACATCTGCACAGTTTTGCTGATAAACACGATGTATTATTAATTTCCTCTGTGAATTAGGGATCGTGTATAAACCTCTCCAGCTCCCTTTCAATAGCAGACTAGGGCTTGTAAACTTCTTGCTTCGTTTCTGTCTACATATGACATTACTTCTTCAAGAAGTGCTAGTATTTCACAATTCCCCTCATTGCACTTTGTACACTCTCCAGTTTAAATAAACAAATACTGAAGGAAGTTTAAAATGAGGATCAATGGGCAGAGGTCAACGGGATGAGGTTTAACAGGGCCAAGGGCAGGGTCCTACATTTTGGCCACAATAACCTCCTGCAGCTACAGACTGGGGGATGAGTGGTTGGAGAGCAGCCTGGCAGAGAGGGACTTGGTAGTAGTGGTTGACAACTGGCTGAACAGGAGCCAACAGGGTGTCCAGGTGGCCCGGAAAGCCAATGGCATTCTGGCTTGGATCAGCAATATTGTGGCCAGCAGGACTAGGGACGTAATTCTCTCCCTGTCCTGCACACTGGGGAGGCCTCCCCTCGAGTACTGGAGGCAGTGCTGGGCCACTCACTTCAAGAAAGAGATTGAGGGGCTGGAGCAAGTCGAGAGGAGCAACGAGGATGGGGAAGGGACTGGAGGGAAAGGCTGCTGAGGACAGACTGAGGGAGTTGGGAGGTGTTCAGCCCGGAGGAGACTCAATGGGGACCTTCTCTCTCTCAATAACTACCTGAAGGGAAGTTGTAGTCAAGTGGGGATTGGGCTCTTTTCCCAGGCAACCAGTATCAGCACGAGAGGGTAGGGCCTGAAGCTGCCAGGGGAGGGTTAGGTTGGATGTTAGGAAGCCCTTCCTCATGGAAAGGGTGATCAGAGCCTGGACTGTGGAGGAGTCCCCATCCCTGGAGGTGTTTAAGGACAGACTGGATGTGGCCCTTAGTGCCCTGGTCTAGGTGGGTGTGGTGATGTTAGGTCCTCGGCTGGGCCAGATGATCTTAGAGGTCTTTTCTAGCCTCAGTAATTCCGTGATTCTGAGTGACTAAAAGTGCTGCAGTACATAAACACTGTAAATCAGTCATAGCACCACTGCCTAGCAAATAACTGCGTGATTGAATCGCTGAACTGCTAAAAACAGAAAACATAGGTCTCTTAGATGAAAATTCTTTCAAACAAACTGCAAGGAAATAACCATTACACATACCAGTCTTCACATTTAAAATACCCTGTTTTAACAACAGCCACCCATTTATCCACTGATGGGAAAACAGAGCTACTGTTTCAGCAAGATACGTGAGCCTCTGCCGAGTCCCACTGGAGCTAATGAGCCAAAAGTGCTTTCTCAGGCGCTTCCTTAACCAAAATCTGATTTGTCATATGTTCTTCACCCACTGTGAGTTTCAAAAGCCTCAGCTGTTCTTTGCTTTTGGCTTTGGTTTTTGTTGCGTTGAAAGAGAAGGCTGAATTGGGCGGTAATATTTTCCATGATTTACACAAGTGTCATTTTCATATCGGATTTCAAAATTTCAACAGCACCTTTCGTCACTTGAAACAAGAGAAAGATTAGAACTGCCCCACATAAAAGCAGCATCTTGAGTGTATTCAGTCTCTGAAGCCATAAAGAAGCCACTTTTATTTAAGGAGAAGCTGAGAGATGGGATAAATCAAGTAACACAACACTAAAGGAGAAGCAGCAGCAATCTCCTCAGTCCTCTACTTTGTCCTAAGTAACATGCAGAAATATCTGTAAGGTCCCTAAAAGACCGTGTTGTCAAAAACAGTGACGGTGTTTACAAAAAAATACATAAAACTCCACCAAATAAATAAAAGCAAAACCAAAAAACCCAACCAACCCCATGTTTTCATCCTTTACCTGCTCGATGCTGGGCTTCTCAAACGGAGGACTTTCCAAGGAGCCTTCTACTACAGGTTTAACCATCTGTAAAATGCACTTCCTCAAAAGCTGTTAGAGAGACAGAAGTTATTAAAAAAAACAACAAACATACATCAATAGGTTTGCAAACATAGGGTCAGGGGAAGTCCCAGGTGCACAATACACTACAAGCACTGCTGAAAAGCTCTTGGCTTTATGTCTGCCTGTTTAATCATCTGAATGTATAGCTACTAAACTCCACTGTGAGATCACCTTCTTCAAAAATGCTTCTGTGAGCAAATGTGGGCAGCTGGAAGGGACCACCTCCCTCTCTACAACTTCCTGAATGGAAGTTGTAGTCAGGTCAGGGTCAGGCCCTTCTCCCAGGCAAATAGCAACAGGATGAGAAGGCAGGGCCTGAAGCTGCACCAAGGGAGGGTTAGGTTGGATGTTAGGAAGCCTTTCCTCATGGAAAAGGTGATCAGACACTGGAACAGACTGCCCAAGGCAGTGGTGGAGTTCCCATCCCTACAGTCATTTAAGGACAGAGTTGATGTGGCACTTAGTGCCCTGGTCTAGCTGATGGCGTGGTGTCAGGTCATAGGCTGGGCTTGATGGTCTCAGCTCATCAATGTTCCAGCCTCAACAATCATAGAATCACAGAATTATTAGGGATTGGAAGGGACCTCAAAAGACCATCTAGCACAATCTCCCTGCCACAGCAGGATCACCTAGACCAAGTTGCACAGGAACACATAACAATAAATTAGCATTTACATCAACTAAAATTTCCTGATGTGTTAAGTGAAGAGGGCTTGCAGGTTGCAAACATTACAGATAGGACTCAGGGTCAGCTCCTCAATCAGCTGGATGACTTGTGGAGCATCATATAGTGCACGTACGAGAACAGTTAGCCCATAGTTAACCACTAGAGAAAAAAAGTCTCAGCAGATGAAATCAATACAGACATGAGAGGCAGTGAAATCGGCTGGTGTGTAGGAGTGAAAAACCCGAGGAGACACTACGTGTGTTGAGCTTACTTTGAACAGGTAGAAATAAACTTGCTTGGTGTCTGCATCTTCTTCTTTATGGACACAGGTGAATAAATACTCCACATCCAACACAATCCCCAGGAGCCTGTTCATTTCTTCTTCAGACACATTCTCCAGGTGAGAAACATGAGCAGCTACATGAAATAAAAACCCAAACGTGTAAAAAGGCTACCGAGAGATACAATAGCACAAGTATTCCTCAGGATACCTCAAACTAAGCCATAATGGTTAAAGGCACTGATCCTGTAATAATGTGTGCAAACACAGAATCACAAAGCATCAGGGATTGGAAAGGACCTTGAAAGATTGTCTAGCCCAATCCCCCTGCCACAGCTTATCAGAGGTAACATGTCCTATCAGAGCAATTTGTGAAGGTAGTCCAGTGGTAGTCACTTCCACGGTAGAAGAACAGTGTCTGGTTGGAGTCATGGCAGCTGCTAACACCTACACAGACCCGCACCAGTCCTGGCTGCATTAATGTGCTGCAATAGGTAACTAGCTACATACTTCTTTGTCCAAGAGCTATGTTTCTGCACTTGTGAGACCCCACCTGGAGTTCTGGGTCCAGTTCTGGAGTCCCCAACACAAGGAAGACAGAGAGCTCCTGGAAGGCATCCAGAGGACAGCAACTGAAATGCTCAGAGGGCTGGAGAACCTCCTCTATGAGGACAGGCTCAGTAAGTTTGGGTTGTTCAGCCTGGAGAAGAGGAGGCTCCCAGGTGACCTTCTAGCAGCTTCTCAATCTCTGAAGGGGGCTACAAGAAAGCTGAGGGAGGGCTTTTGACACGGGAGGTAGCAAGAGGACAAGGGGAAAGGCTTCCAGACTTGGAGAGGGGAGATCATGGTTGGCCATGAGGAACCAATTCTTTGATATGAGGGTGCTGAGATGCAGCTGCCCCTTACAGTAAAGAATTTTTTCCTCATACCCTCAGGATCATAGAATCTGAGGCAAGCTACACAGAAGCCCATCCAGTCGGGTTTTCTTAGTGAATTATTTTACTACCTTAGATTGGCCAACGTGATTGGGACTGGTTAGAAATTTCCAACACAAACCCAATTCCTTAGTGGGGGAGGAAGTAGGGAGCAATAACACTTGAAAGCATTCATATTTATCGGCCGTGCAGCAAAGACAGCCTGTCCAAAGGTTTGGACGCAATAAATTTGTGCAGCTCCAAGTGAAAAGGACAGCACAGCTCAGAACATTAGAAAGATGCCAGCGGTTGTTTCCATTTAAATGAACATTTCTAACACAGCATCTGGAAATGGAAAGGGAGAAAGCCATCATGAGCTTTCTTTAAGGACAAATATTCAGCATCCCGGGCGGAATAAAGCAATTTCATTTCTGTCCTTGAGCCAGATATTAAGGTTTAATATTCCCAGCTGTCTGTTCTGATCTTGTGAGAGTAATAAATACCCTCCCAGATGAGCACTGCATTAGAAATTGATGCCATACTGCAGAAACCTTGCACTCAACTAACATATGAATAAAACAATAGCATAAGAAGCCATTTCCATGCAGTTCCCATAACAACATGCAAGTTACCTTGACTACCTTAGTGGCCACGTTTAAACATTTTATTGAACTACAGTTATTAATCTTTCTTTATTAACTAGAGAATTATTACGATGAATCTAGTAGAACACCAGTGTATCACCAGCATGTTTTTACCTTGTTTTGCCATTCCACCGAGGCTTTGCGCATCAGCCCAACAAACCACCTTTCTTTAGAGGTTCACAGTTCATTTCCAAATTCTCATGGCCATTAAAGCCTTTTATTAAAATCAAAGCTTTCGTACACAGGCATCAAAGTGCTCTTGCAAGAGCAACTGGTTTCTGAGTACAGGCAAGGGGACTACAGGAGAAAGGCAAGAGCATACCCAGTGCGTGGCTGCAGCTGCGGCAGGGCTCAGCCAGGCTCACGGCCACCTGCTGCAACTCTGCCCGGGGTGGCGTGGGAGGAGGATTGGGGTTCTTCCAGCCATTGCATTTACAGGATTCCTCAGCCTGAAATGGAAGCAAAGGGGTATCGATCAACACTATAAGACACAACTTGCTGAAACCGCGTTATTTCCAAAGCAATAAAAAGGAACCGTATTAAATACACGTGGCAGGGGTTTTCTTGGTTTGATGACTTGGGGGAAGATTTCAGGGTGGTGGTGGTGTTGCCTAGTTCCTAGTTTGTTTTCACTTCTTTATCTATCACAGAGCTATTTCATTTTCTAGACATAATCTGAAATAGAAGAGCACATCAAGAGGGAGATGAGCAAAGTTCTGGTAAGCAAGTTGTGCTGGGAAGAACACACAAACTGTAGCTGATTCCTTCAGAGTAAACCCTCACTCTAAGTGAAAGAATCCCACCAGCTATGACACAGGAAGTTCCACAAAAATATGAGAAGGAACTTCTCACAGTGAGGGTGACAGAGGACTGGAAGGAGCTGCCCAGGAGGGTTGTGGAGTCTCCTTCTCTGGAGACATTTAAAACCCAACTGGACATGTTCCTATGCAACTTGATTCAGGGGATCCTGCTGTGGCAGGGGGATTGGACTGGGTGATCTTTCAAGGTCCCGTCCAATCCCTAATGTTCTGTGATTCCAGTTAAGAGAATCCTTACAGGAAGGGATTTTCTCTTGCATATCCCAAAGACCTAGATGGTAAAGTGCTTCTAACATCATCTCCACTCCTATTTAAAGACGGGAAGGAAAGCAAGCCTCTGCCCTGTGAGGAGATACCAGTGCATGGGGTGTAACAAGATCCTCATGAATTTGCGCAGTCAAGACCCCGCTTGGTGAGGAGAGTATGCCAGCTGCTGCATAATAGTTATGCCTGAAACAACTTTGTAGGAAAGACTGTGATGCTAATACATCCAGTGCTAATGTGCCATTTCTCAAAACTGATTCTGAATATCTTCAATGCAAACTATTTCAGTAACCTATTTTCATTTCCCTTTTATGCTTCCAAGTCCATCTCACCTAAGGAAGAAGCACCTGGGAGAAGCAGAAAGGATCACAGCTTGACAGCTCGGAAGACTGACAGCTGTGTGGATTGATGGTAAATTGTTCTTCCGAGCTAATTTCAATATTCAGCAACCTGAGTACCAAAATAGCTGCTGCCTGCAGTTTGCCAAGCACCACATGATACTTTTACTACCTCTAGTGCTTCAGTATTTATCCAGCTGGGCTCCTGGCCCCAGATGCCACAGCCTCCGCCTGCACCACAGATGGTCTAGCAGGTACAAAGGAGTGAGTGAGAGTGACTTCTTCAGCAGCTGGAGCCACCAGGATGACTCAGAAATCCATCTACACGTGCTCAGCAAAACCATGTCACATACCTTGCTTGGAAAGAGGGCAACCCGTGCCTCCTGAAACCCTTGGCTGTACAAACTCACCATGTGGGCGCAGACTGCCTGCCATCAGTTTGTAAACTGATCATGTGGCATCAGGGAGGTTTCAGTATTAAATGTGGGGGGTATTTTTTGGTAACTCTTACAAACACAACCTGGATGTATTATTTAAGGTGAATTTTATGGTATTTTGCTTTCTATGAGCAACATGATAGGCAGAGAAATGAAGAAGGGCCCAATCCTTTCACAAGCAGAAACTGTTTCTTATAGTTTCACAGGCTTTGAGACAGTTTCAGTGTTGTTTGCTGTTCAGACCTACCGGACCTCTTCAAGTTTCATTACTACTAAGAGAAATCAGTGACTGAGTGATACCTCTGAATCAAGGGCTGCCGTGGTGCTGGGACTCTGGATATCCATGAGATGACATGAATCACAGAACATTAGGGATTGGAAGGAACCTCGAAAGATCATCCAGTCCAATCCCCCTGACACAGCAGGATCCCCTGAATCAATTTGCACAGGAACATGTCCAGGCAAGTTTTAAATGTCACCAGAGAAGGAGACTCCACAACCCCTCTGGGCAGCCCCTTCCAGTGCTCTGTCACCCTCACCAGGAAGAAGTTCCTTCTCATACTTATGTGGAACCTCCTCTGTTCCAGCTCACATCCATTGCCCCTTGTCCTATCATTAGATGCCACTGAGCAGAGTCTGGCTCCATCCTCCTGACACCCACCCTTCACATATTTATCAAAATAATTGAGGTCACCCCTCAGTCTCCTCTTCTCCAAGTTCAAGAGACCCAGTTCCTTCAGCCTCTTCTCATCAGGGAGATGCTCCCCTCCCTTCATCATCTTTGTGGCTCTGCACTGGACTCTCTCTAGCAGCTCTGTGTCCTTCTGGAACTGAGGGGCCCAGAAATGGACACAACATTCCAGATGTGGTCTCAGCAGGGCAGAGTAGAGGGGCAGGTGAACCTCTCTCAATCTGCTAACCACCCTTCTTCTGATCCACCCCAGGATGCCATTGGCCTTCTTGGCCACAAGGGCCCATTGCTGGCTCACGGGCATCCTGCTGTTCACCAGGAGCCCCACATCCCTTTCTCCTACACTGCTCTCCAAGAGATCAGTCCCCAACCTACACTGGTAAGACCATAAGACTCACAAACCCGATGTACTGGGGTCTTAACAGAGGAACAAACACGAACACTGACACATTCATAAAAGAACGGTGCTCCTCTGCATTACAGCAGAGCAAGTAACTCCACATAACGAGACCAAGTACAGAGGAGATGTTCAGCCACTGGTGGATCAATGTTTATATGCGGTGATTTAGCAAACTCCAAAGCGGTATGTGCCTGGGAGACGGTACGATTGCCATTTAGGGCGGCAGTGTGGAGAGGCTAAAACTGCTGCATCTGTGTTGATTGCAGTGTGCTCATCTCACACCTTGAGGTGAAAAAGGCAGCATTTATGCTTCGTCTTTATTTTCTCAAATGCAGTTGCCGCAATCCAGGACTAAATTTATTGTGGCTTTAGCCTGATTTTTCAGCATGTTGATTTAAGTCTCCCACACTCTCAACAGCAGCTGTAGAGGAGAACATTTTGACTTCTTCAGAGCACAAGTGTTATGGTTTTAACAAGTAACCAATTAATGCAGCTAAAGTGCTAATGGGCAGAAATAAAACCAGTTCGGGGAGGGTTTGAAAAAGCCACTTAGGAATTGCAGGTGAAAAACAAAACTAACTCGTTTTGGGGAAAAATAAACAAGACAACATTAAATTCACCCCACATAAAAAGACACACACACAAAGACAAACGGAAATTCATCACAATGTTCTTACGTAACTGAGCCAAAACGTCCCTGTCCAAACCCTAGATAGGGAAGAGAGACCTCCAACAGTTCTGTGGAACTGTGGTGTCCATGAAGTTCTGACTCATGTTCCTCAGTGTCAGCGGCCATTTTAAAGTCCAGTGCTCTGTTCCATTTGCTTCCACACCAGTTCTCAATTTCCAAAATGCCAATTCCTATGGCCACGAACAAGGGGAAAACTCTCTGCATTTCAGCAAACCTTGAAAATCCAGATGAAGCTTTCTTTCTGCTGATCTCCAAGGTTCCATGCTGTCTAGAGACACACCATGGGCAAGATGGCTCCTGAGTTCAGCACTCAGTAACATGTGTGTCCTCTCTGTGACCCAGACGAGAACTGAAATCAATACAGAGTCCGAAAGAAGAAGGGGGAGGGCCTGCAAACCTGAAATCCGCAATGCCAGTGGCAAATCTCACATTGCTCCGTGTTGCTTATGTGCTTGGTAGATAGTCTGATCAATATTCTAATTTCACACACACTCCCTTTCTTTTCTCTCCAAGTAACAAACCATTAAGATTAAAGAACATACTAAACCGAGCACAGAAAAAAAGGCCTTTGAAAACATTGCCTTAACTCTTCAGTGCACCTTTTGCTTGTAAACGGGGCACGTTCCTTGCATTATATTACCTGGTTTTACCTAATGCCTCTCCACAACATCCCGTAAGACCCAGAGCTGACAGGGCCTATAAAATTATATTGTTACCCATTTGTCCTATTAATGGAGCACCACTTCTTCGGTTTGTTTCCTCTTGCTGCACAATGTCATGTATAATGCATTTCCAAGGCATATTGCTGAGCAGCTCCCTTCCACTGGTTCAGTCTCACTTTGGAAGGAACCACTTGCCAGAAACCACTAAGATCCTCCACACAACCAACAAAGTAAACATCAAGGCTCCATAGGGGAGCACATCGCTGCCTTCCAGCAAGGAAGTAAGAAGCCTGGCTATGACTGCCTATGAACTAATCATATTTTATCACCATTTAGTCTGCTTTCCTGTATTTCCTATGGCTGAATTACCATGTCCTTGGCGCTCATGTCCTGTTAGCAGTGTATCACAAACCTTCACAAGTAGCACTGAGCGCCTTGTTCTGCCACCACCACCAAAGCAGTCATGGTGTCAGTCTTACGTGCTTCACCAGCTAAGGTTAAGAGATGTATTTGTTTAATATTTCATGTACTTTTTATCCAGGCCTCTCCTCTGCTGTTGGGGGATGAACAAACCACTCACTTGTGTCTCCAGCGTGAGTAAATTAGCATCTACACGAAACAATCCCCCATCTGCACACACATTAAAGAAAGGGATGTGTACTTCAAAGCTGCTCTTACAGGACATATATTGATTCACACCACACAAAGTCATCACCTCTGAGGGCAAGGGGATTTGATTTCCACATGACCCCATTGTGCACAGGGAGAGGTCAAGCTGCCATGAGCCGTGATCCTGCCTGAAACATCCATGGACCCGGAGAAATAGTGCTGGCTGCTTCCTCCCTGAACCCACAGCCTGCTTCCAGGGAGGAGTGCAGTCAAGGTCACAGTGACACAGCCCTTTCAGGGCCTTGATTATCAACCGCCTTGAGGGAAATGTCTCTCTGCTTCTCCATCTAAGCAGTCTACCGCTTTCTGTAAGTTTCTGTAAGTTTCCCAAACCTTGCTTTTCTGACACAGCACCACAAGTTGCTGTATAGGTCAGTTGTCACATCTCCTCCTCTGAGAAGAAAGGTTTAATAGTCCTCTCCTGACACCTTCTTTAATAAGCAGCCTGACAGGTTATGCAGCTTCCAGTTGTTTTATTGCTGCAAGCTGGGTAAAAGCCAGTGGAAGATGGTGGGCGGAACGCCTCATCCTTTCATTCAGAATAAATTCAGAGAAGCCATCAAGGTTCTTTATGAAGCCAGATGTTTGAAACAATAATGATCTCCACCCCAAACAT
Source organism: Phoeniculus purpureus (assembly GCA_028565055.1). Lineage (NCBI taxonomy): Eukaryota > Metazoa > Chordata > Aves > Bucerotiformes > Phoeniculidae > Phoeniculus > Phoeniculus purpureus. The sequence goes on from JAOXOE010012449.1 coordinate 15,365, forward strand.
CACTACATGCCATCTCTCAAAACAAAGACACATGTGGACAGAGAGGTTTCACAGGCAATTATGTTGTTAGGGATCAGGCATGACAGACACAGCAAGACCAGAGGAGCTGAGGAGGAAGACAAAAAAAGACCCTGTCACTACTCTGACAAGACAGGAAAGAATAAGCGTCTGGATGAGCAGGGGCTGGGGCAGAGAGACCTGACCTTGTGTGTAAAGAGATTATCTCCTGCCTGATCCCCTGTGGGTTCAAGGGAGCAGTTCCTTGTGCATTCTTTGTCATAATACAAGATTTCATCAAGACCACTTGATTGCCTCATCCATCTCTTGTCCTAAAGGAGCAGCAGTTCCCTGAACTTTGTCTAACTTCTTGGGTCACATGTGCGTAACATTTAACCTAAAAGGGACTTTCAGTATCCGCGCTCACGTACACCATCTAATGAGAGAATTAAAATCAGACAGTACTCTGGGGCTCGGGGTTTTTTAACAGCTACACAAACTGTGCGAACTTCCACTGCCTCCCCAGACCTGCACATAGAGTTCAGAGGAAAAGCCACCAGGAGAACGCGAGTCCAATATGGAAACTTAAGTGTTTGATGCTCGCACTTAATCTGGAGTCACAGGAATGTTTCACATTTGCTTCCATAAAAGCACCTTGTGGCTCTTCAGGTGTAACGACCGTATCCCCTAACCAGCAATAAACAAAGGGTTACCATTTATTTAACAGATACTCGTAATGCTGACACACAAGATTTTAGGGTAAACGTGGAGGAAAGGGGAGAAAAAGAGGAGCTGCCATTCTGCAAACAGATACTGAATTCATGTAATAAATTCATTTTTCCTTATTTCCTGTATTTTTTTAGCTGTTGTATTGATGCCTTGCAATTCAACTCCATCATATTTTTATTCTTCCTTTTCTTACAGCTTAGAAGAGTGCAGTCTTAAGACCGCAGAGCTTTGGACCACTTGTACTGGTAAGAAAAGGGAGTGAATAATGTCTCAGCTTTGGAAAGAACTACGTACAACAACTGTTGACAACGCTTCCCTCTGTCTCACTGTGCTAGAGTAGCCCACTTGCGAAGTACCTCTTCTTTGACTGCTTCAAAGCATTATGTCTTTCCCAGCCCCTCTCCTACACCTTCTCCTTCTCATATTAGCCATCACACTCTGCCCCTCTGCATCTCCTCCATTTTCTCCAAACAGCTCTTAGGAAGAGACAGAAGACTGTCCTTCTCCACTGGTCATCAGAGCAGCATCCTTGAGCTCAGACTCCACCCAGGAATAAACCTATAACCCATCACCACTTTCCTCAGCCCTTAATTAAAGCTTCTCCTTCCCAAACACTGTTCCCTCCCACACCCTGCAGTTGTGTATGTGCATCTCCTGGCTCCCTTACCTGGCTTCCCCAGCTTCGGCGGGTTAAAAAGGAAGTAGAAGATTTCATCTGCAATTGATTTTAATTCTTTCCCTCACGCTGCCCCTGCAGGCACTGGCTCGCTAGCCCAGCTGTGGTCTGAGCTAAATCAGTGCTCCCTCACGCACAGCCTCCCCTCAACAAGCTGTGACTGATCAGAGGGGAACAAATGCACACGTACGTTCACAGTCACTTCTCCGCACACTCTGGAGTTCTCTTACAGTGTGAAGCCTATCAGAAGAAAACATCTGCTTTGTTTGTTTTTAAAGGTAATCGTTTGCTCCACAGCTCTGGAAATGCAAACACCTCAGTGCTCAGCCTGCTGCAGGAGAGGCTGAGAGGAGCTCTGGACTGAGAAACAGATGAGAGCCGCTCAAGGTTCAAGCAAAATGAAAATACAGAAAGCTTAAGAAAACAGAAGCACTTTTGGTGTAGTTTCAGGAAGCTTAATGTGAGGAAGAAATGTAGAATTTTCCTTCTCGCCACCAACTGCACAGAAGAGCCATGATCATACATTGGTTAGGGCAGGCATCTCTGCTTCCTTCACCCACCACAGTGCAAGACCATACCTGGTGAAACACCTGACATGGCTTTTGGCCTGCAAGATCAGCCCCAGCCACTGTTTATTATCAGAGCCCCTGAATCAGTGACCGCCACCCCATGCCAAATGTTGTGACTTGCGGATCCTTTCACCCTCTAGTAGCTGCACGCAAGGCTCAGCATCAGGAGGCAGGCTGCAAGCTGTGTGCCATACCTCAAAGGTGTGCCACCACCTTAGAACGGGGATCTCATGGAGGGATCCTGCGAGACACTCACAGATCACCAGCACTAATGAGCTGTATCTTATTCAGCAATTTGTCTAAAGACTCCCAAGAGCCTTAAAATAGAAAAGATACTTTAAGCCTTGTTTTGAAGCAACTGTAGTCATCTGGCTTTACCATCGAACTTTCTGTTTGAGAGAGAAAAAGTAAGAGACACTTTGGGAGAAGGACTGCAGAAATAACAATTAGCAAATCTTCCTGTTGAAATGGATTTAAATCACAAATGCTGACATTTTACTGAAACTATACTTTTCCAGTAGAGGGAATGTAGAAGACAGGATGACCCTTCCTGTCTTGAGTAATAAATATTAAATCTACTTGAATTCTACTCATTTACATAAGTTGAAGCAACAAACGGAAAAAGGGCTGCTTGAACCTTAAAGAACTGGAACATTTCTCAGAGCTCTGGAAGCCCTTTCTTATTTCAGTGTGGCTCAGCATCCTTGACTATATTTTCTAGCTTTCAGAAGGTGAAATACTAAAGCTATTCAGCATTTTTCTATGGCTGCAGAAGAACATGGGAAGGAGGCAAGTGAAATAACAGAAGCAGAGATATGTTCTGTTACTGTGCTTAAGTTCTACTGTAATTCACTACAATTTCAAAGAGCAGCATTTGCAGCCAAGAGGAAAACTCTCCCCAGCACTTAAAACCAATCAGGAATAAACAGCCCAACATTTTGGGAGAAGTCCAGAGTCTTTATCAGAGTAGCAGTTGCCAGCTTTCACTGCAAATGGGAATGAATGACAGGTGACCCCTCACATAAATGACCATAAACCTTTCACAGAATCACAGAACCACAGAACATTAGAGATTGGAAGGGACCTCAAAAAATCATCCAGTCCAATCCCCCTGCCACAGCAGGATCACCCAGATCAACCTGCATAGGAACATATCCAGGCGGGTGTTAAACGTCCACAACCCTCCTGGGGAGCCCCTTCCAGTCCTCTGTCACCCTCACTGGGAAGAAGCTCCTTCTCATATTGATGTGGAACCTCCTCTGTTCCATCTCACATCCATTGCCCCTTGTCCTATCATTAGATGCCACTGAGCAGAGCCTGGCTCCATCCTCCTGACACCCGCCCTTCACATATTTATTAACATTAATGAGGTCACCCCTCAGTCTCCTCCAAGCTCAAGAGCCCCAGCTCCCTCAGCCTTTCCTCGTAAGGGAGGGGTTCTACTTGCTTTATCATCTCTGTGGCTCTGTGCTGGACTCTCTCCAGCAGTTCTGTGTCCTTCTGGATCTGGCGGGCCCAGAAGTGGGCAAAATACTGAGTCAGTTGAGAAATGTTAAGGTCAGAAATGGCTATTTTGATGATGAATTTCACCAGCTGGTTTCTGTTTGAAGGAACCAGCGTTCATTTATGAGTGAGTTGTATGATGTAGGTATTGCGCAGAGAAAGAAGTTTGCTGTAGGTCTAAAAGACATATTTTCCAGTTGCGTACAACATGAAAGTGACTGATTTTTAATTTCCATGTAACATGAAAATACAAATCTCTACTGGCTATCCAGGAACAAGTAGACCACTCCATACTTGGTAGCCATCATTGTTTATGCAGCCATCTAACATACCTCAGTGCAGGTGCAGAGCAGCCTTGCTTGCCTGGGCAATATCCCTGTCACACTGCCCTACCTAGACTGTGGTGTGTCTCACTCCTGGCTGTTTGTGCCACTGTTCTGCCTTGAGTGCAGTGATAACCAGGTTATGAAAGCAAGAAACACCTTGTGTTGTCAGTGTTATAGATTTTTAAAGCTTGTTGGCTCTTGGTAGTGATGATTTTGTTTTAAACTTCAGAAAAGACACTGCTGGCAGAAAGGATCCCAGTGCCTTCCAGTCCTGTTCCCATAGCAACTATTGACCTTGTACAACAGCAGTCAGAAGATATCATGCCTCGGACTGAGCCCAGACTCCCTCTAAAGAAAACTAAACATCAAGAGGAGCAAGAGGATGTGAACAAGCCTGCCTGGGGCATCAGCTCGTCTCCTTGGGTCACCTTAGCTTATGCTGTCTACCAGATAAAAGAGATGGTTAAACTATCCAAAACCAATCCAGCCCCTGAGATTCAGCCTTTGCAGGTAACTTTCTAATGCAGAGGAAGTTCTTGTGTATTTGTTAGCTGCTTAAAAACCTTCATAGCTGTAATAGCTGTGTAAATCTGTTAGTACCTGGCAGGTATCCTCTGCCAGCTTGTAATTAATTTGGAGTTAATGACACAGTAGCTGAAATAATGCTTGAAATAGAGTTGTTTTCTACGTGTAGCGCAGCAGGAGTAACTGGTTTTTGCAAGCATTATCTTCCAGAAGATGGGAGGAGAGGCAGAGACATAGAAAGAGACTCTGTTTTACAGACTTGGATGTATTTTAATTGCCTTTAAGTTCACATTTGTTTTCATATTAGTTGGAGTCTGGGTTTTGTACTGTTTACAGGATAATGGAATATGGAGATGCACAGCTGCTTAGCAGAGCACAGAATTATTTCCATGCAGTTCTGTTTCCTTGGGTGATGCTGTCACATGTCTGCATAGTTGCAGAAATAGGTGTTCCAAGCAGCTACAGATGGGGTACAGAACTTTCAATTCAAATTAAATTAAGCTTTTTTTTTCAATCTAGAGTTACACCAGATAAGAGCCATTCTGTGACTTAAAATGTCTGACTGCTGGTGCTTACTCTGTGCTGTTGTACCTCTGTCCTGTCTGCCCCACAAAATAGCTTTTAATAGCTTCATCAGTGATTGGATAGGCTTGGATCTGGAGCTCTCTTCTAATGCTTTGGCCGTGCCTTGCAGGATGGGGCTGAAACCTGCTGTCTAAGCAGAGTAGAGAAATGCTGTCAGTGCAAGTTTTAGAAGAGCACAGTTCATGTTAAAACCCCTGTGTTGACCTGCGTGGAAGGGGTGGGTGAGGCTCCTTCTAAGGCACTTCACAGAATCACAGAACATGAAGTAGTAGTTCTGTTAGCACAGAATATAAATTCCTAACGATTAAAAAATTAAATTCTACCATCTTAAAGGTACCGACTGGAGAATACCACTGGAAGGGGCTGCCCAGGGGGGTTGTGGAGTCTCCTTCTCTGGAGACCTTTAAAACCCGCCTGGATATGTTCCTGTGTGACTTGGTCTAGGTGGTCCTGCTGTAGCAGGGGGATTGGTCTAGAGGATCTTTCGAGGACCCTTCCAATCGCTAATGTTCTGTGATTCAAGCAAAGGGACATGCTTGCCATATGCTGTGTTCATCAGTCGCAGAATGCTAAGGCCAAACAAATAATCAGAGCTATCTGTCATCATCTGTTGTGAAATATTATGTGTGTGAGGGCTGCTTCAACTCCAGGGAGTGTAACCAGTATTTAAATGGACTGTGATGTTCATGGTAAGGCTTATTTGAAGAGATCCCATGGAAGTGTGTAATGTGCACCACAACAGTCATGCAGTTCAGAAAGCCTGTGCAGTACCTTGGGGAGGGAGGGAACTGTTGAGGAAAGCTGTACTTAAGGACTGTGGAAAAAAAGACTTTACAGAATTGTTTGATCAAAAGAATGATCCTGTCTGAACACTTTGAAGTCCAGTGAAGTGTTGTTTTTTTACCCCTTGAAACACCACAAGTTTGTTTTTTGCATGCTTCTTGGGAAAGTGCAGTTAGGAAAAGAGATGGAAGGTAAGCTCCTGTCTGCTTGCTCTTAGTGTCCTCTGGATTTCAATGTACTACTTTTGCTTCGCTGCTTTCAGTTCGATCTGTTATGTTGTGGGCAGTCAAAGTGCTTTGTGCCTTTCCAGAAGTGCCTGAATGCATCTGGGGGTGTACCGCTGGGGATAGCATCGGCAGGGCTCACACTCACTTGTCGCATGCAATCCTTCTCCCTCTCTTTAGAAAACCAGTGAGAACTGCAGTGCTTCATCAGCCAGCTCAGCAAGACAACCCCAAAATCTGACAGATTCTGGGCAGTCCAGAAATTGTTCAGCACCAACACCTGCAGCACCATCAGATTCCCAAGTAGATGGTGACCGTGACGTGTCAGATCATGATGCTCAGCCTGCTGCTGCTGCAGGGCCCTGAGATGCGCTCATCTTACCAAATCCCGTGCATGAAATTCTGCTTCTCACCTGGGAAATGCTGGAGTAGGATCTCAAAAGTAGGACTTCCTTCATCTTAACGATCATAACGTGCAAGCTTTTAACTATATGAAGAAAATGCTTATGACTACACGGAGCAACACGAGCAGGGAAGCCAGAAGATTGGAACTCTTGAGGGAAGTTGATGCGGCCAGATCTGACCGTAGAAGAGAATTCTTTGCTACTTTGCTAAAGCTGAGTCAAGTGCTATGAGATTTCTTTGCAATCTGTAGAAAATGGAGCTCACTCGTCACTTGTAGGGTGTCCAACTCGATTGGATAATTTTCTTCCTTGTATTTGTTGCCAAGGGGAAAAAAAAACCTTTTATGAGAGAAACTGAGTTTCTCTGTGTCGCCCGTTAGGAAACGTCAGATTCAGTAAACATAGGAACAGCATGAAACCTTCTCTGTAAAGTTTCCTCAGCAACAGAGTAGCTTTAGGAAGCGTATCTTCAGGTCATGGTGACGGAGTAAGTAAAACACATATTCAAAGGATATGTTTTTGAAGCTAATGTTATCTTGTTTGAGATAAAGGTCAAAGTTCTGCAAAGCAAAGATTTTGAACTGGCGTCTTTAGTGAAGGAAAAAAGGTGGAGGAGGGCTTCTGAAGAAGTTACCCTCTGTGCTTGCAGCCCTTCAGGAGTTGGCCATTGGTTGTGTGCGTTAGGGTAATTTTAGGTTTGGTGTTGTATTGACACAAGAATCTTTGATCACAATTGCACAACTGAGACTGATCAGAGGCTTCAGTGGACACACCGTCTTCTTGGTTTTAAAATTCATCCCCTATACAATGGTTTGTTTATTTAATGCAGTGTAGTTACTGTGGTTATTTATTAAGAAAGCAGTAAGCTTTAAGTGCCTAGGGAAGGTGGGAGGTAGGGAGGAATCACCTAAGAAATCTTGATGATTCGGTAACGGGGGCAAAGTTGTTGACGCAGAAAGCTAGTAGAGTGAGATTCTCAGGAGGAAGCAAACATAACTAAAGTGCAGTATATTTAGCAATTTCCTTTGCCCCATGTCAGTACACTGGAAGACTGGATTATGTTTTGTTACGCTTTTTGATATTAACTGCAGCCAGCACGTTTGCTGGTCTATAGTGAAAACTGCTGCTGGAGGGAAATCCTTGGGCTCAGGGAGGAGTGTGGGGGTTTAGTCAAGCTAGTGTTCAGGCCCGTTTGCTTATATTAACAGCTTGTTGTTGGGAGATTGAGTCCTCAGCTTCTACGGGACTGAGCGATACTGCTCAGCTCCCCTTGTGATGTGACAGGCCTTCCATGGGGAAGGTGCGTGCTGTGGGACGGTACTGTGATCCAGAGGCATGACCAACAGGAGCACGGGGTGAGGAGAGAGGAGGATGGCAGCAGCTAAGCAGGAAAGGGGTTGCACAGTTTTACCCTCATTGACATCCAGTTTGCTTACGGAGAGGGTGTCCGGTAGTTGTGCTTTAGCTGTGCTTTTAGAACAACCCATGTTCTGGTGGTGCCTGGGACCAACACCATAGATGACAAAAAGAGACATCGATGACTAGCCACTAGTTACTTTTTTTGCACTTGAACTTAAATGTACTGTACTCACGTAAATCCTCATGACTGTCTAAGTGTCCTTTAAAATCAGAGATGTATTTATTGTATGTTTGTATAGCTTGGGGGAGAACTAAAGACTCAACAGGTGATGGGACAGAAGGATGCTAAAAATCATCTGGAGGCAAACCAGCCATTAGTCAAGTTCCTGCTGTATGGTGTTACCTCAGCTGCTACTGCAGAGCACCTGGATTGTGAGGCGATTGCTTGTACACAGAGTTTACACTTCAGAATCGTGTATTTGAAATGCCTGCTCTTTTTGGAATTGTATAGTCATTCTGTGTATGCAAAACAGACATGTACACCTGGGGTTTGATATTTGTGAAACTGTAAAAACTGTGCTAAGAAATATAAAATATCCATAATGTATTTAATAGTGTCAGTCTGGGCTTTTATTGCTCTTATTACTGTACCTGAATTGGAATTAATTAAATTATAACCTTTTGCTAGGTTCACTGGAGGATAGTAAAGCCTTGAGCCTGGGAACTGCTCTTGCACAGTGCTAAAATCAGCTTCAGGATAGAACTTGACTGTAGGCACGAATCCCATTCTGTTGGGTAAGTGATGCACACCACTGTGCGTATGGATTGATAGGGAAGTGTGCAGGACATAGGTGAGAGTCCTCAGTGAATTATAGAATCATAGAATCATTCAGGCTGGATAAGACCCTGGGGATCATAGAGGCCAACTATCAGTCCTACTCTACAAGGTCACCCCTAAACCACATTCCCCAACACTCCATCTAAGTGACTTTTAAACTCATCCAGGGATGGGGACTCAACCACCACCCTGGGCAGCCCATTCCAGTGCCTGAC
>JAOXOE010012460.1:0-24097 GCA_028565055.1 Phoeniculus purpureus
GAGTGGATGTGAGGAGGAAGTTCTTCACCGTGAGAGTGGTGAGAGCCTGGAATGGGTTGCCCAGGGAGGTGGTTGAGTCACCGTCCTTGGAGGTGTTTAAAGATCATTTAAATGTGGTGCTTAGAGATATGTTTTAGTGGTGAACTTAGCGGTGTAGGGTTACTGTTTGGACTCAAGGGTCTTTTCCAACCTAAACGATTATATGATACCACTGATTTTTTTTTCCAGTATCTCTATGGATGTGAGTTAGTGTAAGCAGAGTTTGTGAAAGGCAAGAGTACACCACCTATATGTGCTTAGCAGACTTGGTATTATTCATTCATTTAGTAAGGGAAGAGAAATGTAGAGAGTATTTTTGCTGAACTGTAAATTTTACAGGTTTTGTGTTTGCATCATCCACTTACAAGATTTAAGATAATTTCCTTGTGCAAAAAGCCTTAATCTTTCCTATCCCTTACTCCTACAGCCTAAATACAGCATAGTTTGTACATCGTTTGTATATACTTTTGATTTTACTTGGGACTGTTTTACTGCACCTACACTCCGTTACACCTATCTGGGTCACGGAGTGTATCATCGGCATGTTTTCACAAAAAAGAACTGAGGCACACAAATACAACTTGTTCTCAGATATACACATGTGTGTAAGTGGTGGCCTGGTTTCTGTTGAGTGAAAGGTCTTCAGGGGAACTTATGTGCCTGAATAAAGTGGGTACAAATCCTGCATCCAAGTTAGCGTTGAAATGTAAACCTTCTGGGCACACATGGTATCTTGACCCCAGCATTATCTTGATTTAGAAGTTACTCAATAAGCAAGACAGCCCAGTCTAAAAGCAAATGACCAGCATTAACTTCCATTTAGAAGAAACAGTATTAAGCAACTGCAACCAAGCATTAAATCAAATAGGTGGAGTTTTTGCTAGAAGAAAGGCAAAAGAGGTGGTCTTGGACAGGTGGAGGCAGGGCTGGATGTTGAAGCAAAGTGGAGGACTAAGAAACACGATAACTTCCCACCTGAAGTCAGCTCCAGTTTCATATTCAAAGGAAAACAAAACCCTTAAATTCAGGAATCTAAACCTATAAAATTACTACATTTCCAGGTCTCAGGTGGGAAGTTGCCTATTTGGTTTGTTGAGGGTGGAGTTTTATAGGCCCCCTGCTGAATGAGGTGGGTGCCCTGGAAACAGAGGATAGAGAGAAAGCAGAGATACTCAACACCTTCTTTGTCTCTGTCTATACTTATGGACGATGTCCTGATCTCAAGCCCCGGACTGCTGAGACTCTAGAGGCAGTTGAGGAAAGAGAGGAGCCTGCCTTGGTTGATGAGGACTGGGTTAGGGATAAGCTGAGCAAACTGCATGTGCATAAATCCATGGGCCCTGATGGGATGTACCTGCACGTGCTAAGGGAGATGGCGGAAGTCATTGCTAAGCCACTCTCCATCATCTTTTCTAAGTTATGGGGATCTGGAGAGGTGCCTAGGGACTGGAGTCACTCCAGTCTTCAAAAAGGGTAAGAAGGAGGACCCAGGTAACTATAGACCAGTCAGTCTCACCACCATTCCAGGAAAGGTGATGGAACAATTTGTCCTGGATGCTGTCTCCAGGCACATCAAGGACAGGAGGGTCATTAGGGACAGTCAGCATGGCTTCAGCAAGGGGAAGTCATGCTTGACCAACCTGATAGCCTTTTATGAGGGCATAACCAGGTGGAGAGATACGGCAAAGCAGTGGATGTGGCCTCTCTTGACTTCAGCAAAGCATTTGACACAGTCTCACATAGCATCCTCGCAGCCAAACTGAGGCAGTGTGGTCTGGATGATCAGGTAGTGAGGTGGATTGTGAACTGGCTGCAGGATGAAAGCCAGAAAGTGGTGGTCAGTGGGACAGAGTCTGGTTGGAGGCCTGTATCTAGTGGAGTCTCCCAATGGTCAGTGCTGAGACCAGTCCTATTTAATCTGTTCATCAATGACTTGGATCAAAAAAATTCAATCTATTCATTAATGATCTTGATCAAAACTTGTTTCAAATTTGCTGATGACCCAAAGCTGGGTGGTGTGGCCAACACTCCAGCAGACTGTGCTGCCATTCAGTAAGACCTAGACAGGCTGGAGAGCTGGGCAGGGAGAAATGTAATGAAATATAACAAGGGTAAGTGTAGAGTCTTGCACGGAGCCAGGCTCTTCTCTATGTCATCTAGTGATAGGAAAAGGGGCAATGGGTGTTAGCTGGAACATAGGAGGTTCCACACCAATATGAGAAAGAACTTCTTCACAGTGAGGGTGGCAGAGCACTGGAAAGGGCTGCCCAGAGGTGTTGTGGAGTCTCCTTCTCTGGAGATGTGTAGAACTCGCCTTGATGTGTTCCTTTGCGACTTGGTCTTGGTGATCCTGCTCTGGCAGGAGAATTGGACTGTATGACCATTCAAGGTCCCTTCCAATCCCTAATGTTCTGTGATTCAGTGATTCTGTGAGGTGTTAGCAGATCCACTGACGCCTGAGCTCAGCACAGCATTTTCTGTGGAGTATGCCCAAAGGCAATACATAAAGTCCATGTTGGTGTTATACAACACTTTTCCAGTTCCATGCTCGGCATTTCCCGCTTTCCTATCACTTTGCCAAGGAGTATACCACTGATTTGTCTTTTTCATCTATGTCTGTCTTCCAGAGGGCTTTCTTAAAGCCCAGCTTCACATCTGTTCTGAGGTTACAACAACTTTTCTACAAATAGCTTCTGGTTCCTGCAGAGTGCATCTGCGCCTGATTCAGCTGCCATTAACTGTCTGCGTTACTGTTTCCTTACATTAATCTACCTTTAGGAAGAGAAGTCTTGCACAAGCAGTCCTCAAGGCACAAGATGTGCATTAAAATACCACAAATCCCTTCCTTTCCCTCTTTCCCTACTCTTTGCTATTTTGATTCAAATTTTGGTCATGAATCATTTGTACAGTTTCTCACATTGAAGCAGAAAATGCTGACAGAGTTGAAGCAGAGCTTGACAGTCAGGATTATCTCGGATCTCCATCCACAGTGACTCTGATCTAGCTTGTGTTAGTTTTCTGCTCTAATGTGTGGCTAGGTTCATTGTGGCCAACACAGTGGGAGTGTTATCAGAGCTATCTTTCTGCTGTGGCAGAAATCTGTTACAGATTTGTTGCTGTTGCTTTAAAGCTTCAAGTGATTTCAGTGTGAGCATCTGCTCCAGACTAATGCATGCTAACGAAGACCACTACATTGATAGCGTGGTGATATTGTAATTCTGAGTATTATAATCAAGACCATCAATAACCACATTTAAGTAATTCTGAATAAGTAATTTAAATGATTTGGCACTCATTCTAGAGGCATAAGAGTATCCACAGTATTACTGGTCTGCTTTACATGGCACTGCTTTGTTTACCCTGGTTTTGTGACCCTCTGCCCCCAACCTGCCATCCCAGGGTGGTGCCACTGCCCTGGCCTCCTAACACCAGCTGGGAGCAGAGAAAGAACTGAATCAAAGATCCTCTCACAAACCAACCCACAGAGTCCAACCGACTGCAGTGAGCAGCAGCGTCTTTAATGAGATCAGGTTGCTCAGAACCCATCCAAATTGACTTTAATTGTCTTCAGGTACAGTGCATCCACCACTTTTCTGGGCAACATGTTCCAGTGTCCCATCACCATCACAGCAAAGAATTGCTTCCTTATATCCACCCTCCATTAGTTTAAAACCATCACCCCTCGTTCTGTCGCAACAGGCCCTGCTAAAAAGATTTTTCCCATCTTTCTTGTAGGCCCATTTGAGTACTGGATAACCACAACAAGATGTCCCTGGAGCCTTCTCTTCATCAGGCTTAAAAATCCCAACTCTCTCAGCCTATCTTTAGATGTGTTCCATCCCTCTGACCATTTTTCTAACCCTTCCCTGGACCTGCTTCAACAGGTCTGTGTTGAGGGCTCCAGTGCTGAACACAGTACTCCAAGTGGAGTCCCACCATAGCAGAGTAGAGGGAGACGATCACCTCCCTCAGCCTGTTGACCACGTTTCTTTTGCTGCTGCCCAGGATGCTATTGGCTTTCTGGACTGTGAGCATGAGTTAGCAGCTCATGTCCAGACTTTCATCCACCAGTACCACCAAGTCCTTCTTTGCAGGGTTGCTGTCAATCTCTTCATCTCCAAGCCTGTGTTGATATGGGGGATAACTCTGACCCAAGTGCAGGACTTTCTGTTTGGCCTTGTTGAACCTCATGATGTTCACATGGGTCATTCATATTGTTCAGGTCCCTCTGGATGGCATCTTTCAGATGTTTCAACTGCGCCACTCAGCTTGGTGTCATCTGCAGACTTGCCTAGGGTGGACTCGATCCCACCGTCTATGTCATTGATTAATTTCTTAAACTGCACTGGTCCTGGTGTGGACCCCTGAGGGACAGCAGTTAACACTAGTCTTCATCTGGACAATAAACTACCAACCACTTCCTTCTGGATGTCACCACCCAGCTAGTTCTTTATCTACTAAACAGTCCACTCTTCAAATACAGTTTAGAGAGAAATCTCTCTCTAGTTTAGAGGGAAAGATGTTGTGGGGAGTTGTGTCAAAATCTTTGCAGAAGTCCAGACAGATGACATCCAATGCTCTTCCCTTGTCCTCTGATATCTTCACTCCATCATAAAAAGCCACTGTGTTGGTCAGCCAGGACACTTCATGACTGTGCACACACACATTCTCTCCGCAGAAGTGGCAGACTTGCATGCACCATGCCTGAGCTGTATTTCTGTCAGTGGAGAATTTAGAATCTTTAATCAAAGTCTGTAGATCGAGAGAGAATATAGAAAAAAAAAAAAGTCTGTAAACTTCAGGATGAGCAAAGTGTAAGCCAACAGCAGCATATGGGCAAGGGCTTCTTTCTCCTGTTTCCACTCTGGAGGTTGTAGCATTTTTTCAGCTTGTATGAGCCACGCATACATCCACGGAGTAGTCCATCATCCCCTTGGAGATTTCTTTAGCACAGCAAACTGAGAAAGACTTCAGGCAAAAAGTGCTCTCATTATTTGCTCAGGAGTGCAGTGAACTTTTATATCTCGATAATTGTGTATGTTCCTCATGGTGTGATAGAAGGCGTTTAATTAAAGGATACTGTGATTTAAGCTTCCTTAGAAATGAATTCATCAGCTTTCCCTACAGCTTTGATATGTCCTGTAAGACTTGATCTTCTTTGTACAGTTTTTGACTTAGCAGATATACAGAGGGATGAGAGAGAGAGGGACTTGGTCACCTGGCAGTTTCGTCTTTCAAAGTGAATCATCTGGTGGGCAGTGCCCGTAATGAAGGTTCAGGTTGCCATGAAATTTGTTCTGCTAAAGTGGCCTCTCTGTGTTGGGTTTTTCTCTTGTATTTACTCTCCATATCTTTTTCTTGTTTTGGAGCTTTTTCTGTGACGTACCCTCAAGTTTATTACCAAACATTCCTATATCCCCTGTGAATGCCCGTCCCAGCTTCCCTGGGTGGGTTTTGTAGAGGAGGAAGCACAGCAGCTCTAAGCTTCAGTGCTGTGTGAAAGACACTGCAGCTGATGCGCCTCTGCTTCTCCCAGCATGTGCATGCCCAGCTTACATTGATCCCTGGGGGGGAATTTTCTACTGACCCTGTGGGGACAATTGTGCTTTCCAGCAGCAGGGGAGACAAGGCAAGCCTGTGATTCAACAGTCGTGGAGCTCTTGCACGTGCAGAACTCTTGTCAGCAGGGAAAGTCCTTAAAATATGGCAGCAAACTGGGACTCTGCAAGGGGTGCACTTTAATGAACCCAGACTTACCGCATTAGATTTTGGTGCATCTAGGGGCTTTTTCATACTGATGATTACAGTTATTTCTGCAGTCAGACTAATAAGAATGAGAACTAACCTTTCTCCAGAGGCTATCCATTTTAATCAGCAATTTGTCTGTTTATCTTGCTGTACACGTGATATTTTGAATGCAGGATGCATTTCTAGTCTAGTGATAAAAACATTGCAAGGCTTTAGCTTCTTTTTTCCTTTCATAATGACTGTGTCTAATCAGGTTACAAGATGCCATTTTCTTTCCCTTAATATGAAATTTCAATTACACTCTTATTGCACATTTAAACCTTCTTTTTTTGGAGGTCTGATTGTGAGCACGGGTACTTTGTAAGAGAAACACAAGATTCTAATGCTAAAATTGCAGACCCTCTTCCTTCATACAGAACCTGCCCTTACTCTGCTGTCGAGTTGAGATCTGATTGTAAGCATTTGGAGGTTCAAACCATTTTTCTCTGGCTTCATGCACTCTTCAAACGTTGTTAGTTTGTGGTGAGAACCAGCACTGTTTAAAACGTCATCTTTCCCTGTAATCCTTATAATTCAATGTCAAGTGATGTGTGGAGGAACTGGAACGATAAAAGACTTCATAAATGATGAAGAACACTACAAGAAAAATAAGAGTGTAGAGGGTATTAATTTTAACTGTGTCAGGAAAGCAAACTTGTTGTACAGGCTCACACTGAGCGCCGAAAGTCTGGTCTGTGAGCGCACAGTCTGTGGCTGAGCAGCTACTCTGGAGAGTCAGTAGCAAGAAAAAAATAGTGGTGGTGAGATAGATGGACCTTAGGGTACTGAGAAGGAAAAAGACATCATGTTCCTTCATAAAGTGTGGAAAAGAAGGCAAGAGGGGTACTAGGAGTGCTGAAGAAAAGCCCAGGAAGTGCGGAGTGTGGGGTGGGGTGTAGGCAAGAGAAAAGTGCTGTGCTGGGAAGCAGTCCCTGCAGGAGTGACAGGAGAGAGAGTGAAGAGAACAGGAGAGAAACTCTGTGAAGTGATGGGGTGCAGTAATAGGAGAAATAAGCTGTATGAATTCTGTGTCAGAGGGGTAAGGCTTACCGAAGGCTGAGTTATTTCAAATATGTCTCTCTTGGTCATCGTCAGGGTCAAACACCTTTATCCAACAGCCGTGAAAAACCTATTGTGAGGATAGGGATTAATATACCGTGCAAAAATTAGTCTCTCTGTTTATTCCTAGAAATGTAGCATTGGGAAATGTAGACATAGGGAAATGCAGTCTTAAATTTGCTCTGTTTCTCTTTCAAGTTGCTACAAAAACTAAGATTGTTCCTCTTTAAAAATACCAGATCAATAGTTCTATTTGAGCAGAGTCAGGGGTCTATGCTGAATGCAAACCAGCAAACAACAACAGACCTATTGTTAATAATCAATAACAATTATATAGTCACTCAGCAAGATTTACTGAGTGGAAAACCTATTGGCAGAATGCTGCATTTATGCTGACTAAATATTTTAGTTGACTAGAATTCTGCCTCTAAAATTTATGGACTTGCAGATTGCCTCTTACTGCTGCAGAATTTTCCCCTGATGGTTCCTTTAGCTGTCTTCTGCAAACCCACTCAGCCAAATAAACACTCTCTAGAAGGACCCCAATGCAAACACATGCACTGACATATGTGTAAAGAGCTGAGCTGATTTAAGTACCGCCTTATTTCCCGGAGTCCCAGAGTAGCTCTATGGTGAAAATAAAAAACTATGACCATATGGGCAAGGGTGTCCATTTCCAGCCAACAGTCTTTATCATTAATGTTTGCTTTTGGAAGATAAAGTGTCAAAAAGTAATAACCTATGAAACCTAAAGCTGAGAAATTCAAATATTCAGCCTTAGTTATATAGATTTTTGAACATTTATGTCAGACCAGTGCAACTCTTTGGTTAATGGGAAGAGTAGTTTATCTCCCTGAGACGAAAAGTGGCTTAAGTTGTACAGCTCTGTGTGGTAGTGACAGATTCCCTGGATGCCATAGACAGCTGGGCTTGTGATGACCACCTGTCTGGAGGGAAACAAGTAGCCCCTCGGATCCTTCCTCAGACAACTCTCTCTCTTAACTTCACCCTGCTAGAAGACCATACAGTGCCTCAGAGTTTTTCAGGCCACAAATGAGGAGGATGCTTTATTTGATGGCACCAGATAAAACTTTAAAGCATGCCAGCTATTTTAACTACAACACAATTTATCATGTATGAAGGTTTGCATTTTTCATGGTGTGAGGTGGCGTCAGACAAGACAATGGGTGCCAGAAGCGTGGCTCCAGCAAGAGGCATAAACACCCGCCTGTGCTTCTGTGATAACGCATTTGAATTTGAGAACTTCTCCAGTTGTTTCCATAATTCCACGCTGCATGCAAAATATGTCTTCTGTTTTTAAAAAATGATTCCACAATGTGCCAAGTTTTAATTGCAGGAGCCTGTATTTATTTTAGTTGTCTGTCCAAGCAAGTTGATACCCAGTCAACACAGCCAACATAATCTAAAAAGCTATTCAGCTCATCCAAAACCAAACATTTAGTCATCTGAATTGCTCCTTACACTTCAGTGACCATGTTGTTTGCACATATATTGACTCTAAATGGTCATATACAAGTCAAATTCACAACAGAACTTAATCCAGGTATTTTAATCTTGGAGCAGAATCCAAGTTCAGTTCAGTCAGCAGCATAATAATCCTCATAATAGTTTCAGTGCAAATAGTTCCTCTAACAGGAGGTTTTTTGCACAAAGTCTAGTTTAAAAACATTTGTCGTTCCTTGTCCAGGTTAAACAGAGGAGTTGGAATACTTGGCACTTTGATTACAGTGCATATGTTGTGACATCTCCTAGAGTAGGGGAGCTTCTTAGAAAGGTGGTGTACTGCAGGATGAGATGTGCTTCGGGTCAAAGGTATCCTGTCAAACCTCATCTCCTACACAGCCATCTCCACAAATGAATATACCTATTGCTCTGGGAGCTCCTTTATAAATGCTTCTTCTTAACCCCATCCAAAGTTATTTTTAGAAGGGATTTATTACATTCCTTTCCAGAATAGATGAGGCTGAAGGTGGAAAAGTGACACAAGATTGCTGCTCAAAACATTAGAGATTGGTTGGAGGGAGCAAATGCACCATAAAATCCCCTCAGTTTCAAAGAATGAATCCACCTGGTGCTGTGCTTCACAAGAAAAGCTGCCACTTCAGATAGTAGCAGGTTAGAATTTTTAATCATTTGCCAAATCCAATTTTCTTTTCAAGCATTGACACTGCACCTCCCAGCTTGGTCTCCTACAGCTCATTCCTATCTATAAAACCAGCCAGGAGGACAAGCGTATGCCAGACATCAAAGTTCATTGGATTGTGGAACACATTTGGCCATACCCCTGTGGTATTTCCTAGGTGTATATGTCATGGCATCTGAGGTGGTCAGTTTGAGGAACCAGAGTTGTTTAGGTAGTAACAGACCTTTAGATCATTGAGTCCACTAACCTCGCACCGCCGGGTCACAAGAAATCCATGTCTCTAAGCGTCACGTGTACATATTTTAAACACCTCTACACGTGGTGACTCCACTACTTCCCTGAGCAGCTTGGTCCAATGCTTGACAACATTTATGGCGAAGAATTTTTCCTAATATGAAGACTAAACCTTCCATGGCACAACTTGAAGCCATTTCTTTTTATTCTGTCACTAATTACTTCGAAAAAGAGGCAGACCTCATCTTGCTACAGCCTCCTTTCAGATAGTTGTAAAGAGCATTGAGGTCTTCTCTGAGCATCCTTTTCTTCAGGTGAAACAACAACACCCAAACGCTCATCCCCACGGTTCTCATGTGATGGGAGTGACCTAGTAGGAAATGAAGGTTGGGTCAAGGGTGATAAAAATTTTACATTTGGGCTCACATTTGGGGCTTCAAATCAGAGTGAGCAAAAAAGTGTCGTATGGTTGTTTTCTGCTCGCCGGTCTCTATCCCTTCTCTTTGCTGGCACTGTGCCACTGGAACTTGAATCAGCGTAAAATGGGCTTAGTGGGAAGCTTCAGTGCTGCGTTGAAGGGGTGACTGCCCAGGCACTTCTGAAACATCAGACTTGTGGAAGCTCCTGCCATCTTTCTTCCCTGCATGTGAAGTCCACCGTGCCGTGCTGTACTGTAACCGCCAGGCGTGTCTGGTGCAATTAGCTGCACTTTGGTATGGATGAGGGAAGCTGTTAAAATGTGATGCTGTTATTGTGGATGCTGCTGTTGCAGCAAGTGGCTAATTAACTTTTGCCTATAGAAGCTGATAGGGTTCTTAAGGCACATTTTAGGGATATTATACACTACAAAGCGTGGCTGCCTTGAGCACGTGTGGGTTTGGAATTATGTAGATTTTCTTTTAGAGTTTGATAAGCCGAGCAAACTCTTGGAGATGTGATGTGTCTGAATGGACCTATTCTGTATTTCATGCAGCGAAACACAAAGGAGCAGCTATACGAATGTTGTCTGTTGAAAACACCACACTGTTTTACAACAAGCTTTTCACAACAGATAAAGCCAAATGTGCTTATCCGTAGCAAAGCTCTCCAGATTTGTCTTTAGGCAGAGGACAGATGTCATCAATTTCTTCTCTCACTTAGTCTCACAAATGGATTTTTGCCTGTGTAAGTTGGAAGAGGAGCTATGCCTGTTACTGGAAGGAAATTAATACTTGTGTAGTTGCTGGCAGAGTACGTGGTGATTACATTTTCCCCCTTACTCCTACTCAAAAGCTTTCGTGTGGTACCTCATCACCATTGCACTGTGTACGCTTGCCTGCTGGACTGGATAACTCTTCCAAAGTGCCGCACTCCGGTCAGTGTCTAATGAGTCGTGCACTTCCCATGGTTATCGAGTGTATCGCCTGTTCCTGAAAGCTGATTCACACAGCAAGGTTTGACCCATGTGCTCATACGTGCAAAAGGCCTCAGCAACACTTGGCTGTGCAACACAGATAAGATTAGAACCATAAACTGTGAGATTATCAACCAATTCCTGCTACATGGTAGTCCTGCATGTCTTCTCCATGTGACTTGGA
Source organism: Phoeniculus purpureus (assembly GCA_028565055.1). Classification (NCBI taxonomy): domain Eukaryota; kingdom Metazoa; phylum Chordata; class Aves; order Bucerotiformes; family Phoeniculidae; genus Phoeniculus; species Phoeniculus purpureus. The sequence continues at coordinate 10,861 of JAOXOE010012460.1, forward strand.
AAAGCATTTGGCTGAAAAGACTTTTTTTTTGAGTTGAGAAGATATTTTGGCATCATCACAGCGTTGGAAGTTGGTCAAGGTTCCCTTCAGAGCTGCCTGAAAGTCTGTCCGGTCCTGTCTGGTGTGAGCTCTAGAAAGCACTTCTGGTGGAGGAAGTGGCACATTTGTCGTTACCAGGGCTTCTTCAGGCAACATTAGAACTAACCACTGGATTGCCTGGATTGAACATTGTGCTGGCTGATGTTCACTCAGAAAAGAGCCACTGTGCTATGAATAGAGATCTTGAATAACATCGTCTGGGCTTTTTTGTGTAAAACCTCCATTTGTATGGCCACAGTGGTACTTCCCAGTCCTAGACTCTGAGATATTATACAGGGCAACACAGAGGAGGCAAACTCCAGGTTCATGTTCTTCTTGGACAAATCTTTCTAACTTCTATAGGATGCAAGAACAGTCACCTATTTTTCTTGCTACTGCAGTGTATGACTATGTCTGTTGTGAAGTCATATTGGGTCTTCAGGAAGAACAATATAAGGAAATATTCCGTGGTTTTAATATTTAGATTTATATTAGTATCTACGTACACCCAGGAGCCGAACCTAGCCAAGAAGGTTGTTACCTGGTTATATACCCTGAAATGTGAAAGGTTTGATATAGAGTTCCTGTTTTTAGAAAGGTTATTTTCTTCAGCTTGAGAGAACAGTTAAAATCAACAGCGTTTGCAAAGACCACTGGCCGTTCAAATGCACAACTGTAGATATCGTTACTGCCACCTATTGTTATGAGCAGAGAACTCGAGGTGCACTCCTACTTGCATTTCTTGCCAAATGGAGGTAAAATTGGACAATAACAAGCCTGTTCCAGTAGAGGAATTTGCAAATTAGTATGTTCTGCTGCCTTCTTCGAAAGCTTTATCCTCAGAGCTATATGAAATTGCCTAGTACAAGAGCTAAGAAGATTCAAGACCTTCAAGGTTACCTGACGGAAAACAGTACCAAATTAAAAAGGAACCAGGCACCAAAATGCACAACATCACAGTAACGTATTTGTAAACATCCAGGAACTGCAATCGCGGTGCGTGAGTCAGGAGAACACTTTAGAGGTGCACAGGAAGAGGTAGAGCGCTCAGAGAACTTTTAGTGAGAACTTTTTCACTTGTCATACTTATTATTCATACCAGAAAACCATTTTGTTGCCACACGGAAGGAAAAGGATCCAAAGTCTGGTAATGGGCTGGAGGATAGGATTCTTATTAGTGTCTTATGATATGACACAGAACTGCTTGAGAGGGTCCAGCACAGAGCCACGAAGATGATGGAGTGGAACATCTCCCTTATGAGGAAAGGCTGAGGGAGCTGGGTCTCTTTAGCTTAGAGAAAAGGAGACTGAGGAGTGACCCTATTAATATGTGAAGGGTGAGAGTCAGGAGGATGAAGCCAGGCCCTTCTCAGTGGCATCCAATGATAGGACAAGGGGCAATGGGTGTGAAATGGAACGTAGGAGGTTCCACATAAATACAAGAAGGGACTTCTTCCCAGTGAGGGTGACAAGAGTGCTAGAATGGGCTGCCCAGGGGGTTGTGGAGTCTTCTCTGGAGATGTGTAGAACTCGCCTGGACATGTTCATGTGCAACTTGATCTAGATGATCCCCCCTGCAGGGGGATTGGACTAGATGATCTTTCAAGGTCCCTTCCAATCCCTGATGTTCTGTGATAGCTCATCCTTAGTTGTGAGTAGTTATTGGTATTTTGTGTCTGCATTCAAGTCTCAGGAATGGAAATTGCAGAGAAAACAAAAATACTTCAAATAGAAGAGAAGAAATAGGAAGATCCAATGAAAAGGCCTATTGACTTAATACCTCTGCTTCATTAATAATTGCATAAAGATTGTGTAGCAACAAAACTGCTTATTTCTGAGGTGTTAAATATATCATTTGGGCTTGCATGTAGAGAAATCCTGGCAAGGGTTTAATGCAATTATTTTCAAATCCTGAAACTCATTCTTTTCCCACGGAATTTTGTGGAATTCTGTTAGTTTCTATGGTTAGAAGGTGCCTTAATGTGTGTTGTGAGATTTGAACATATAGTAGAATATTAAAATATCAGAATATCATAAAACTATCAAAATGTTGTGATAAAACCAGATTACCTTTCAAGTTCTAGTGTTTGTTAGCCTTTCCTTGCAGGAAAGAGTTAGTTTGTCTAAGACATTTGATGCCTACACACCCAAATGCACATATATCTGTATCTATCTAAAAATCCCTCAGTCTTCTGCCAGAAGTTGATGACAGTGAAACTGTGTCAGGTGTATCACTGAAAAGCTATAAATTTGGCTCCTTTGAGTCCAAAATGCAAACTTCTAGATGGATTTTACTGGGTTGAGATGGGGCTAAATATGTTCCACTGGATGGAAGACAGACCAGTTGATATTTTCGGCTTTTTGACATTTCAGACTTGAACAGGATACTGGAAGTGATACCCTTTGATATTGCAAGTCCTTTGTGTGTAAGTAGCTCCAGAAAGAGCAAATGGAAGTGACTGAGTTGATTGAATGGTTTATTGTTCCCTTTGCTTCTAAGAAGCTACATTTATGCACGGGCATATGCAATTTATTTTGCTTTAAAGCAGAATTAGTGGATATCAGCTATGCTGGAATTGTCTCCTTACTCAAGAGAGAAATGGCTAAAGAAAGGTGTAATGCTTTTTCTATTCCTGTAAATGGCTCTGCTCAGCAAAAACACTGCAACAACAAATCAGCTGTGTAACTGGTTGTCAGTGAATTATTACACGTTCAAACATGTGTTTTAATTTAAACAGGAACAGCGCTTTAATTTTTCATCATCTTTATGACTTGTTTCTGCATTTGCTCTCTGTGTCTGTGACCAATGTCTTGTATGAAAAGACACTGTTTCCTTGTTCCTATCAGACACCATGAACTGTGAAAGCCTATTCCTTAATTATTCTGATGGCTTGAGTGTCAAACCTGGTGCCTTGTGGAAACACCTCTGAATTCATACAAGCAAACATCCACAGGGTGTATTTTCTTTACAATCTTTCATAATCTAACAGCTTATTTCTAATAAGCTAATAACCTTGTTAGCTTATTTCTGATGTGACTGATGCCTTTCAATTTCAACAGCACAGCAATTCACAGGATTGTGTCATACCGTGGCATTCTTTAGAGCAGTAACAGAAGACTCTGAGGATCTTTTTATGAAAGGACAGTAAGTGGCAGCAATTACTTGTGAGAGCTAAGTGAGCAGTATGTGAACTGGCATCAGTAGTCTGGAGAAGATTGGATTCCTATTCCCTTGATAGGAAATAATAGTAAAGAGCTCAGATCCCTACCCGTGACTTTGTTGCAATACCACTAGATATTTCTAGAAACCAGGAAGGAAGTTGTTCAGGAACAAAAGCATAAGAAGGTAAACGAGATGTTGGTGATATGAAGGCAAGGATGCATCAGACTTACTAGAGCTCTTTTATGGACAAGCAGTTTGGTAGGTACAGTGCACAGTTCACCTCTGGAGGCTTCGTCATTTCTGTGCTGCCCTTATAGTGGCAAAACACCTCCGATTGAGCTCATCTTTTGGCTGTACAGTGACCAGGAGTATATAGAATTTTCCTTTATCCAAACCTTCAACAAACTTGCCATAAGAAAATCTCACCATGTGTGAATTCACCTTCTTTATGAACGGCAAACCTTAGACATGTGCATTATTCGTGAATCCAAACATCAGATGGGCAGGAAATAAGGTCCCTGGTGTGTTAAACCCCAAATTTGTTCACATTTCTTTCCATAATCAGGGCAAAACCATTTATAACACATGCTATGGTTCAGTTCAGTGCTCTGATATGGTGGTAAGTCCCATGTAAATTCTAATAACCCGTAGCAAAAACTTGTATTTCACAACTCTCTGCTATTTTTATGGCTGTTAAGAACTGATATGCAGCGAATTTTAATCTTAATGAGAATTGTCCAGACCTACTCACGTCACATTAGTTCATTATTGTGTGGCAGGTATATGGTTGGGATTTAATGTGAAACATTGCTGTGACTAACTAAAACTAAAAAAAAAAGGCTGATTCAAAGCTGTCTCTAGTCAGGTATATTCTGCAGTATATAAATGGGTTGTGAGCAAGTAATTGAGAATGATTTAATATTTAGGAGAATCAGGTACACAGCACAATGATGCTACTGGAATTATCCCTGCATGAATTACAGAAAGTGTTTCTTTTTACTGTGCTTTTTTAATGTCCTCTAGACTTCAACAGTTGCATCTAACAGCCGGTGCAGGCTCCCAGTCTTCACGTAACATCGCCTACAACATACGAGTACAGCAAATAGTCACTTGCAGCACTGATTGTTGGGACCATTTTCACAAAGAGAAGGCAAACACAATTATGAAGGTCATTATAAGTTAAAAACCGGATAATGAGTCCTACTGTGATCTTAACACAATTTTCTTCCCAGGAAAACTGTAGCTTCAAATACTTGTTTCTGCATAATGAGAAAATATTAATATATTTAATTATATTAATTAATCAGGAATGAGATGTATATGTAAGGAAAAAAAGCCTTTAGATGCCATATTTCAAGGTTTATAATGTACAACATATAGTTGGATTGTCATCACTAAAGAGACAAAACTACAAGAAAAACTTCAATAGGGTTGAACCAATGTCTATCGAAGCCAAAGTAATCTTTCAATTGACTTCAAGGGCCTTCATCTGGATCTTACTTCTTTTGCGTTTTTATGAGACTGCATCTAATTTAATTTGCTTGGGTGTGTTCCTGTGTGACTTGCTCCTGCTAGATGGTCTTTCAAGGTCCCTTCCAATCCCTAATGATTCTCTGATTCTGTGTTGGATGTTTTGAAATTATTTTAGAAAAAAACCCAAACCTTTAGCGTTCTAAAGGCATAGGCTTGACTTAAATCTAAGCCAATAAATTTCAATGAAACATGTGCAAATACAGCTTACCACATCCAGACTTAGGCAAGCGTCTCTGGTGACACATGGAGTTGAATTGTCAATACCACTGCCCTGGAGGAGGTTCATCATGGTTCATCATTCGTGATGTAGAATCACAGAGTCATAGAATCATTTTTGTTGGAAGACAGCCTTAACATCATCAAGCCTAACCATCAACCCAGCACTGCCAAGTCACCACTAAACCATGTCCCTAAGCACCACCCCTACATGTCTTCTAAATGTTACCAGGGATGGTGACAACACTACTTCCCAGGGAGCCTGTTCTTACAGCTCTTAGCCTTGATTGGATGTTTTCCAAATATCCAATCTATAAACCCCATCTGGCGCTACTCGAGGTCATTTCCTCTTGTCTTATCATTTGCTACTTAAAATCTCCTTTCAGGTAGCTGGTGACTTCCCTGCTCCTTCTGGCCATGGAGTCATGGCTTGTAAAACTCCAGGGATAGTGACCCACTGCTTTTCTGTTCCCATGATGAAAGTTTTCCTTTATACCGATCTGAACCTCCATCGTTTCACCTTACACCTGTTGTGTGGGTACTAGATTATGTCCACTGAAGGAGAGTGAGCACATGTTTCCCATCTATTCAAATAAAAGCAGTTCAGAGATGCTTTTCCAAATTTAAGACTTCATTTCATGAATTTGGTTAGTGAGGAGCTGAAACCTCAACTGTCCTCGTTCAATGAAAACAAATAATCATTAAAAAGTGGAAAGGGTTCTAATAACTCACGCTGCTAAAACGGCTGTCAGCTGGAATGCTCATAGATGTCACTGTGGGATTTCAGAAGCTCGAGAGAAAGGAAATGTGATAACGCATTGGATCCAGCGAGGCAACGAGTGAAATCTGTCAGACATAAGGTTGAAAGAGAGTACTTTATGTTTTCGCTGATGCCAACGAAAGGGCTCGGGGTTGTTACCCATGTGAGTCGGGTCCAGAGCCCTTACAAATGAACTATTTCTTCTGGTAATATTAAAACCTGCTGTCCCTGTCTTGTAGATACGTGAAATCTTTTGACGGAAATAGTAGAAAATGAAAGCAAAATAAAAACAATCGCAGATTTTGAAGCGGCAGAAACCAAGGCTGTTGGTTTTGTGTGATTGCTGTGAAAGATGCAAGCAGAGAACAACAGATGGCCAGCGTTAGCTTTTCAATGCTCACAGGTTTAAAGACAAACACAGATCGTGGGTTTGGTGTTGTTACTGGTGTGTTGCAAAAAGGTGAACGGCAGATAGTTTGTGCATTTGTTATAGAAGTGCTTTCCTAAATCGACCAGATTAGTCTCTGCTGCAGGAATGCTAGTTGGAATTTCTGTGATTCACATCAATGGCTAAGGCTTTGTTTAAGCCTCTCGAGTTTTCTACGCAAATCTATCTTGTGGCAATCAACTTGAGTTTAACGTTCAGCTGGGTAAATAAAACCCTGTTTGCTTAGTTCACTTCAATTTTATGAATTATGAAACGATTTCAAAATCCAAAAGCAGATAGAAAAGTACTACTGACCATCTAGACACTGTTTATTATTTGATGTGCCTGTCACATCACACCTTAGAGATCTTTTCTGTCTACTGAGCAACACTATTTGCTCTTTACTCTCAGGGAATTTTTTTGTTCACTGCCCCCCTCAGCTTTTCTTTCTGGACTGTTTTCTTCCAGACAGGACCTACCTTTGTTTTAAATTACAGCATCACACATCTTCTTCAATATTTGTCTGCAGCCTCCTTAGAATTAGTCATCAATATGAAGTGCTAGTTGAAAAATCAGCCATTACTTCCTCCCTTTGAGAGGACCAGGCAATTCACGGTTGACCTCACTGACCACATCCCTTTTATTTCTAAGCTGATGTTTCAAGCTTGGTCAATACCAATAGAGTCCTGCTGATTTGTAACAGAACACATAAAACTTGTGGAGACTGTTCTGTTATCATCACATGTCTTTCAGTGTTCTTTTCTACGAGTATTAGACCCACATGAGTGACACAAAATCCTGACCACTGGAAGGTTATTTATGAAGGTTATTTATGTTCATGACTTCCAATGACTAGTTCAGATTCACACACCACACGCCCCCCCGCCATGTACGTATAAGTAAATCGTGTCTACTCTCTTTTATCTGCCACTGGCATTAGCATCACCTAGTTTTGCTTGTTCTTACTGAGATTTCTCAGCATAGTTTTCAGGTGAAATAACCTTCACTGTTTTACCTCTTCACACTGAGTTATGCCAGCGCTAAACTGCAGAGCATTTCAATTTTAACCTCATTTTGTATTGAAGATGAACTACTTATTCCTACTGTTTTCCTCATAAGCATTCATACCCCATGACAGAATTTAACACGTGGAGGCTCTGACTAGCACCCAACTGCAATGGGCTATACCAAAAGCTCACGGAATTCCACAAATACAGTCTTTTCCCAGGTCTCTTCAATGGTTCATGAGCTTTCTTGTAGCCAAAAGGAAGGAGGACAAGAACAATGGACTTTGAACTCGGGTGCATTGTTTTTCATAGATCCCTAGGCTAATTCATGTGGGAAGGAACCTCCAGAAGCCTGTAGTCTAATGTTCTGCCCAAAGCAGGGTTGGTTTTCAGATCAGACTGGGTTGGTTTGGGTTTTCCAGTCAGGTCTTGAAAACCTCGAAGGATGAAGACTGCACAACTTCTCTGCTTCTTGATTTAGAGCTGTGCTTCTACTCCAGTAACATCAGAAAGAGACAATGATGAAAGCAGTAATTAAAACGGCAGATACGTGAAACAAGTCTTCTATAGCCATTGTGAGACTTTCCAGGCAGCCCAGGGAACTGACTGGCGTATGCAGTGAACGCGAGTCAAGGGGTACTCAATCTTTTCTTTCATTTGAATGGAATGTCTTCAAGCATTGGACGCCCTCTTGGCCTGGGTATTGTACAATGGATCATTTATCATTCTTTCCTACCTGCAAATTACGTTCAGCACCTTGCTGCTGTCCTTTCATCCTTCAGGCAGCTTTAGGATTACGTTTGTACCTAAGGCAACTGAAGAAAGCTAGAAATGGTTTCACAAGCAGGATCAACACCTGGCAATTGAACTGTGGTTCTTCCAATTCTTTTCTCATTTAGCTGCACCTCTGACTTTTTTTTTCCAAGGTAGCTGGTGCAGTACTTGTTCCTCTGACACTGCACTGTCACTGAGCAAAGACTCTGAAGGTTTCTCTACTCCCATTCCTATGTTGTCTTGATTTGTCTGTGTATAAAAAGAGTCGAAGTAGCACTGGTAGGATGTGTATATGAAACCAGTGTCAAGGCCACTGCCATATCTCTGCTGGCTGTTGCTTGATGAATGGTTAAAGAGCAGCCCAGGGCTCTTCTGAATCCAAACTATGAGTGAGTTTACCCCCACAAAAGTTCTTTGATTTCTGCTATAATCTGGTTGAAGTTCCTTGCGTTATGAACTGAGTGTTAAGGCACTGAATTTCACGCCGTGTTGTTTAAGCGTGCTCACCGAGGAGAAAAGTATCCTCTTATAAATCGGTGTGTACTCAAGACTGAATTTCCACTCCGTAACAAGTCTGCATTTAAACTGCCTCACTGAACAGTTTTTATCTTTGAAATCCACCTGCCGACGTAAACAGTGCTTTTACTGTTTAAATGAATTTATGCATGCAAAAGAACCAGCTGTATGTTCTGTATGTCAGGAGCTCGCCATGCCGAAAATATCCAGCAACCTTAACTGCAATGCTCCTCGACCCGACAAGTCTTCCCCTTGGCTGTGCTGATCACTCTCTGCCCTGGCCCTGGCAGGCAGCGGTTGGTGCAGAGGCAGAGATGTGGCCTCTCTCCTCTGCAGTCTTTGGAGCTTTCACCAAGCTACCTCACCAAGGGGAGAGCTTTTAGTCCTCACTCTGAGCTGTGCACGGTTCTGTCACAGTGTGCTGCTGGAAGGCATGCTTTTCGTGGTGACCCTGCGCTTTGCTTTCTCACCTGTCATGGGAATCTAGGCAATGCACGCGCTTCCACGCATGTGATTCCAAAAGAGCCGCGTCATGCTTAAGAGACTTGTTGACCTTCTGCCTTAAGTTGGCCCATGATTTTACTTGTGCTGTAAAATCAGTTTAAAATAGCCTGTTTTAAGATCTGAGTCTATCGAGTTGCCTCCGGGTCAGCTGCTCCACGCAGGGTGACACATCTGTTGCACAGGACTCCAGCTACAGTCCTGCCTCTGAGCAAAAAGAACAAGCTGGCAAAGCCCAAGCTCCTTTAGGATGGAAAGATCCCTTAGGCAGGGAAGGCTTTGTGGTCTGTCTGCATCTGTATCAGGTATAAGCCACTGTCCGAATTCACCGTTGAAACATAAGCACAGATCTAATTTACCACCCAACTGTCTGGACATTACAGACGCAACTGCGTGAAGAATGCACCTGATGATACATGCAGTTGTCAAGTTGGTTAGTCAGACTTTTCTGGCAGCAATAAAAATGTACAGTCTACTTAACCCTGCAGTACCATAGCAGGTATTAAAATTGTTTAATCTCATCTTCTTAAAAACAGATAGAAAGGCGCAGTCTTCTAATGAGCAGTTCCTGGGTGCTTCATTGTTATGCACATGGCAGTAGCTCATAAATCTGAATTTCTTTCGATCCGTTTCATTATTGCACCATTCCAGTTCTCAGCTTTTATCTTCTTGAACTGGGAAAACAGTTTAGACCGATGTTGACTGTATCACCTACTTTAGGAAGTAAGAGAAAGGCCCTAAATTATTTGGATGTGATCCCCAATCACTTTACTTGTGTGGCAAGCAGAGAGTCAGCCCGTGACTGTTAAAACTTTGTGTAGACAATTCAGCTGTTGAAACTATAAAGTGCTTATTTCCACTGAAAATAGTTGCTGTATTTTCAAGTTGTGGATCAACCACAAAGACTGTTCCGTACTAAAACACAATTCCAACTCTATCATAGAACCATCTTGGCTGGAAAGGACCTCCAGGATCATCAATCCCATCATCTCCCTGACTACTGGACCACGTCCTCAAGTACCAGATCTACTCGTTTTTCAGATCACATTTATCGAAACCCAGAGACTGTTTTGCTTCATTTTGTTACTAGAAAATATATTTGATGACAGCTGATAAAGTTCTTCCAAAAACTGCCTCACCAATCGAGAGATTAGATGTAACAGTACATATAAGAGCAAAGGGAATTTCCTCTAATAATTCAATGAACAATAAGTTCTAAGAAAATGTATTTAATCCTACAGGTTTTCTGTAGCTTTCACTGCAGCCAGAAGGGGAGGTTTTGATTTGGTAAATGACATGACGAGTGACTGCAGACAAAAGAAATGAGTTTGGGACTTTGTGGGTAACTAGGAGAGATCTCCCCTTACATTATACATATAATTAAAATGCTGCTGAGCTGAGAAATTACGGCTAGCCTGTAGGTTATGGAGAACAAGTGCAGTACATCACACTGAAATCTCACAATAATTCTAAATTTCCATTCTAGATGGTAATTCATAGCGAGACCCTTTTCCTTAAACAGACAAATACCGTTCCTACATTTTTCCAAATATACAGGGAATGACTCAAAGTAGGTTCTTATTTATGTTATGTTTCCCCAGTTGCTGCTACACAAACAGAGTCCTAGAGTCCTTCACAATTTCGTATGACTCTCAAAAAGCCTAGAGAGCATAGACTTCAGAATATTAAACCATAAGCTTCCTTCTTTCTCACTAAAGGGGTGGAATGTGCCCGATGACTTGTTGCGTATCATGCAGGCGGTACTGTAACAGTCTTGTTGCTGTGTGACACTTATTTTAGCAGTGGTTTTCTAAACAAAATTTAGAAAAAGTCAAACGTGCTGATGCAATGCATTTTCCTTCTGCAACATGTGACTATTCTCTTTATTTTTTTCACGGGTGTTCCGGAAAAAGAACTTGTGAGTGAATTCTAAGTATGTATTGGTATGTATTTCAGTCAAGGGAGCATTTCCTAGGACATTGGAATAATCAAACCATCCCTTGGCTAAAAGAGATTACACAGGTGGAAGCGTTTGCAGTTAGTCCGCAGATGCATCTGGCAGCTTATTCTGACAGTGTACCACGCCTTGTCTTTTGAGATAAGTGGAAAATTCAGCCCAAGGGGCAAATGTTTTGCTCCAGGTAGTCTGATGCATCTCCCACCCCTGCGTGGCAATGCTACACCAAGAGCACTTGCCTTCAGAACTGCAGGAAGCACAAGTGGGCAGTGCCAAGCTGTAGGACAATCCAAACCGGGCATTGATCCCGGCTGGCAAGAGGAAGATATGAGTTTCTCTCAGAAACACGTTTGCACCATGAGCAGTGACGTTGGACCAAGACAGAGCATAAGAAAGTCTGACAGTAGTGGGCAGAACCAGTGTCCATCCTTCCTGACAACAGCATGAACGGAGGTCAATGGAAAGTTATCTTGAAAGTGCATCTTTCTAGAACAATAGTGTTCCCTTGTAGCAGCAATGCCAGTGTGGAACTGATGCTTCAGCACATTGCAACGCCGTCTTCCCCTAGCCCTGTTCCTTTCTTCAGCCTGGTACCTGGCATTCCAGACAACCAAGTGGGTGTTTGGGGTCAAAAATGAGAGTTGCTGGACTTACCCAAGTAGCATAAGATAGCTAGCAGGACTCAACAGTATGTGAGTGCTCCTGCATGTGAGCATGGCTGATCAGTGGGCTCTGGCAGAAAGATCACAGATGGTTTCTTGGGTCTGTTAAATACAGAGTCCCTGAGGCAATCATGCACCTCCTAGATGCAAATCTTCCCTCTTGTTGCTCCTGCAGCTATAAAGAATATAATCTTGAAAAGTAAATCCATGTCAGTGCTAACCATATGACAACAAATCCACATGAAATGGAAACTAGAAGGTGACTTTAGTCTGCGTGTTTTCTCAGGGCAGTAGACAGATGTAGATTAAAAGCCTTTGCCTGGATGTATGATATGGTTTTCATTGCTTTTGTAATTATTTCAGTGACTCGTCCCTCCTACCCAGAAACTGAAAGGGCAGGTTTTCTTTGGACATAAAATGTAATGCCTTCCTTTCCTTGTATTACAGGGACATCAAACCTGACAACATACTACTGGACGAGCATGGTGAGTGCGTGTTGACTACTTTCTTGCAGATATCTCTAATTCTTGAGATCTCAGTGATGTGTTCATGACACAACTCGTAAATCAGCCTCGGATGTCATATTTCTACCTATAGTCTCTGAAAAGTCCCTCTCACCACCTTGTGGATTTAGTAATTTCCACTCCTATTGCAAAATAAAAGATGCTGATCTGGCACTTGCAAGACCTGAAGAAGAAATTTAATATGAGTAGAGCTCACTAGGGACACATGATAAAAACGAGTTAGTATTCTATTAATAGGACTGCTGTGAATCATCGTAATCCCATTTTAAGGGGAACAGCACCAAATACCTGTTTTCTCTCTTAGAAACTCTGAAGGGCTAAGAAAATTCATACAGGAAATTATGTCTCATGTAGGTATCTGTAATTACTTCCCGAAGTTTAGATAAGGAATTTTGAGATGTGCCTCTAAGCCTGAACAATTTCTGTGGCTCTACACGTAGTTCTGGATTAAGTAACGTAAAAGAGACTAGACGACGCAACCAGCTTTGAACTCACAGTATGAATTCCGTGATCTCAAACGAAAAAGAGAGGTATCAAAACAAAGAGCTGATTTCTTTGAACAGAAATTTGACACATACGTGCTGTCTGTGGAGATGTTTGCTGAAACCTCACGCACCCTTTCGCAACTGATCATAGGTACGAACATGAAAACATGCAGGTAAAGAAGGCACTGACTTTGTATCAGAACAGAAATACGTTCAGAAGAAAGATTAAAGCTACTGTGGGAAAGTTCAGTTGCACTCTCTTCACTTCAGAAATTGATTAAAGCAGTTAATCACTGAGGAAGAGTAAGCTTGAAAACCCGCCGACATTACCAGGATTTTTCAAACTCCATTGCAGAGCTGCTGGGTGATTAGAGAGATAAGAGTGCTAGCAGTTGGAGTTTGTCCCTGGGAATATGGGAGCCAACAAAGCTCTTGATGTTTTAAACCATCTAGAACTTGAGGAATTTAATGCTCCAGACCCGTAAGTGTTAATGTTCTAGACCCGTAAGTGTTAATGCTCTAGACCCATAAGTGTTAATGCTCCAGACCCGTAAGTATTAATGCTCCAGACCCATAAGTGTTAATGCTCCAGACCCATAAGTGTTAATGCTCCAGACCCATAAGTGTTAATGCT
>JAOXOE010012591.1:0-24078 GCA_028565055.1 Phoeniculus purpureus
AGCCCTCGTGCTGGTAAGTGTTGGATCCTAATATGCGGTGGGGTAGCTCACTACAGGTGTGTGGCTGGAGGTGTGTCTTTCTGCTCCCTGATCTCTGCTGTCAGCCTCTGCTGTTTTGTGCTCTCTGGTCACTTGAACAAAAATGGCACTGAATTTAGACAAACCAGTGTAATCTATAATCTATAATCTCACTTTTAATTACTAAGGATTAGCAATTTCTAAGTTTCAGCATTTGTAAACATCTCTAATGGAATTTACTCAGGTTATGTATTTTCATCTATTACTAAATGTTTGGTTTATGCCTAGATTGGCCAGATTGGAGGCAGAATGGTCCATTAACCTGCCTTTATTCCTGTAGCTGTGGTGTCAGGAGCATCATCTGTGTTTAGTCTCTATCCCTTTAAAGCTTGAGTTTTCAGAATCTTATAAAAGAGACTTCTTGTCTCCTGTAGTTTGATAAACCTTGTCTCAGTTTAAATCAGTTTGCTTTAACACTACTTTTACTAAGCCTTTGAGAAGTTTATTCATGCTTGTCACACAGGATGAAGCGATCTCTGCTGCTGGAGGCAGAAGACTGATCTGGTGACTCTTAACACTGTCATGGCTGGGCAGAGCTGGGCAGCCACTTCCATGGTAGCTGATTTTATTACCGTGTCACCACATCACAGAAAACCTGTGATGTGCACTAAGGCTGGGCTCACTGCTGAGCAGGGATGGAGACTGCTCTGGAGAAGTTACCGTTTATGTTACAGACAGACCAGGGCAGCATGAAGAAATCAGAATTACCCTGGTGGTGTGAGTACGGCTCTGCTGGCTGTAACAGTAAGGTTGGGCAGTATCACCGCTTTGATGTTTGGAGTCCATGTGAAGCCTGATCAGTCAAGTTCTTTTGTGTTCACCAATGTAGAATGTCTACTAATAGAGTAATACACTCTGCAATGGGTGTTATTTTGAAAAATTAGGAAGGCCAGCTGGGAAAGTGCTTCTACTGCAGCCTTTCAGTACTTAAAGGGGGGCTTACCAGAAATGTAGGGACATCCTTGTTGTAAGGGCCCATTGCAGTAGGATGTGGAATAATGGTTTTTAAAAAAGAGAGGGTAGATTCAGACTACATCTGAGTAAGAATTTTGTTGAGTGTGGTGAAACACTAGAAGGGCTTGACCAGAGAGGTGGTAGGTGTTCCATGCCTGGAAACATTCAAGGTCAAGTTAAATGGGGTTCTGAGCAGTGTGATCTACTTGAAGATGTCTCTGCTCACTGCAGGAGGGTTGGACTAGATGTGTAAAGGTCCCTTCTAAGCCAGTGCATTTTGTGGTTACACACAAGTTCCTCTACAACCTCTTTAAATCAATATATTAGTGATTCTTTAACAGATCATACCTCTCCAGTCACATGGAGAGTCATAATCTCTTCATGGAATGTGCTGCATCTTTTTAGGATGAAGTGTGTGGTGCAAGCAGGCTTCCCTGGAGTTCTCTAAATACAGCCAGTAGTGAGAAACAAAATCAGAAAGTGCAAATATAAAAATCCCCCTCTGGGCTTTAGCATATGCCAAGGGCTTCAATCTCACCAGCATATATAAACTCAGTGAGTACACAGTGCATGCACCCAGCTCGTTTTTGGCATGCTGTTAGACTCCACTGGAAATGCTTAGCTTGAGAGCAAATGTAGTGACACATACTTAGCATTAGTGTAAGTTTTGCTTCTCTGAGATCTTTCAGTGATGAGAGCATCAGCCATTTTTATTTTCTCCTTTTGCATTTCTGAATCTCCTTGGCTTTATCACTGCCAACTTTTTAAATCAAATTCAGCCCTTTTCCTCTCTCCTTTAAAGCACTGAGTCTTTGCCATCTCCTCTGCAGTGGCTCCACACTGAGTACCCAGGTAAACCAGGCAACTCTCCTGCATAGGTTTGTTTAAAAAGCCAGTGGTCTGGTTTTAACTTGTAGTGGTCATGAGCCCAGCCCTTCGCTGCTTCCCCTAAAATAAATCATTGCTAATGTTCCTGCCGTGTGGCCAACAAACAGGAGCTGTTAGTGGTCTTTTGATTTCCCCATTTGTGCATTCAAGTGTGCTGGTTCTCAAACAGGGCTTCTCCTCCTGCATTAGTTCATGGGAAGCATGCAAATGTGTCGGAAGAAGAAATTACTTGACTGAGCATTTAGCAGTTCCTTGATGTCTCCTGGATGAAGTAAGGATGGCCCTGTGGTGATGTGGTGTAGACTCTTCTGTGGGAGTGCTTGAGGGATCAGCTGTTGTTGCCCTTGGGTACTGCAGAGGTGCTCTCTCTGTGCAGTGGTGGCCCCTAGTGGAAGATGCTCGATCCTTGTGATGATCCCCGGCTAGACATAAATCCTAAAGATTTATCCTCTTCTGATAATGAATCTTCCCATTTCCATGCCTGTTAGACACCTAGAACCCCCGAGCAGTGCTGCAGAGAACCACAGAGGGCTGCTGCTCTCTTCTGACTGGTTTGGGCTGTTAAGCATTACAGTAATAGCACTGTGGTAAAGAATTATCTTAATTAGCTTTTTAAGTTTCTGGTTGTTTCAGCAGGTTCTCTTGGCATTTGCCTGTTGCAGCTGGTGCTTTGTAATGTAAAAGTGGGGACTGTGCTGTTCTGGCCCATGCATTTGACTGTGTCTGTGCACTCTCAGGTTACACTCTGATGGTAGAGAATGCTTTTCTGAACACCTGCAGATGGCACCTGAAGGGAAAGCAGCAGCATTGTTACTGCAGATACTGGCAGTAGCATGGTGCACACACACACACAGAGACTGGTACATGTGGAGCTACCGTGTCCCTGGAACATAAACAACAAGATAGGGAAACCACTCTGAAAGATAAGAAACCTGTATGTATCCTGTAATGGAATTGTCCTGATTAGCTTTCAGTGCATAAACTCTCAGAAGAAATTGGGGAAAACACTGTTGTGGAGCTCCCTCTCATTTTTGAGCTGTTGTAGATAACACTCTTTTCTTCTATGCTGCAGTAGGTTGCTGTAGGAGGTGGCTTTCAGTTTTAAAATCTGATTCTACTTTCTCTAGCTTTTAGTCTAGCTACTACAGCTCTTAAGTAGGTATTGCTTTGCTTTGAATCTGACTCCTGCTTCCAGACAAACACTATGAAGTCGTGCTTCTCCTTTCTGCTACTAGGGGAAAAATACTTTGCCTTCTTTTTTCTAGTGTGCAGGTGGTGTTAGAAGTCTTGTTAAACAAGAGGGGGGGATTCTGCCCCGGTGAGACCTCACCGGGAGCCCTACATCCAACTCTAGAGTGTCCAATCCAGGAGGGATGTGGACCTGTTGGAGCGGGTCCAGAGGAGGCCATGGAGATGATCCAAGGGCTGAAGACAGTCTGAGAGAGTCTCAGTTGTTCAGCTGAGGAAGAGAAGGCTCTGGGGGGACATTCCAGTACCTGAAGTGGGCTGCAGGAAAGCTGGGGAGGGACTGTTTCCGAGGACAAGGGGTAATGGCTTTAAACTGAAAGAGGAGAGATTTAGGGTGCAGATGGCAAAATGCTTTAGTGTGAGAGTAACAAGACACTGGAGCCAGGTGGCCCAGAGAAGTTGTGGCTGCTCCATTCATGAAAGTGTTCAAGGCCAGATTGGATGGGGCTGATCTAGTAGTAGGTGTCCCTGCCCATGCAGGTGGTTGGAACTCAATGATCTTTAAGATCCCTTCCAGCTCTAACCTTTCTGTGATTCTATGACCATGATTTTTTTCAGGAGAAGCTGTAACACAGAAATTTTTTATATCTTAAATGGGAGCTTACGGCAGTCAACAACTGGTAGTATCAAAGAATCACAGAACATCAGGGATTGGACAGGACCTCGAAAGATCATCTAGTTCAATCCTCTTCCAGAGCAGGATCACCTGGCCAAGTCGCACAGGAACATATCCAGGCGGGTTTTAAACTTCTCCAGAGAGGAAGACTCCACAATTCCCCTGGGCAGCCTCTTCCAACACTCCATCACCCTCACTGGGAAGAAGTTCCTTCTCACATTCATATGGAACCTTCTATGTTCCAGCTTGCAACCATTGCCCCTTGTCCTATCACTAGATGACATTGCAAAGAGCCTGGATCCATCCTCCTGACACCCACCCTTCACATACTTGTAGACACGAATGAGGTCACCCCTCAGTCTCCTCTTCTCCAAGCTAAAGAGACCCAGCTCCCTCAGCCTCTTGGTGGTCCGCTTCCTTCATAATCTTTATTGCTCTATGCTGGACTACCTCCAGTGGCTCTGTGTCCCTCCTGAATGAGTGGCCCAGAACTGGACACAATACTCCAGATGCAATCTCACCAGGACAGAGCAGAGGGGGAGAAGGACCTCTCTCGATCTGCTATCCACTCCCATTCTGATCCACCCCAGGATGCTGTTTGCCCTCTTGGCCACAAGAGCACACTGCTGGCTCATGGTCATCCTGCTGTCTACCAGGGCCCCCAGGTCCCTTTCTCCTATACTGCTCTCCAACAGGTCAATAGGTCCCCAACCTATACTGGTACCTGGGGTTGTTCTTGCCCAGATCCAAGACTACTCTACACTTACCCTTGTTATAGTTCATTAAATTTCTCTCTACCCAGTTCTCCAGCCTGTCCAAGTCTTGCTGAATGGCAGCACAGTCTGTCCTCCCTCCCTGCCCAGTGCTGAGGGTGTGTAGAGGCAGAGCAGATTGACACATGTGCAAAAATCATAACAGAACATGAAACTTTCTGGACTAGTTTTCATTATTTGCTTCCAATTTTTTTAATGATCTATTTCTGTGAAAAGAGAAAAAAAATGGGGTGTTGCTCACTGAAAATGGAGCAGAAAAAGGGAGATATAAAACCTAATGGCTAAAAAAAAAAATCCATGGAAAAAGCCTTCTGCAGTTGACAAATAGCAGCACACTTCTGTCAAAGGACCACTTTATAGAGAGCTATCGCTCCTCGAATGGTCTTCTTTTCAAACGTCCCTGTGTGCCTTTGGTACTTACCATTGCCGCCAATTTTTATGTCTTGCATGGAACTTCTGGTTAGAGGAAAATGCAGCGGGAAAGCAAAGCGGAGAGAGTAAAGCAGGCAAGCTGAAAGCCAGTCAAGGACCCACAGACTTGGGGCAATTAAAGCTGCTGTGAGGGTGGCAGGTGAACTGGTGTCAGAGGAATGGATGGCAGAGGAGAGGCTGGAGAAAGGGAGAGGAGCCAGGGGGAGCAGCGCCAGGGAGCTGAGGGTGGTGAGTCCCAGCTCTAGGTGGCTGTGACACAGGACACAGAGCTGTGTGGCACTGGGCAGGCTGCAGCCTCCAGTCTGTCTGTATGACTCATAGCTGGTTTGTTCCCCTTGGGGAAGCACCCTGCCTTCCCCCACTGCCACTGTGGCCTCACGCCTGGCCTGACTCATCGTGCCCCTGCACAGGGGACCAACTGGAAGGACTATTGAGTTTCATATTCTTTTTCCCCTTTCTTTGCTTTTTGTTACAGTTTTCTGCTGCTTTCTCGCTTGCTTGTGCTGTCTGTGCTCTTGTCTTTCCTTCCTCTTGTTCCCTTTGCTGCTCCAGCAGTCCCTTTGCTTCCTACCACCCTGGATTCATTTTTCAGTTGTCTTTCTCTTACTCCCTCCTGCCAAGGAAGGAGATTGGCTACTCCAGCTCCCAGCACCACCACCAAATGTTACTAGCTGTAGTCAGTCGCTGTAGTTGGTCCTTTCTGCTGCCAAAGCACTTTACAAATGGTATTGTTGTAGTAACTGCGAGAGGCAGGCAGTGTCCAGCCTCCTCGCTGACAGGGAAGCACAGACAGCTCCCTCATCTCCCTGCCTGATGACTCCTGGTCTCCAGCCCAAGGCTGGCTGGCCTCCCCTACTCTCGGGGCAGGTTTAGCAGGTATGGTATTTCTGTACAGGCTTCCCTTCAGTGCCTGTTACTTCAGCACCTTACACGACCTGCTCTGTCTGCCCAAGAACAGTGGGCAGCTTTGTGGAAGCTCCAACACGAGACTCTGCTAGCCGAGGCTGACTGGGAAGCGAGGGTCAGGCAGGTGGCACTGGAATCACCCCTCTCTCAGTCACAAGCAGCAGCACCTTGACAGAGCTGGTTTGGTAGCCTGCAGACCCAAACTGCTGAGTCATGTTATTGTGTTTGGATCTTTTTGTAAAGCACTAGACTGTTTTTGAAGGGAAATCACAATAGAGGGATATGGCAGCTCCTGCCTGGGGCCCCCGGGACCGCTAGGTCCCTGCAGAGTGGTGCTTGCCTTTGTGTGGTGTGGGGCTCAAGGAAGCCCACATAGCCCCAAACCAGAAGAATGAGCAGCTTGCTTCAATATTTCCTTTCAATTCACTGCAGCCACTTAGGAAAAGAGTAGATTACAATACAGGAGAAAGGTTACATCTTGTGCATTTTCGTGTATTACTGTGCTGCGATAGCAATTTTTGAAAGGGTATTTGCCTCCATATGCCTCTGCTCTAGCTGTGTGTTAGGTGATTCTCTCAGAGCTCTCTATGCCCCAATTTCTACTGAAATCAGCAGATTTCTGTATCCACGCTGCAGTCCTTATTAATTTATGGTGTTTCAGCAAATAGCACTTTGGAAGTTTTTCTGAAGAACTGCAAGTAAATTCAATGGTTAAGTGAAAGTACAATTAGACCTGGCATGAGCAGAAGGCAGAACAAAGACAGTGAAAGATGGCTTAAAATGAACCTGTAGGGGTTCTAGGGCAAATTACCTTGCCTTGGCTTAGAACTCAGACTTTCTGTTGCTAGTATAACGATATTATTTTAAGCACTGCCTTCAGAACTCTTTGCGACCTGAAGAGCTAGCACAGAACTGAAAGGTACTTCTTATGTCTTGTGAGAAAGGTAACTGTTCTTAATCTGAAATCAAGCTCTAGGTTAGATATGTGTTCATCCCAGTCTAGCTCTAGAGAATTTAATATTAAGCTATGCTTACTGAAGAAGAAGGGAGGTCATGGGCTGAGGTTTTATCAATATGTTCCATGCCATCATAGCGTCTACAGGCTCAGTTTATCTAGTTTAAAAAATACCGTCTCTCCTCAACTGGTAAAGTCGTTATGCAGATAGAAGGACTGCCTCAATTACAGCAGGACATGAGAGTTTCAAAGCTTAACAGTCTAAAAGCAGCCCCTGCAGCCCACCTCTGTCTTCTTTTAGCAATTTTCTTTTGAAGTCTAGTGTTTTCTTCAGGCTGTCCCAGATTTTGGACAATCCTATAAAAGGCTCTGCATGTATTTAATGTATTAAAATGTCAAAACAAACATAATCCAGCAGTGCTGATCCATTGCATAGTGAATTTCTACTAGTATGAAAGCATACAAAAGATAAATGTTAAGCCCTTGTGTTGGACTATTTGTTAAAAGTAGATAACTAGAAGATATTCATAAGTTAGATGACTGCTAGGAGTTAGATAAGTACTAGATAAGAGAGATTGCTGCATTTTTCTGAATACTTACAGAAGTCTGACTAAGTGACATACAGGAACAAAAATAATACGATCTTTGACATCAAGCACTTATTTATATATGAAATAGAATACTCCTCAGCATGGAAAAAAGGGAATTTGAGGAAAAAAACCCCCACCATTGGAAAGTTTCAACTGAAGATCTCTTGTGGCTATTGTCAGATGACTTAGTACACAAAGGGCAAAGGCTAATTTTCCTGGCATTAATTTGTTATGAACGCCTCTCTACCGTTCAGCACTCACAGGATGAGGGAGGGTGATCAGGAGCCCTGCATGGTGAGAATAGGTTTTGTTGTCTGAGGAGCAAGTGCCCACCAGCACAAACTGGGGGACTTGAAAGGCCTCTGAGGGTTGCCAAAGAAGCAGACAGCCCTGCTTGGGGGTTGAAGGTGGATTGGCAAACGTCTGGTAGAAGTTTACTAACTAGAAAGACTGTGTTTCCATGAGGGATAAACAGGATCTGTAAAAACAAATATAACTGCAGGCAGGCACGTTAAGCCAAACTCATTCTTAGTAATCCTTGCCTGGCTTACACTGCAGAGGTGAGTTTGGTTCAGAGTGTGATCTTATCTAAGGCTGGAGCTGTGACATCTAATATGTACAGTTATTAACACTGTATGGACTTAGAAGCCTTCATTTAAAAATGGATTGACAGATAAATTCAGTCTGGCATAGCGAAAAGAGGATTCCCTGAATTTGTGTGTGTATGTGCCGCGTGGCACAACCTATACTCTCAATTTCTCTTATTTATAGAAAGTCAATCTATGCGGCGGGGCAGGGGGGGCAGGGGAGACTTTGGCCCTGATCCATTACACCTGGCCTTTCTCATGCACCATGAAAATTTCATGTTGTTTTCCTCCAGTGTCTCCTGCAGTCTTTGTTCTTCTCAGGCCAGTGCTGACCACAGCCTCCCGGCCAGGCAGGCAGCAAGTCTCGGCTGTCGGCAGGCTCCCCTTTTGCTGCTCTTGCAACTTCTAATGAGCTGTCAATCAACGGCCTTGTTTCTTCGAAGCTTATCTCATGACTGCTGAGAGGGGCCAGGACTAGGGATAATGTGCAAGCTAGAAAATAAAAGACACCAAAAGCATATAGAAAGTGCTTTTTCAGTTTTACAATCAAGATTTCTCTCAAAATTATTATCGCGTTCAAATTCTCACCGTAAAGAGTCACTTGGGATTACAGCACATAGACAAATGGGAACTTGAGTACGAAGGAAGAGCTAGCAGCAATCTCTCTGCCTTATCAAAGTCATCAGATAAAAAGGACAAATTACCTTGCGTCAGACTGGCTGGCAGGTCACCTTTTTTGGCAGAAAGAAAGGAAGATCCTTTCTAGAGATGAGTCAAAAGTAGAACCATGTTGCTAACCCACAAAAGCTTTGGAGGTTTGATTAGTTCTCCTTTAGGTCTATCTTAATTGTGTTTTTAATTCAGACCCATGGGGAACAGCAAAAGACACTGAAGGCAGTTATGTTGAGCAGCCAGGCAGTCAAACCCAGAGTTGCTGTATGAGGCACAGGGTCCCAGCTCAGTTCAAACTGAGCTTCTTGGGTTGCGGTTTGCAAGGCAGAGTCTCACTGGCAGAGCCTGGCTGCTCTTTTCTGCAAGGAGACCACACAGACTGTTTGAAGGCATCACTAAAACATCTCTGAACTTAGGTGGCACTGTAGATCTCAGACAAGCTGAGCTATTTGTGTTGAAATGCAATGACCTAAAAGAATCTTCTCATTAATGCATTAAATTTGGTAAATTCTGAAGCCAGGCTCCTCTTTGTATCCTACTTGGTGATACCTTTTTAACCCTTTTCATTGCTGTCCCTGTGAGAAATGACTGAGAACTCAACTGAAGGCCCACCAACTAGTGTTAACCAAGCATCTGTGTTTTATACCTAGGAGAAGATGCTCATGTAGCTTTAATTTCAGAACAAAATGAGAAAAAAAAAATTTCATACTTCAGAACAGCTGAAGAAGAAAGACAACTGAGACTTTTTTAAAAGCTGTTGAGTGAATCAAGTTGTAGGGTTGTTTTTTTTCAGGGAAGAGGAAATATTTTACTAAATATCTTAGTTTCCTGAAACAGTTTTAACATAATAAACAATTTTCATTTCTGAATCCAGGATAGCCCTAATTCTCTATTACTTTGACCTTGTAGAACAAAGCTTAGAAAACTTCCTGCCCCATCCCATCTCTGTTGTAACATACCTATCACCCCAGCTGTCTGTGTAGTGAGGAAATGTCCCACCTTTTACAATGGCAAGAAGCTGAGGTTGAGAAAAGCCAAGCCACTTGCCCAAGGCCACTCAGGAAGTCTGTGGCAGGCAAGGGAAGGTGCAGGCAGCTGGCACCACTCACCTTTTACACTTTTGCAAAGTCAGTTGCCATTCCAGTCCAACAACATTTTCTACTCGCTTCAATCTTTTTTCTGTGCTGTGTTTAAATGCCAGAGTATCTTATAAACAGTCAAACAACACTGTCAACAATTCCTTGTGACATTCAAGATATCTAGTGGTTTCTGGCACACCCATGGACCAAAATATTATTTCTAACCATAGTGGTTGAGGAGAAAAGCTGGAAAGCAGAAGTCTTGATGCGGAAATACAAGAAGTCAGGTAGAATGAAAAATACAGACTTCTCTGTGTTTTTAAAGCAAACTCTTGCCTTTTTTTGGTGGCTTGATTCATGATTGGCAGGTATTTGGTGTTGCTAATACTGTAACTAATATACCACTAGAAAAACTGGTGCTGTGATTCAACAGAAACAGTAGGAGATGGCCAGAGAGGCGGTTTCAGGAAGCAGTGGTGAGAGTGTGTGATCGGATAGGTGTGAGGGTTGTGATTAAATAGGTATGCAGCACATAAATACAAAGTGCTCTAAATGAGCCTGTACTATCTATGTATAACCTAAACAAAGCTGATTGGGCACACACACCCTTGGAAAGGCTATAAATTTAGGAAAAGTTGCTCTCAGAGTTCCATTTTTCTTACTTGTACCATTATTCGAAGTGTAACCTATGTACAGGTGTCCTGGGAGGGATGTGACTACGAGGTTTGAACTACCTTTGAGGTAGTTACTTTGAGGTTACAACACACTGGAACAGGTTGCCCAGAGAAGTTCTGGAGTCTACTTCTGTGGAGACTTCAAAAACCCACCTAGATGCAGGCCTGTGCAACCTACTTTAGGTGAACCTGCTCTGGCAAGGGGGTTGGACCAGATGATGTCCAGAGGTCCCTTCCAGCTGCTCTAGTGAAAGTGTCCCTGCCTATGCAAGGGGGTTGGAATCACTCAGGTTGGAAAAGATCCCTAGGATCATTGATTCCAACATCAACGCTACACTACAAGGTCAACCCTAAACCAGATCCTCCAACACCACATCTAAGCGACTTTTACACACATCCAGGGATGATCTTTAAGGTCTCTTCCAAACCTGACCATTCTATGATTCTATGATTCCAGCTGCTATAAATCTCATTCCCAATAGCAGCTGCTCCAGGGCATTGGTCACAGAATCACAGAGTTCTGTGATTGATCATATAACTGGGCTCACAAACTCAAAAGCAAGTACCTATAAAGCAGCTGAGGAGCTATTTGATTAAACCAAACCTTACTGTGAATTGGCCATGGTAAACAAAAAAACACCTCTTTCCAGCTAGCGTGCAGTATCTACTCTCAAACAGTACAGATACTATCTTCCTTCACAGAAAAAAGCCAGTCAGTGCTGGTACAGCTGATGTTGGTCCACCTGTTTTTATCCTACAAATCTCTGTAGGATTTGAGCCCAGTTAGGAGCTGTATGATCTACTGTCTTGCTGACCCAGTGTGACCTAGCAGTCTAATGAAAAAAAACCTGCCTGCTCCCCCACACATGATAGCCATGAGTAGGACACTGCTCCAGGTAATTCTGGATAAACCCCTCAGCAGCCTTCTCCACACAACCCATCCTTGCAGGTCACATGGATGCAACAGTGGCACGTCCTGACTCTTAATAATTGATTACGTTCAGGCACCACAGGGGTCTCTCAGCTGCTGGGTTTTGTGTGCAGCCGTAACAGCTGTTCCCTGTTTCCCATAAAGCAAAGGAATTTTCTGTGGGCAAAGTGTGGCTCTTGGGTCGCCAGTCACAGCACCCTTTTTATAGGTGAAATCTGAGACTTCTGGGGACTACAATGGGAAATCCCTTTCTAAATGTCATCTCTAATTAGTCTATCACATAATAACTTAGTAGTCCAGAAGGACTCTCTGTCTGACTGGTTGTATGTTTAGAAGCTCCAGATGTGGCCTGCCAACTGTGTTGCACAGAGCTGCTCACAATGTTCCAGGAGAGTGATGCCAGTCATAGATGTCTTCTGAGGTGTGTGGGCACAAAAGCAAAGTGTTCTGACAGGTTCAGGACACTGTTCAGGACCAGGCTTTGAATAATTCGGATATCAGCATTGAGCAGAGAAAATCCTTCAGCACTAAAAGCAACTTTACAGATACTGACTTCTGTGCTTTTAACAGGAAACATTGTGTGTTAAATGTACAGAATATCAGTGCCTCCAAGCTCAGATGCAGGCCCCAAGGTCCCGAGATCTGCTCTGGTTTAAATGCTGAATCAAATCCAATGATGCAAGTCTCTTCTAATGTACTTCAATGAAACTGTCTTTGGGGTTGCCACTGATACCTTGTAGGAGATTGCATTTTCACAAAGATATGATCAAGACCTCCACTTAGAGAAACAGCTCCCAAGCCCTCTCTATATGGTTAGATGAGAGCATGTCTTATTTAAAAGAAAGCGAGGGACAGAGGCTGTCTGAGTGGCAGGTAGCAAGCTGTAACCCTGTGTGAATAATTGAAGTGGAATCTGGAATGCACACTGCCATGCCGGGGACTCCTGGAAACCACATCTCGTTGGAAGAACTGACTCTTACCAGAAAGTTAATGGAGAAATTGCTGGCCCAAACCTCTGCAATCTCAACTCGAGGTGGAATAGAGACACCAGGGTCACAAGGGTCACCCCTCATTGCACAAAATGTATGGGATTTGAAGTGAAAGCACAGTCCTCGGCCTAAGCACAAGCTCATTTGCTACCAGACATCCTTGAGCAGAGCTGGCTAATGTGACATCAGAAGTGTTTTCACTCTTAATGTTGCAGACAGCAATACAGCCTCACTGGTGTCACAGTCTAGAAATACATCGCTGCTCTGGCTAACAATTTCTTCAGGTAACTACTGACATTGCTACAGTGCTGGCTCTGTGTATGGAGGGTGTCTCTTTGCACTATTAAGGACACTGCTTCTATAGTGTGTTAATCTCCAAGGCAGAGAGACTACTCTCAAAAGGAACTCCAACAGATGTTTCTGGTCTGTAAGTGTCCCTGCTGTTCCTCTTGAAGATTCTGCAAAGACTGGCCTTGTCCAGCTTCTGAGCTGAACATTGGGCAGTTTGATTCTCACACCCAGAGCACAGTCCAGGTTGCTGACTCTCAGGCACCATGGCTGAAATGTGCTCAGAGCGAAAGCGCAAAGCTCTTCTCACATATCACAGGAAGAGTCTCCGATCCAGTGGCGGTAAAAGATCAGG
The DNA here is from genome assembly GCA_028565055.1 of Phoeniculus purpureus. Lineage (NCBI taxonomy): Eukaryota > Metazoa > Chordata > Aves > Bucerotiformes > Phoeniculidae > Phoeniculus > Phoeniculus purpureus. The sequence continues at coordinate 13,016 of JAOXOE010012591.1, forward strand.
GGGAAAGTAGTCCCAGGAAGACCATGGAAACTCTTATTTACATGGATCCCACAGTCCCAGATCCTCTACATGTTTTGCTAGAAGGAGTGCAATAGTCTGTCAGAGTACAAGGCGAACAGGACAGAGGAGGATTGTCTAGGATGCCTATGGACAAAAGTGTTTGGAATCCTTCTCTAATACTGTGTTTTCAAATGGGAGGATTTGATTTTCCATCATTTCCTCATGTCTCTCCCTAAAATATTTCCAAGAATTTGGGCAAAAAAAAATTTCTATTACTTCTGTGACAGTTCTCCTGGAAGCTAGTTATGCTTTTATAATTATTGACCAAAATTAGATAGCAAATATTACCACAGTGAGGAAGATTTAAGTCCCAGTAGGGTAGCACTTTTTCAAACTTAATGCTGATGGGCTACTGACTACTTATGTTCTGTGGAATTTGTTGGGACAAAATATCAACAACTTTCTGAGGAGTAGGATTAGTTCAAAAACATTGTGAAGTTCAGTCACAGAATCACAGAACATTAGGGGTTAGAAGAGACCTTGTAAGATCATCCAGGCCAATCCTCTTCCCACAGCAGGATCACCTAGATGAAGGTCACATTGGAACATGTCCTGGCAGGTTTTAAATGTCTCCAGAGAAGGAGACTCCACAACCTCCCTAGGCAACCCATTCCAGTGCTCTGTCACCCTCACTGTGAAGAAGTTTCTTCTCATATTGATGTGGAACATCCTATGTTCCAGTTTACATGGTTTTCTTAAAATATAAGCTATCATAAAGGACAGTTTCCTACAAGCAATGCCAGTTTCAAAGAGCTACTGTTAAAACATTTCAGTGGAAGAGAAAGGCCTGATGGCGTTTGGGATAAGTGATGGTGCAGATAGCACACTACACACCCATGCTCTGACACTGCCCTTTCCACATTTATAAAAATCAATGAGGCCACCCTTCAGTCTCCTTTTTTCCAAGCTAAAGAGACCCAGCTCCCTCAGCCTTTCCTCATCACAGAGATGCTCCACTCCATCATCTTTGTGGCTCTGTGCTGGACCCTCTCCAGCAGCTCTATGTCCTTCTGGAACTGAGGGGCCCAGGACTGGACACAATACTCCAGATGTGGTCTCACCAGGCAGAGTAGAGGGGGAGGAGAACCTCTCTCGATCTACTAACCACTCCCATTCTGATCCACCTCAGGATGCTGTTGGCCTTCTTGGCCACAAGGGCCCATTGCTGTCTCATGGTCATCCTACTGGCCACCAAGACCCCCAGGTCCCTTTCTCTTATGCTGTTCTCTGACAGGTTAATCCCCAACCTGTACTGGTACTTAGGGTTGTTCTTGTCCAGATGCCAGACTTCCCACTGCCGTTGTTATAGTTCATTCAATTTTTCCCTGTCCAGTCAATTAGCAGAAGTATACTTTGCAAACTTACTAGCTCTCTAATCAACCAGCATGGGAATTAGCATCATCATTCTTGCTAATTCTAAAAAAAGAGTGTTCTAGCTAATGAATTTTTGAAGTTTTCTATGTACAAATGTGCATTTTGCTACATACTCCTCTTTAAACCCAGTTTTCCAACAGTCACTGCAGGCAGACAAAAAGAGCCAGAAATATTATACCTATAGAGACCAGACTGCTGCCTCTTGGGAATAGAGAAGAGTTAATGGGATGGGGGAAAGCATCTGTATAGCTACAATTGTAGGGGGAGAGAATGGTTTATTTAGTTCCTTCTCAATGACCTATCTTTCTTAGGTGTTTCTAGGATGCCCATCACATTAGTATCTGAGCTCCATCTCAACTGTCTGGAAGGTAGTAACAGAAAACTGCTATTTGATCTCACTCCTTCTTTATCTAATCTCATCTATCAAGACAATGCTCAGCAGTTTGGTATTTGAGCACCTCAGAGAAATTACACGAAGTCAACAACCTTCTTTGGCGTCTCCTTTTTGTATTGGAAAAAAGCAGTGCTCACAAGCAAGGAAATCCAGTTCAGGATTGTGTGATTCAGCTACACGCACCCATGGGAAACGTGCAGAGGATGAATAGGGAGAACTGAGCTGTTGTGGATAAAAGAAGCTCCACTTTCTATGGAAGTCTTCCAACAGCCACATCATAACCACTCATTAATTACAACCCAGCTGATACAGAACTCAGCATGCTCGACATTGAGCACAAATGTCTTAAGATGTTTAACAGATGGTGAAAAGTGAATTATAGGTAAAATGCTGGTCCCAGACTGCTCAGATAGCAACAGAGCCAGAGCTACAGTCCTTGGGCCTGGATCCAGGTCAATAAATTCTCCATACTGGACCTGAGGTAGCCTGGCAAGGAAGGTTTTGTGCCTCAGCGGACTCCCTGAACCTACAGATCTACTATGGAGGACAACCGCTTGCCACTTCCTCTCATTCCCTGCCCTCCAAGCATACATTAATGAAACCTCTATTGACTATGTTTATGCAGGTGCAGCACATCCCCACCCAACAAAACCCCACTGTACCCACTCCCGCTCACACATCAGAGACTGGAAAAGTAGGTGAAGTGCACCTGGAAAAACCCAGGTCTTGAACAAGCTTCAGAATTGTCTGTGGGCAGAAAAGGAGCAAAGATCCCAGGGCTCCTGACTGCTAGGACTGCTAGTCTGCTAAAGATGGCTTTTGGCAGCAGTGCTGGCTCAGGCAGCACTCAGCCCTCACAATCTCTCCCCTTCCCATCCTGTGCCATCCCCTCCACTGTTTGCCATTGTAGATATTTGTGGGGTTGGATGGTGACCCCAACTGACCAAGTGACCCTGTTTCATCTGAAAGGACATGTCAGCAATAATAACAGGCAGTTTGGGCTGTTTAAGCCAGAAATTATACCAGAAGAAATAGCTGTCAACTTTTGTCATAGTTCAGTGTTTAAATACAAGGCCACTTACTAGTTAGGCTCTGCTTGTCTCAGCTGCTGTTGCTGAAGCTTCTGCTACATGGCCTGTTGACAGTAAGTAATTTGCTCTGTAAATTATTGTAATTTCTATGCTACAAATTCATTTTAAGGTCTGCTGTGATGAATATTGGCCTCCCGAGGAATAACAGAACCCTTGATTTATGCTCTTGCAATTACCTCTGTTAAGTAGTCACAACGCTTAAATAAAAAAGATCTTAGAATGGCCAAAGGCTATTGTGTGCACCTCCAGGTCCACAGTTCAAATGGCACATAAAGTTTAACTGGTTTCGTGATCTTGTCTTCTGGCCAGCCTGCTCTCTGCAGCATGGCCTTACTTGCCATTGGTGCCAGCTGAGAGGGGCTGGAGCCTGTGCCACTTTATCTGCAGCCAGGCTGAGAGTATGGTGCCTGCAATTAATAAGGGATCATGTGCTCAACTTCTATAAATAAATGAAAGGGACAGAGTCATCCCTAGGAGCCTCATCACCTTTTAGGCACTCATGCATACCTTAAGTGCATCAGGCCAGAACAACAGCTCAGGAACAAAATGAGCAATTAATTAAACAAATGTACAGTAACAGAGGTAATGGAGTAGCTATCTCAACAGTGGGAAAGCTTCCCAGAGCCATCTCACCTGACCAAAGTCTGGGCTATGCCAGCAAGTTGGAAAGGAAGTGAGCAAAGAAGAGCTAAGTGAGTTTTGAAAAGATCAGAGGTTGTGACTGAGAACTAGGAATCTCTTGCCTTGTCCTCAGGGTACAGACACATTAAATCATCAAAGGCTGTGAAACTTCCAGCTCAAAGACACACTCCTGCCCACAGCAGCACAGAGTAATCTGAGACTGTTTGGCCCTGGGAGGAGGAAAGATGTCCATTTACCTTTGTGTTGGGCTACTCTGGGTGACTGTTTATCAGGTGAGTACCATGCAGCTGGTGCTGGTACCCTTCAGTTCATAGCCAAGTCCATCACGTTGTAATCTACCGTGTCCCTATTCTCATTTACACCAGGAAGCTGGCAGAAAAATCAGCTGGGGTGTTACACTGCAATCTGCTGAAAGTGGGATAGTTAAGTTGAGCTTTACTCTGTACCTCAGATGCTGTTTCTGCTGTCAAACAAGGCTACAGCAAAGCACAGTGACTGAGCAAAACGTGACCTGGGTGATGGAAATGCCCTGGAGAAGCATTAGGAGGTCCTGCTATATGATTATAAGCCCTCCTTCTGTACTCACAGCAAAGACATCCCAGTATCATTCACTGAGAGTCAGTACAGTAGCTTCAGGAAAGCGCTGCACATCTCAGAGCCCAAAATGAAGTGGGAGAAAACATCGCCTGAATCTTTCAGCCTGAGAAGAGTAGCACATTAATTTGGGATAAGACATTTCAGTCAACAGTGTCTACACACTCCAACACATTTTGTTTGGGAGCAGAAAGGCTTTGAAGCCATGTGTCTACAGGTGGTATAACTGAGTAATTCAGAACTGCTGAGTACCCATCATGCAAATCACAGAACATTAGAGATTGGAAGGGACCTCGAGAGATCATCCAGTCCAATCCCCCTGCCACAGCAGGATCCCCTAGATCAAGTCACACAGGAACATGTCTAGGTGGGTTTTAAACGTCTCTAGAGAAAGAGACTCCACAACTCCACTGGGCAGACTGTTCCAGTGCTCCATCACACTCACTGGGAAGTCGTTCCTTCTCATATTGATGTGGAACCTTTTCAAACACTGTGGAAAATACTGTTCAGAAGCAAATGGGATTTGAGCAAGAACTGGCCAGCAGCTCTAGTGCAAGAGCGTTAACTGAAGTGCCCTCAGAACTTCTTTCTAGAATAGATATGAGCATAGGACATGGGGTTTTGTGCGTGTGTAACTTCAGAGATGCAAAACTAAGGAAATGTGGGATAAAAACAAATGGTTCCTAAAAATATCTGGCAGGAAGAATTAAATACCCATTCAAATAGCCAGCTTTGCACTGTTCAGCTGTTGATAAGTGAATTAATGGTCAGTCTTCAGGGAAATGCTAATTGGTGTAACTGGGAACAGATATGAGAGGCAGGAGTTTTAGATTGCACCCAGGTAAGTGTAATTCCACAGTGTTGCTCTTGACTTCATTGGAACAGATCACAGTTCACAGGGCTGTGATTTGACGGACTGTCGTCAGTCCCTAGGCATGATATTAATGGAAGAGGTTTTTCTTTCAACCAGTAGTAATGCTAATCTTTGTTCTAGAGCTGCAGAAACTCCCATGCAGAGATTAATCAGTGACGCAAGGGATAACACATTTTCCTCTCCAATACAGGAAATAGACTGGGCAGGTTAGAAACACATATGCACGACAGTGGTGGCATCTCAAAATAAAAATATCATTATTTTAGATTTACATTAATATAGTTTCCTTCGGAAAAAAATGTCAGTGTTATGCCCTCTCTCCTATTTCCCATCAACATAGTAAATGCCAGTATTGGCTAGCTCTTTTCATTATGGCAAGTAACTAAGAATTTTAATATGTTTGTACGCTGCTCATACCTTCAGCTAGTACCTGCACTCCATCAGGTGTGGCATGTTTTGGGACAAGGGGAAATGGCCTCAAGTTGCATCAGAGGAGGTTTAGATTGGATCTTAGGAAGATGTTCTTTCCTGAGAGAATGGTTGGGCACTGGAACAGAGTCACCATCTCTGGAGGTGTTTAAAAACCAAGTAGATACAGGACTTAAGGCCATGGTCTAAGGGTTAGGAAGCTGTTGGGATGAAGGCTGGACTTGATGATCCTGGAGGTCCTTTCTAGCCATGATGATTCTGTGTTTGTTTGGCTGGGTATAGCATATCCGATTGTGCCAACTTGTCATGGTGAGGAACACAGGGATGTTATACCACCCCGACCTGCCTCTTATACTGATAGAAGAAATGAAGCTCATCCCAAAGAAGTAACACTAAAACAGAGGAAGTGTGCGGGTACCATGATCTTTTCCATAGTTAACAGCTTTTTGACTAATCCTGGTGAGTTTGCAGCAAAAGAGATTGCTGCTGCCCTTTATCTCAGGCTTATAAAGGGAACATGTGGCTCTGATTTACCTTTTCCCCACACAAATTACTGCATGGGAGAGTAGCAAGGGAAATAGGAGGCTAGACATAAAAATTACAAAGCAGTCTTTGCTATGTCTAAAGAAGCCCTCTAAGGGAAAAATTATAAGAATAGCAGAAAAATTGAGCAAGAAGGTTAAGATTTTATGTTAGGTACATGTGAAAGCAAGAAAATTCTAGGGTAGGTCCTTGGCTGCTGTAAGCAGCTGTAGCTTCAGTAAATAAATGGGGCCAGGTTGATTTACGCTATAGGAGATCTGTTATGGTGTTCAGTGCCATTATGCTTTCTAATAAGCTGTTTTCACTGCTATTAAATCAGCTGCTATTAATAATTTGGACTCGCCAAAATAAGCTCTTTTAATAACTAGGAGTAAGATTCCAAATTGCCATCTGAAGTTGTCTTTTGAGCCTCTGAAAGATACTTTTGAGGACTGTCCTGACAAAGTGCCTGAAGGCAGATTTGCACATCGGCTTGAAACGCCTGTCTAGACTGGGAAAATGAGCCGTCCTTACAACGTGCTAATGGGTACACATTGGTTAGCACATTTTAAAGCACCAGAGAAAAGAATGAAGGTGATTGCTCAGGGTGTAGTATCTTGGACACTGAGCTAAGTTAAACTCTTGCCTCTGATGAGGAGAAATCATGATCTCTCTTCCCATCATATCCACTACCCCGTGTCCGGAAGTACAGTTCCATTCCCTGCTTGAAAACTGATGCTCTGTGGACTCTTTCTACGAACCAATTCACTAAGCCATTAGGAAATCTATTAGAAAGGAGAAATGGATCGGTTTGTGATGATTTAGTCAGTTGGATCAGTTAATGGAAGAGTGCAAACAAGTGCCAGAGCCAAGTAAGTGGCAGGAAGATGCACCTGGAAGGTAGGATTAGGCGGGATGGGAAGTGCCCTGCCTTTCTTCACCAGTTCAGTTGGCTCACTCTGTCTCTTAACACTACAGTCTCTATCCTTAGCATCTGGGCTGAGCCTAGCAAGGAGTCAGGATGATTGTGTGGGTAGTTGACCCCTTCAGTTTCACACCAGCTACTGAGGCAGGTACACAGACACCAGTTGGCTTCCTCAGAAATTCTGAGTTGGAAAGGAAGCTTTGGCATCAGTCTTAATCCCCTCTTATGCTGAACAATTTTCTGATACTTAGTAAAAAGTCAGTCTTTTCCCTTAAATCACCAGTCTCTTCACAGTTGGCTTCAGTCACTTGCACAGATGTTGACCTGACTCTGTGTGTGGGGTGTGCTTGCCTTTGGCCCCACTGAACTCATGTCATCCCATTGCAGGTCACCTAATGCACCTCAGCCCACATCCAGTTGCTCAAACTCCCCCTCCCACCCCTTTCCCTTCTGTACAGTTTGTCATATTTTTTCCCTTTCTTTTGTGCTATTTAAACTCAGTCTCTCCTGCTTTTGCACTCTCTGTGAGCTTAATGTTTTTCTCCTCTACTTCCTGGTCTCCAGCCTCTCCCTCTGCATCCAAACTTACTGAATTTGGGCCTTATTCTCCAATTTCAGCTCACTCTCACCCTTCAAGAAGCTCAGATTCATTCAACCTCTGGCTCATAGGTTGTTGATACAGCTGTCCATATGAGTGTCTTTTCTTCAGATGGATAAAAGCTGATCTAGATTTGGCCCTTGGTGAATTTTTGTAGAGCACGTGGCCCATTTTTCATTACAATAAGTGTATTTGTTCTGCTCCTGTTGGGTACAACAGGTGCTTGCTAACCTGGTGCATTATGAGGCTGTTCCTGTTCAGTTTGGTCTTGTGGTCTGTATCCAGCCCTTCTGTGCAACAGGCAGAGAAGGAAGGGTGAACATCTAGCCCTGGGCATGAGCTGTTTGTTCAATATAAAGAGATTTAAGTAGAAGCAATGGGAGAAGGAAACAGGCTGAATATCAGGAAAAGCTCCTGCCAGTGAGACGTGTTTGGCTGTGAAATCTTCTCCCAGGGGAAAGAGGTCAAAGCTTCATTGTTTGGAAGTAGAGCTGGTCAAAACTGTTTTGGAGCAGCAGCAGTGGGAGTGGTGGAGGTTGGGAGAAGAGCAGCAGCTGTTCATGGAGAGGCAGATACACAGGGGAAGTGGTGGGATGCACAGCAAGAAGCAGGAGGAGCAGGGGAGACTGAAGGAGTGGTGCATGCAACAGCACGAGGGACACGACAAAAGCAGTAACAGAGGCTCAGTGGGGAGCAGCAGACAAAAGAAGGGAAAATATAGGGGAAGAGAGGCAGGAGCAGCAGACATACCAGACAGGAAAGAATGGTGGGAAATACTCAGAGAAGCACTGGAAGAAGTGGTGTGAGAAGTGCGCGAGGGTGAATGGCAACAGCAAAGTGTCAGGTTTGTTGATGGTATTATTGGAACAAATCAGGGTGAAATCAAGGTATTTGAGTGCATTCCTTGACAAACCGGGGGCAGGCTGATTTGAGAAGCCACCAGTCCAATGTTTCAGGGCAGCATCTCAGAACATGAAAGATAGCCACAGGCAACACCCTGACATTTCCCATCCTCTTGATACTGGCTTGATGGTGTGAACTGAAGGAGACTGCTTGGGCTGATATTCCACTGGAGTTCATAGGTTACTATTTTTTGTTCTGAAATTCCACATGTTCAGTGATATTTCATTCCTCTCACTGGACTGAGCTCCCCACCAAGTAAATCCTATTATGATATAAATGAACTGAAGCCTTCCCTACCACATACTCTATTAAAACTCACCATTGGTTTCATAGTGAAGCTCTTCACTACAGTCAAGAAGGACATTCCTAGCTCAATTTATTTCACTGTAATATTTTCTATGTTGCCTTCGTTCTAAACCAGGCTACTGCTTTAATTTTGCTGAGGTCTGCTATCTAGTTTCTAAACAGATCCGTGAAGCAGAAAACAATGCATATGCTCCAGTTTTGTCTGGTCTGCCAAAAACTTCATGTGTTTAACTTTCACCTGAGAGATCAGGACACAGCTATACCTGATCTGGAGTCGGTATGTCCTTACGGAATTTATCCAAGGTCCCAATCCAGCCCATATTTCTGTTGCCCTGCTCTGAAGATTTATTTTTAATTCCTACAAATCTTTTCAAATGCCAATCCACAATGAATATTGTATGCTGAATACAGGACTTGCCAACTTAATTTGAAGAAATTGCTGATAATGACAACATCAATTGCCTTCTCATTCTGTTCTTTGTCTTCATTGTTAATCCTGTCTCAGAAACGAAGCCCTACTTAGATTACTAATGACAGTCTCTTTGTTCTCCTTATTTTTTTGTTTTTCTTAATTGCTTTTGGAGGGCTATTTTAAAAGAATATTCATGACAGAAGAACAAGTTGGCAGAAATGCCATTAGAAGGAAAATACTTCTGTAATCTTATCTCTGAGTGACCAGGACCTTCACAGTAATATAACTAAGCTGCCAGTTCTAAGGCTAAAACAGTTTAATGATAATTCAGCACAAATGGAATTGGTCTAATACAGTTTAGTGATAACTCAGCACAAATACACTTAGTCTAATACAAATCTGTTGGAGCTACTGGTGTTTTTTCACTCCATATTCACAAGATCAAGATCTGATGCCTTAAGTTGTCAGCAGCATTCATGGAAGGAGTCAGAAATTAAACAGATAAATTGAGTCTTTCTAAATTTAATGTTTGAGGTCATTTTGAGAAGTGAAGGAATCAAAGCCTGGAAAAGAGGTGCTGCTTGTTGCCCCTACCTTAATTCACATCAGTTGGATCACACTGGGTAGTTACTGTCAGAGTGCAAAATTGTTCCATCTCTCTTAATTCCCAGTGGATAAATCACAGACTCACAGAATCACTGAACGTCGGGAATTGGAAGAGACCTCGAAAGATCATCTTGAAAGTCCAATCCCCCTGCCACAGCAGGATCACCTAGATCAAATCACACAGAAACATATCCAGGCGGGTTTTAAATGTCTCCAGAGAAGGAGACTCCATAACCTCCCTGGGCAGCCTGTTCTAGTGCTCTGTCACCTTCACTGTTGAGAAGTTCCTTCTCACATTCCTATGGGACCTCCTGTGTTCCAGCTTACCCCTTGCCCATTGTCCTATCACTAGATGACACTGAGAAGAGTCTGGCTCCATCCTCCTGACACCCACCTCTCATGGATTGATAGACATTAATGAGGTCACCCCTCAGTCTCCTCTAAGCTAAAAAGACCCAGCTCCCTCAGCCTTTCCTCATCAGGGAGGTGTTCTACTTCCTTCATCATTCTCATTGCTCTATGCTGGACTCTCTCCAGCAGCTCTGTGTCCTTGAACGGAGGGGCAATCTCCAAGGCAATTTGTCAGCTGGTAGTAAGAGGTAATCTCAACAAAAAGTCTGGGTACTAGGCAACTGGCTCACTTTTTCCTCTCTAATTCTGGAATATTCCTTCATGTCAGGGCAGGGCGATCTTGATGGAGCAGGGCAGCTTGTCTGGCAGTACTATGGCTGAGTACAGGGATCCTTCACCCGCCCGACCATCACGTTTCAGGGCTGGTACTTTAACCAAAGACAACAGTGCCCCTCGGTGATGTGATTGCGGTGTAGCACAGGGCTGAATCCCTGCTCGGTTTTCTGCATTTAGAATGCTACCGGTTGGGAGCAAGAACTCAGAATGAAGTAAGAACGGCAGCCTTTGGATCAGGAACCTGTTGTAGACCTTGATACAGAAGGGCCCAAACAGACAGAATAGGCCAGGGATGTCAAGAAAGGCGAGAAGGTACTGGTCAAGGCAGCTGAGTACTGCTCTGGAGAGATGGTTTCACCCTGTCTGTTAGCATCATGCTGGGACAAATGTTGATTTTTTTAATGGCTCCCAAATCTGGGATGCAAAGGTACATAGAGTAATCAAAGCCAGTTTGGGCTCTGAGTATAAAACACATTACAAGATGCTCAAAGTCTGTAGAACAGAATTTTTGCACAAAATATGAGATGAATTAATGTCATTGAGAAATGCTGGGTTACTGGTCTGTGGCTCAGCCTCTTATCTACAAGATAGTAAGATGATTGTCTGGCTTTCTAGATGCCATACATAAATATTCAAAGTTAATTAG
>JAOXOE010012602.1:0-24076 GCA_028565055.1 Phoeniculus purpureus
CTGGCCTGGAGCCGTTTGTCTGGGAGCAGAATCGTCTCTGAATTTTAGTGCAGTGATATGAGTGGTTTTGACAGGGGAGATGACGAGGAGAAGTTTGGGGAAAATACCCGATACCCGTTCGGTTCTCTCGCGCTCGCTTCACACGCTGAGCTGGAAGCGTCACCCTGCCTCCCCGCCGCGCGGCTCTGCCACACCCCCTCCACTCCGGGAACCAATGGGGCTGCGGCGTCTTTTGGGGCGGCCCCGCCCCTTCCAGCGCGGCAGCGAATCCAGGAGAGCCGACTTCGCTTTTCCAAGGACCCCGCTGAGGTGCCCTCGTGAAGCCAGGCGTTGATGGGAAGAGCCACAGCGATAAACTATGGGTACCGCAGAACCTGAGGAACGCCATTGCCTCCAGCCCAGGGGACATTTTAAGGCCCCCGCCTTCCGGCGGGACGGCTTTCTTAAATACTTGTTAGTTGTTTGATCAGGCTTCTCTCTGGACTGCGGACCGGCTCTTCGCGCGCGGGGGCTGCCAGGAGATGTAGTTACGCGCGCGGGGGCCTGTGCGACTGGGACTCCGGCGGACATTTTGTGGGCGGCCTAAAGGGGCCGCGGAGGCGGCCTTCGAGGGGCAGTTGGTCTAAGTTTTTGTAGGTACAAAAGGTGCCAGAGGAGCGTTTAAGATGTTTCGTGCCTATTTATTTATTGTAGGAGGAAAAGTCGAGCTGGGTTTTGCCCGCAGCCCCTCTTGAGGCCCACATAGGGAGAGCTGGGACCTGAGCCTGGCCGGGCCTACCCAGCATCTCTCCTCAGTACTGTAGCTGCCAGCACAGCCCTTCCTTGTTTCCCTCTCTGGCATTTTGCTCTGATTGCAGGGGAATCCTTGGGGAGATGCTCAGGGAAATAAAGGCTAAGCAGCTGTAAGCATCATCTCTGCATCTCACATGGGTCAGAAAACAGGTTCCTCCCCTGATCCTGAGACATTGGAGTAGACTGACAGAAAACCACAACAGGTTTTATCAAAACAACAACATACTTTTGTTGATAGCCAGGTCTAAATGTGCCTCTTGGCAGCATGGTGTTGTGAAATGTGCTTTACACTGACCTACAGGAGTCAAGGAAATCATCCTGCCTACTGACTCGTGACAAAGTAGCTTAGGTCAGGAGTTCTCGATAGGAGCAGCAGCAGCATGTACTGCTCCCCCAGCCCCTATGCATTACGACAGCCCTGAAAGGTGCAGGTGGATTAGTCACGAATGTGCTGTGTTGGGAACTTGAATGTGTCAGGAGGCTGAATAAGGAAGGGCAGCTCTACCCAGAGGGTGTGAACCGAAGCAGCACACTCCCAGGTCACAGCTGCTGGTTTGCCCAAAGGAGCTGTGACTCCAGTGCCATGAACCAGCCCTTATAGCCATCCAGAAGGGCTCTCAAACAGGAGGGGGTTGCTGGCAGGGCTCGCTTTGGTGCAGCCGAGCTGCACAATGGTGTGACTGGAGTCAGCCAGCTGTAAGTAAATGTTCCCAGCTGGCAGTGGAAGTGTCTGGAGAGTCTTTGTTCTCTTCATCATTTTTCACCCTGTAATTCAGTGCTTTCGTTAACGCTTGTCATCCCCCGCCACAGCAGGCAGGCCTGCGTGCCAGCATGGTGAGGGGAAGGGAAAAGGAAGAAACTCCAGATTTGTGCCCCATCGCCACACAAGCTCCTGTTAGCCAGAAGCACTGATGACACAGGAGCAGCCCAACTGGTTCAGAAGTTACACAAGTCCTGAGAAGCTGCTGTGTGGCAAAGGCAGGACAAGATCCAGTCTTTGCCACAAAGGTTTCTGCAGCCTTTCACAGCGTTTGAATTAAGCTGTGGAGCAGAGGCAGAGTGGATCCATGGCTGTGTGGACATCTGACCCCCGTTATGAGCAGAGACAAGGTGTGAAGGGCCCAGCTGTGACCATGGGGACATGCAGCAGGGCCATGCCTGGAATGGCATGAGTACAGAAAGCCTCTGTGCCCAGGGATATACCTCCACACAGCCCCCAGGAGCTGCCTCAGCTGATGGGAAATTCTTCAAGCTGTGGGATGGCCACAACCAGATCAGTAAAAAAATCCACCCACAACACAGTAGATATTTAAATGACTGCTTAGACGCTTCCCTCTTGCGACCAGATGAGGATTAATCCCATGCAGCTTAGCCCAAACACAGCTAAAGAGCTGTCAGGGATCATTTCAGGAGAACCATTACAGTGACTACACAGGATCCCACAGAAAAAGCACCTTGGAGTCAGTCCCCACAAGCATCTACCTACAGAGCCTGGTGCCAGTGAGAGGCCTCAACTCATCACCTCTGACACAGCGGCATGCCAGTGCTTGCTGAACTTGTTTCTCAACTACTGATAAGATGAGCAATATAATGGTAAAAAAATTCTAGATTACCCATCTCCCAGCTGGAAGCTGTAATTAACTGTAGGGTTACCTGGGAGCAAATATTTACACGAGATGCTCAGAAAAGGCTGCCCATCTGCAGCAGGGGCTTGGCTTTCTCCTGGCCAAACCCTGGCATGAGGGAACTAGTGCAGTTCCCTGCTGCGGGGCTGAATACAAGCCACTGCATCCCCTGGGTGGGGAGGACTTTCTGTGCCTGCAGAGATTAAGAGGACCATGAGCATGCAAGCCACAACGGGTTCAGTCAGCAGCTGTATGGGCATTGCTCGGCTGACTGGGAATAGAGGCCAGGTCATGGTGCTCAGCACCATGGGCAGGGGGCACCCAGAAGACAACACCTCGGTGTGGTGTTTCTGAGCTGGAGTAAAGGAAAGGCACTGCTGCTGTGCCTGCAGTGATGGGACAGGGCTCATCTGTCACACTTTGAACAGACCTCACAGTGTCGTACAGGCTGCAGAGACTGGGGCACTGGGGCTGTGGAGCTATGTTTGACTTCTGGAGAAAAACCTGACCTTATGCAACACACCGGGCTTTCATGTCTCAGGACTCCCGAGCATTTGGTTGCTGCAGATGCTTCTTTCCCATTCACCCTGCTCTGCTCTTCACAAAGGCTTCTTGTTTTCCCAAGTGTTTGGGTTTTTTTTTTTTCACACGTGATTTAACTTGCACAAACTCTTTCCTCTTCTGACTATTGATCTTGGCTCCTTTACTGGTCAAAACAAAGTAAATCTTCGGTAAGCGGGTTCTGACAAACCAGCTTCTGTTCCTTCCAGACACAATTTCCTGTTTAATTTCCTGACTGTTTCTTATTTAGTAAAGGAAAAGCTGTAAATTGCAAGATTGCTCCAGAGAGCTTCCCTTGGCTTTTGAGATGAACCTTTAACCACTCGCAGGAGACGAGCCAGCAAATCGGCCTAAAACTAGTTTAAGAAGGCAACGAGCTGTGCAGAACAATGGGCTTGGAATCTTGTTCCTTGCACAATCAAACAGGAACAACTCTGCCTCTAGCCGAGCTGGTAACTGCTCTTTCCTTGCTCAGTAGTCTCTGAGATACAGGATTCGGGGGAGCCTCATTAGGTTAGGGGCTGGCATAATGCCATGGGATTATGCAGCTCTCCTCTTGGCAGGCTGGGACTGTGGCACACAGTGACACTTGGCAGGGGCTGCATGACCTGGTGTAAGGGAGTGACTGATCTCCAGCCAGCCAGGATAGGTCCCACCTGAAAGCACCTCAAAATCTGTCACAGGCAGTGGTGGCAGAGTCCCATGGCTCCTGAAAGCACAGACAGACCTGTGGCTGGGACCACCTGCAGCAGGCTCAGACCTCTCGCATGGTGCTCAGGGTGCAGAGCTGGGTCTGGAGAGAGATTTCCTCCACCTGGCTCAAAATGTGAAAGTCAAAACTTTTCAGCAAGATGAATAGTCAATAGAAGTGAGAATTACACTTCTGAAAACCTTGGATCATCTCACATGGGTTTGTTTGGAGTTGAACTTTGCCTTGAAATAGGAAACGAAACAGTTGCTCCATTGGGGATGCCCAGGCAGTGAAACACCAAGGCTGTGTCACAGAGGTGTAAAACTTCTCTGGGGGCTTCCAAGAAGACAGTGTGGGATGGAGCTGCCTAGCAGCACTGGGGCCGAGTAAAGGGCTGGGAAAGTGTCGGAGAGGAGGCAAGAAGGGCTGTCAAGACATACAGGGAACGCCATGGGCTCAGCTGCTTCCCTTCCCCATTTGCTGAGCACTAAAAAGGTTACAAACTTGAAGAGAGGAGATTTAGGTTGGGCATTAGGAAGAAATACCTCTTTGTGAGGGTGCTGAGACACTGGAACAGGGAAGCTGTGGCTGCCCCATCCCTGGAACTGTTGAAGGCCAGGTTGGATGGGGCCCTGAGTAACCTGACCTAGTGAAGGTGTCTCCACCTGTGCAGGGGTATTGGAACGAGATGATCTTTAAGGTCCCTTCCAACCCTGGCCGGTCTATGACTCTGTAATTCTATGGAAATAAGCCAAATTCCCACCTGGTTCCATCTCCTCCCCAGCAGATATTTAAAATTAGGGAGGCAGGTGAGGGGTGACCGGTAACAGAGAGTGTCACTCCTTGGGGACATTTGCAGGGAAGCGTCACAGCTTCCAGGGCCAGGGGAGCCTTCTCCCCGTGTTCTGGGGCAGGGCAAGCTCAGGCCATGCTGGGCTTGAAGAAGCATAGCTTTACTAGCCAAGTGGTGACCAGTGGTCACAGAGGAGCATGATGAGCGCAGAGGAGAGTCCTTTCACAGTGCACCAGGCTAACACAGTGATTTACCACCTCTTTCAGTCTGTATCTGCCAAACACTTGCCCAGCTGGCCCCCTGCATGCACTCTTCCTGTTCCCCTCGGCATCTCCTCCTGGCCTCATCTGCACCTACAGAACAAACATCTCCTGGGCAGACGGCAAAAACCTCGTTATGAAACATCAGATCCCTTCATGCCTCCCAGTCCATGTTCCAGAGCTGTGAGGGAAGTGGCTTCTGGACGAGGCTTGGGGTGATGGAGAGCTGCCACTGGAGAGCTGGCAGGTGGCCCCAGACATGGCTCCTGCTGCCACCACCCTGGTTGCCAGCTCTCTCCAGCGGGATGTTGGTTTCACCCTCTGAGGAGTTGGGTTTTGCAGTGTTTTGCCACTGCAGCTCTCAATGCCTTTTCATTGAGCTTCCAATTTGGGGCTCAGAAAAGGGGAACACAGTCAGAAAACATTGGGCAAAGACAGAAAACATTGGTCTGGAGCTCCAGCCCTGCTCTGCTGGGTCTCGGGGACATCCATGTGAACCATAAGATCCTGACTCTCAAATCTCAGATATTTTTTCACCTTCCAGCTTTCAGAACAACCACTCATGGGCCCTCTTGAGCAAGTTTTAGGGTTTTTTATCCCCAAGGTTTGGTTTCCTCCCTGTGTCTGTGCATTAGGGATGTGCCAGGTTCAGCTGAGGGCTGAGCTGAGCTTACCTGAAGGTTGGACTCGTCCCACCCTGCAGTAGGCAGAGCACATAGGTGACCTCTAAAACCCAAAAACATCTTCACTAAGTGACAGCTTGATCTTCAAGGAGCTCCTCTGCAAAACGAGACCCTACTGACCCACTGCCCTGGAGCTGCTTGGGCCCTCAGCCACACTGGCCTGGCTCTCTCCCTAGATCCCAGGGTGGGTGCTGGGTATGGTGTTTTGCCACCAGGCTTCATTGATCCCTGCTGACCATCAGGAGATGCTGGGACCAAGGGAGCTCAGTTTCACAGTCACCCTACAGGTCTTCCAGAGGTCACACCCCTGCAATCGTGCGACTTTCCACATCGTGCCTTTCCTACCCCAGCTCCTCAAACAGCTTTCTCACCCTTCTTCCCCTACAACACTCTCAGCAAATCCCAAACGTTGCCCTGGCAAGTGCTGGTCCAGCCTGGGCTCCTCAGATCCAATCTCAATTTCCTGGATTGCTCTTCTCCAGCCCCGAGCAGCATCTCAGGTTCTTTCCAGCAGCCTTGGTCCCTCCAGCTCAATGCCTGGGAGGGCACTGATTTCCTCCTTCCCTGCCTTTGTTCTCCCTTGCAAGCCCCCAAGTCTTGCCCAGCCTCTCCTCTGTGCCCTTGGGATGCTGCTGAGAGGGGAAATGATGACTCACCCGCATTTAGGTCCTCATCGTCTTGGGCAATGCCTCCTAGGGGATGTCCAGCAAGGTCCTTGGGCAGGCTCCTCTTGTAGGACAGGCAGTGTACTGGAAACGTCCTGCCTGGGAGAGGAAGCTCTGAGAGAATATCTCTTACCAGAGCTTGCTGGGAAGTTTCCTGGGTACTGGGAGATATGGATGGCAGGAGGGGTTGAGGATCTAAGAAGCTTCAGGTGGGTCTGACCAGTGAGACCATGGGCAGGAGCTGTGCCCTCAGTGGCCCTGGCTGCCCACTATGAGGGAGTTTTTGTGTGGGATGCCGCTGCCAGCTCACCTGCTGCTGGTGGCCCAGGTCCCACTTGGCAGTCCATGTGGAGATGGACTCATGAAATCTGAGCTGCACACAAGAAAGGGACATGCTCAGGAGAACTGGAGCAGCACTGGACTAGCCTGTGCCCAGGACCTCAGTGCAACCAGTCCAGAGTGCCTCAGCATCCCCATGCTGGGGTCATCCAACTCCCTGCTGGGAACTGAATCTAAAAACTCCTTAAATAGGTGAAGGGTAGTTAAGCAGACACAGCCCGTGGGCTGGGGCTGTGTAAAGCAGGAGACACTCAAAGTATGTTAAAACTCCACAGCTGGACCCGCGCCAGCCTCCCCTGGAAAACATTCCTGCAGAGGGAGGTTTGGCTTGGACAGGGTGGGGGTCAGAGGGGAAGGCTGGGGGGTTGCTTGGCAGACAAATGCAGCCCAAGCGTCCAGAGCTGCACCAGCAGGCAGTCCCAGGTGTGCCACTGGCCCACACAGGACCCAACTCAGCAGCAACCTGGGACACACAGCATGACCCTTGCTGCAGAGGAGAAAGGATGGAGCCCGCACCTGCAGAGCTGCGGGAGCCAGTGCCCCAGCCAAGGGACACAGGGAAGGTGGAGGATCCACCATCATCCCCGCAGCCTAAGGCCAGCTCAAACCCCAAGCAGGGGGTGCTGCTCAGTCATTTTGAAGGCCACATCTCTGCTCAGT
The DNA here is from genome assembly GCA_028565055.1 of Phoeniculus purpureus. Classification (NCBI taxonomy): domain Eukaryota; kingdom Metazoa; phylum Chordata; class Aves; order Bucerotiformes; family Phoeniculidae; genus Phoeniculus; species Phoeniculus purpureus. The sequence continues at coordinate 7,070 of JAOXOE010012602.1, forward strand.
GTGAGGAGAAGCAGATGCACCTAAAGACAGCCCAAACCAGCAGTGGGGGTGCTGTGCCCTCGATACTTTGATATCCAACCATCTCCAGGGGAGGCCTCCATCAGTCCCAGCTACTTCAGTCCCAGCCTGTCACCTTTTCCAGCCTTCCATCCCAACAGCTTCAGCAGCACGCTGAAGCATTCGGAGCCTGGCAGACACTAAACAAACCTGCAGTGGAGTCCCTACACGTAGGGCAGGAGACAGATAAACTAAGAGGTCCTCAACATAAACAGTTTGTAGCGTCCAGCTCCTCATTCCTGCCTTTCACCTCAAGGCGTCTTTCAGCCTCTCCAGATGCACCTGCGGGCACCTTACATGCGAGGTGGGCTTGTTACATGGAATCCCATGGAGTGGGAGATAAGATGCTCACAAAGGGCTTTTACATCCTTGACCTTGTCCCCACTCAGGGAACCCTGCCAGACATGTAGCCCCAGGAAGCCCAAGGGGTGACTCCACAGCTCACGTGCTCCTCTGACCAGCAGGGACTAGCAGTGATGTGGCAGGTTCCGCAGTGGGTCCCGTTAGGACTGTTGTGTGGGCAGGTGAGTCACCCCCAGGCAGGCAAAGTCTGGGCCACCCCAGCAGGGCTGAGCTGCCCTTTGAACTGTGAGCACCGGTACATGCACACTGTGGCAGAGACACGCTGTCCCCTCCCGTGGGCACACCCTGCCACCACATGGGTGTGAGGCCATGTGGAGGTCTCAGCACTGGGGTGATCCCCTTGTCCTGTCACCAGGGGCCCTGTGGGAGGCTACAGCTGCTGCACTGGCATCTCCCTGAGGGGCTCTGCTTTGCTGCTGTGGCTGGCACTACCAGCACAGCTCAGGGAAGCAGTGCCCTGACCCACAGCAGTGCCCACCTCTCCCTGCTTCCCAGGGAGGTCCTTGGTGGCCCTCAGCATAGGACATCTCAAGGGACATGGGAAACCCCTCTTACTTCTATTATCCCCACTCCACTGGGGTTTCAGATGGACCTGATCACATCAAGGCAGCACCATGTCCCAGACCAGGCCAGTGTTCCCAGTCCCCAGAGCAGAAGAACCCAGGACCAAGTCACCCAAGTCTGTTGTAATCCCCTTGCAGCAAGACCTTGTGCAGGTGGTGCCCTCCACCATGAGCCCCCTGAGAGCCACATCAGCAGTGAGGGGGTTACCTGCTGCTCTGCACCTGTCTGGGTCCCACTTGGAGAGTCCCCCTGGCCGGCTCCTGCCTGTGTGAAGGGAAATATGTCAGGGAGGGGGAAAAACAACCATCAGCATTTCTCCACCAAAACAGAGGGGCCACAAACAGCCCATCCTGCAGCACAAACAGGGCAGTGTTTGGGGCTGCTCTGCCCTGGGCTGAGGCCTCTCTGATGAGGCCAAAGTAAGCAGCTCCTCCACAGCGAGAACCTCGCGGGGGCTGGGGAGGCTCTGAGCTCAGCACCAAGTCACAGAGAGGAAAAACTCCCCTTGCCTCTGCAAAACCTCCCCTCTTTCTGGTCTGGTCCCTGAGCCAGGAGATGGGGTTTCCTGTAGAACCACAGCTCTGAGCCCTTGTTCAGCGGTGGCTTCTCCCCTCCTCCTGCTCTCAGGGCACAGGCAGCTTTAGGGAGCAGAGATGAGCTTCGAGCAGCCAGGAGCTGCCGGGGAAAAGTGACCCTTGCTCATGGCATGGCACACACGTCCCAACACGTGTGGCAGAGCCTGGCTTGGCCGGGTGCTGCCTGGAAGGGGTGAGATGGGGAGCTGGGGGCACTGGCTGGAGCAGGGGCCACCCAGCGACACCGGGGAGGACCTGCACGAACCGACTGCTCGTGCCCTGTGCTGGCCACCTCACCATGGAGCGTCGGGGCTGCTGCAGGCTTTCCACTGTCCGCAGGCACAGGCGCTGCCAGGCGCGGGGTAGGACCAGCTCCGCCTCAGCAGAAGCACCCTCCCACCTCCCCCCAAGGCGGGGAGACACCTCCAATGCCCTGCCCAGCCCAGCCCATCCCTCCCCGTTCCGGGTCACTACCGCGCAGCGCCGGCAAGCGGCAGCACCGGGACCCAGCGGCCACTGCGCAGGTACCGGGGCCCGGCGGAGGCGGTGGCCGAGGCAGCCCCGCCCCGACCCCAGCGGGGCGATGGCGGCGGTGCCGGGGCGCCGGTGGCAGAAGGTGCTGTACGAGCGGCAGCCCTTCCCCGATAACTACGTGGACCAGCGGTTCCTGGAGGAGCTGCGCAAGAACGTTCACGCCCGCCAGTACCGGTACTGGGCCGTAGTTTTCCAGTCAGGAGCGGTGGTGCAGCAGCTCTGCAGCGTCTGCGTCTTCGTCCTCACCTGGTGGTACATGGACAGCGGCGTGCTGAGCCCGCACGGGCTTTTCGCAGCGGCCCTGTGCTCCTCGCTGCTCGGCTACGTCCTCTTCGACGCCGTGGACAGCGGGGCCGGGCGGCGGGCGAGCGGGCGGACGCGGTGGGCTGACCTCAAGAGCACGTTGGTGTTCACAGCCTTCACCTACGGCTTCTCGCCGGTGCTCAAGACGCTGACGGAGTCCATCAGCACTGACACCATCTATGCCATGTCAGCCCTGATGCTCCTCGGGCACCTCATCTTCTTCGACTATGGTGCCAACGCCGCCATCGTCTCCAGCACGCTGTCCCTCAACATGGCCATCTTCGCCTCGGTGTGCCTGGCCTCCCGCCTGCCTCGCTCCCTCCACGCCTTCGTCATGGTCACCTTCGCCATGCAGATCTTTGCGCTCTGGCCTATGCTGCAGAAGAAGCTGAAAGCCCAGACGCCGCGATGCTACGTGGGGGTGACGGTGCTCTTTGCACTGGTGGCGCTGGTGGCACTGGCCACTGTCTCCAGCGTGGGCGCCGTGCTCTTCACCTTGCTGCTGCTTGCCATCTCCTGCCTTTGCCCTTACTGCCTCATCCGCCTTCAGCTGCTCAAGGACAACATCCATGGGCCCTGGGATGAGGCTGAAATCAAGGAGGACCTCTCCAGGTTCCTTATGTAGGCCTGGCCCAGGTAGAGAGGACTTTCTGCTGTGAGCAGTGCAAAAGCCATTGCTGGGGGGAGGACACCAGCCCAATAAAGCCTCTCACACTGCAATAAGGACCATGTTTGCATTACCCTCAGCATCTGCTTCCACATCTGACCCGCCAGGTTGTGAAGGAAGGCGCTGGAGCGCAGGGGAGCGGGGCAGCACGTGCTCTGACCATGCAGATCCGTACTCTTGTTCTGGGGGGAGCTTCAGGGCATCCCCTGAGCAGAAGCAGCACACAGAAATGCATGTCTGCCCTCGATGTGCTCCAGAACATTGCTCCTGTGGGTAGGACTTCTGTGGGTGCAGGGCAGGGGGAACCAACAGCACTGCCCAAGAGGGCTGGAGGGGCAGTGCGCTGGATGAGGGTCACTGTAGGCAGGAAGGAGTTGCAGGGTGATGGATGCTGCTGGGTCTGGAGTAGGGAGCACAAGGGCACCTGGGCCAGGTGTGGTGCAGAACCCTGTTCACATGCACCCCCCATAGCAAACCTTGTGACAGCAGCTATGATACCACAGCACACTGACTCCTTTAGGAGGGAGGGGTGGGCAGGGGTCAAGACACCTTCCCTGATCCCCTGGACCCCCTCCCAGAGGGGCTGCAGCCCCAGAGCCTGAGCCAGAGGGACAGAGCTCAGCCAGACTCCTGCCAAGGCATCAGACCCCTGCAGGGACACCCACGAGCTGGACAGAGGAGCAGCTGCTGCCACAGCAGCAGAAGCCCATCCAGGTCCTGACTGTGGGTCACCTGTACAGTGTCTGCCTGTCCGTCCATCTGTCCAGCGCCACACACACCACAACAGAGGGCGCTCCTGGCAAACAAGTCCTGCAGGAGTCCAGCTCATGAGGAACTAGTCCTGGTGCTGGGAGGGCTTCTCCCATGCTTTCCCTTACCTTGCTCCAGTCTCGGGCCATCCCTGGCCACCTGGCCCTGCTCTGGGCACCCCAGGGAGCAGAACTCAGCAGAGCAAAGGGTCACACACCCTTCCCTAGTCTCACCCCACAGCGGTGCGTTCAGCGTTACCTGGGCGTTTAGGAAACTTGGAAACCCAGTGCTGAAGTGCAACTTTCTGCTGGTTTCACTCCATCCCTCGGAGTGCTGGTGGCTCACCGTAGCGAGCAGGCGCTCCAGGGGTGCTCTTTGGGATTTCTCGGAAATGAGCAGCCCCTGGCGGAGTCCCCAGCACCTCCAGTGCTTTGTTAGGGCTCTTGCCAAGTGTTAAATGTTGCTGTAGTCGTCATGGTGACGACTACATCTCATTTTGCCTTTAATTAAAACCTGCGGAAGCTCAGAGCCCCTGCTCCAGTCTCGCAGGGAGCACAGAGGAGCCAGATGCTCACGCTCAAGATGAAATGTTTTAGTTATTTGAAGGGAAGTCTGGTGCTTTTCTTTCACAAAGAGGTTTCCCAGAAAGCTACTCAGTGACCAGGATGTCCTGTATCAAGCTGGGCTAAGGCCACGGTTACTGCTGCCATCCAAAATCAGTTCACAGAGTGTGTCAGTAGAGCCAGGCTTGAGTGTAAATCACAACCCAGGCAAATCTAGGCTGCCTCGTGCCTCTTGTTAACGTCTGTCCCAGCAGAGGCTACAAGAGGGCAGCATTCCTGTTGTACCCGTGCCCCCAGGAATTTTCTCCAAAATAATTTTCCCACATTCAGACTCTCAAAACCAGCTCTGGGTTAGGCCAAGTAAACATTGACTTCTCAGACGTTCCAGGTGGAGACAGGCACAGACTGGCTCCGTCACTGTCGCTTCATCCACAGCTGGAACCCAGTGCAGCACCTATGCAGATCCCTGTGCACTGAAGGCTGCGGGACTCAGCTCCAGGCAGGATGCAGGACGTGTCCTATCCAGCCCAGCACAGGCAGTTCCATCTCATCCAACAGCCCCAGGCTTCTCTGCTCTGCCCAGCTCTTTCCTTTCTCCTTAGCCTCTGTCCTTGCCCAGAGTTTGCAGCCCTCCCTTTTGCTTGCTGGCTCAGATACCCTGCTCTGCCTAACCTGGGAGATGAAAACAGAAAGCCCAGTCCATAGCTTGGATGCACAAAGAGACTCTGAAGGAGGGGAAAATGCAAGAGAGAGACAGGGAGAGGCTGAGACATAAAGGCCAGGCAGTTTCCCTGGGACTTCTCTGACCTTCTGCTGAGGACACATGCTCTGCAGAGCTGCTGAAGTTATTTAAGATGCTCCATAAATGGCCATTATGAGTATGTGTCATGCCTGAGGTCAGGATATCCTCCACGGAACAGAACTCTGCCATAACTCTATGCCCAGCTCGGCAGTAAAGCCAGATGCTCCGTGAGCATTCACTCCCTGACTCTACTGGTCTGCAGCTTCTCTCTGAGACCAACAGAGTCCTCATTTTGTAGACAACCAAATCATCATCAACCAACGCTGAAGAGTTAAATGTTAGTTTGTGTGACAAGGAACTGCAGCTTTTCCAAGTCCACTGAGATCTAGTACTTCAATGGGACATTTTCTTTTGATTTTAAGCTGGCCAAATGCAAGTAATTGTGAAGTGGCTGGGGATAAACTATGCTCCTGGGGGAGCTGCTGCCACGTGCTCTCTGGAATCTCCATCCACAGCCTCTGCTGCAGGGGAAGGCAAACGTCAGCCACCCACACTGTGCTGCAAGGGCCCACGTCCTTCCCCATGTGGGGGCCTGGATCTGGGAAGCCTAGAAAGAGGGAAGCTTTAGCCTTTGAAGGTAAGATCTTGAGATCTCTTCAATTCCCACAGTAATCACCAAGCTTTTCTCAGCTGTCTGATGTGAGGCAACAGCAACAATGTGAATTACCAGGAATCCAACCTAGGATTTTGGTGCTAACCCATTCACCGAAGAACAGCTCAGGACACAAAATGCCACCAACTGGTGCAGCAGCCATCACCACCTCCAGCTCACCACAGAACATGAACCATTGCAGGGTGGAAAGCACAAACAAGGTCAACTGGCTTCTTCAGAAAGTCACCTCATGAGCTGATGCTACAGAATGTGCCCGATTTCCCAGCACACCAAGACCTTTGTCCTTCTCTTTAGGAGATTTTAGGAACAGCTACCAGAAAACCATGACATTCAAAGTCCTATTTCTCACAGTATCTTTTATCAGATACTTGAGGTGACAGTAAAGATTGCTGTGAAAGGTTTAACACCATGGAATGCCCCAACAAAGCAGTTTGTGCCTAACGTGTGGAGGGCAGCTGGCAACTTAGGGCAGCTGCAGCAGCTCCTAGTTGGACACTGTAAGTAAAACCAACTAAAGTATCAGCCACCCTTAACCAGCGGTTGGTTCCTCAGTTGGTTCCATGCTACAGAAAACAGAGGAAGGCAGCAAGAGTGCTCAATTCAACACAGATTGTTGAACAACTTGGGGAAAAAAAGCAGCTTGTCAAATTCAGCCGGTTTCCATTCCCTCTTACCTGAGAGATGAAGCACAGCCAGAAGCTCCTCAAGAACTCACTGGGTTCAAACGCTGTCGCTTTGGTAGTAGCCCTGAAAATACACAATTGCAGGAGGTTTTTTTTGCCTCAGCACCCATCACTGACAAGTCCCACAGATGCAAGATACGGCTGGTCTGAGCTTCTCTCCTCGTCTCCTGCTCTCAGGACACATCTCCCTTTGCTCAGGGTTCTGGGAAGCACCTTGTCCCATCGCTGTCCTTTTTCCAGCTCCAGCAATTCAGTCTAGCACGAATAATTACTCTCCATCTCCTAAGAGCTGCTCTACTTGTTGTGATTTTCCCTCTCTCTCCTGTTTCTTTTGTTGTCCTCTACCAAAAGACAAAGCCTAAGGGAGTAAAAAGAAGCAGCTGTGCAAGTCTGCAGCTCTCTGGCCTTGCACCCCCCTGTAACTTGAGCAAACTCAGTGTCTGGGGTTTACCAGCACAGCAAGGCTGGATCAGCGCCTCACTGGCTATACCAGAGATCAGCAGGGACCTAAATCAGATGGAACAAGATAAATTCCCCAAATTCAGCAAAGCTGTGTCAGACCTGGCTTGACACTGAGTGTTGTTAGGCCCCTTCTACACACAGGACACTGGTCTCCTGCCCCCATCCCCTGGACAGCACCATCGCAGCTCCCTCTCACCCTGAACCAGCTTCTGCAAAGTATCTTGTTTGTGCTCCTGAGTCAGCAGGCTGGAGTCCCGATGCTGCATTGTGCCTCCAGCCCATATTTGTCTGTACCTCTGTGGTTTGGGAGAGGTCCCTTCTCTCTTTTCATACGAGCTAAAAAGGCAATAAACCCCATCAGTCTCCCCTTTTCTTAGACTTACTCCTCACATACTTCTCTGGCGCCCAAACCAAGCACATCTTCCAAATGTTAAATCCCAGGTTTTCTCTTTCTCATAGGGACAGACACATTTGGAATCCCAGAGGCAGCTCCTTACAGCGGCTGGAGCTCAGATGCTCCAGTGAGGTTGTCTCACGAGGAATTCAGATGTTTAGCTTGAAAAAAAAGGATCAGAGCAGCTGTGATTTATCTGTAATTGTGCAGATTCATCACTCTGGAGACTGCCACAATCTTCTCCTTGGACCTTCCACCCAGCCAGGTGTTGCAGCTGGTGTCAGATGTGTTTCAGGACTCTTGTTGTTAAAGAAGTTGGTTATTCTTCCTGCTAACACTAACGAAAGCCATTAATTTGGAGCAATTCTGGTGCTTAATGAATCCAGAAGCGGCGGTGGAATCCCAGTAGAACCTCCCCTTCCCCCCACCTTGGAGGGTGGAAGTCTCCGCAGAGCCGAGGCAATTTCTTCCATGGAGTGTGAATGGAGTGGGTAGAGCCTTCAACAGAAAACCAGCACACGTTTGTTTTGCAGTCAGCACTTTTTATTTTCTTTAGATCCAGGCTTACCGTTGACCTCTGAAAATAAAACCTTTCCTTTACAAAGAGGCCAGTGCAAATTAAAGATAAATTTGGACCCCAAAAAGTCCCCTGACAAACAGAGATTGTGTGTGACAAAAAAAATGTGGGTGTTAGGATGATCTTCATGGAACAGCTGGCACAGGTCGCCTAGGAAAAAGGCCAAAAACTAACCCCAAATTCACAGGGCGGGAAGAAGAGATTTACAACAAAAGGTCAAGATGCCATAAAATCACTCACGGACAAGATTCTCTTCATAAAGTGGGCGAAGAGAAAAAGGCACAAGACATGCACAGTAAGGAAAAGAGCAAGAGCAGGATGAGGATCGGCTTGCTATGGCACAGCCTTGGCTTTCATCCTCATCGGTGGCACTGCAGAACCAGGATCATCCCACCACAAGTGTGGAGGCTGCTGGTCACAGGCTTAGGTCTGATTTTATCGCAGCAAATACCCTCTGGAAGAGCTTCCCCCAGCCAGCCTTAAAATTTGCACCACTATCCGCTTCAAACGCTGCACGTGGCCTTTTTAAAGTCAGACTCTGGTGTAGTGGGGAATAATCAAACGAGGTTGCCTAGATTGGGGTAAGTGGAGGGGACGCTGCTGGGAGAGGTTAAAACCGCAGGTGGCAGCAGTGCGATGAATCCACTGCCAACCCTAGCTGAGCTCCTTGGCAGCAGATGGCCCAGTGCAGTGGTTAGAAAAGAGCAGATGCTTCTCCTGTCACCCAGCACACAGCCCTGATGTGCCACTGCCCAACGTGCCAGGGACCAAAGCCCTCCAGGGGTGCGTACCGTGATCCGGCCAGACGGATGATGTCCACACCAACGTGTGACGCTGCTGTTCACAGAGCAGGAGCGGGCAGAGCCCCTCGGGCACAGCCAGTAAAGGCTACTGGGAGAAAATACCTCCAAATGTTACAGCAACCAAGCGAATACAGTGGGGACCTCGGTGCTTTGCTCATCCCACCTTTTGCTCTTCCCGTTCCCAAAACCTGTCTGAAGGACCAGCGTAAGGACTGGTGTGCTCAGTGAGAAATGTTCTTTCCAGTAGGAAGCTGCTGGGCTTCTTGCACCACCCAGACCATCTCCTCCAAGCACCGATTCCCGTTACTTGGCTCATAGTAGTCTGAAGGAGGAACTGAGTAATGGAGACATCTGCAGATTTGTACACAACCACTTCAAGGGGGAAGTCCCTCCCAGCCATAACACACACACACACACACACACACACACACACACACACACACACACACATTTTTACTCCAGCTCCTGCACTGGAGGTCCCCTCAAATCTCCACAGAACACTTGCTCCCCCCAGCAGTGAGACAAATACCAGCGACTGCTTGAAGAACATTCATCTATTTCCCAGCAGAAGGTCTCTGCAGCACATCCCACGGGTCACATCTCCCCCTTCTCCCCTTTTAATGACATCTCCAGGGACCTCAGTGCAACGCAGCACGCTGGAGCGATGGTGTGAGGGGACAGCAGAGCGCTCGTGCGCATCCCGACAGGAATAATAAAAGCCCCATCATGAGTTACAGTTTATTTCAGGTTCAAAACTGCGGCAGAACATTTTTACAGCAGATGTACGCGATGCTCAGCATGACCGCGGTTCTGGGGAATGAAGTTGCTGTGCTCAGAGGTCAACACCAGGACCCATGTACAGATGATGAAACCAAAGGCAGATGGTTTGGCTCATATGAGGCAGGACATTAACATACAGAGCAAAATTCAGAAAGAAATGAAGCGTTTGCTTCTTACAATAAGAAGTCATCGTTTACACCATCCTGGAAAAGTAAAGAGACAGGCAGTAAAGCAAACGGCCGGCAAGGTGGGACAAATCATATATCAAGCAAGAGTGGAGCAGGACTGTCTGGACGGGAGGAGCCATCGGCATCAGCTCGCCTGCAGACAAAGCAAGAGGAAAGACAGGCAGAGTAACATTCACTGACACAGGGGAGCGGCTCTGCTGGGCACTGCCGCGGCGCAAGGAGCTGTGCCAGGAGCACACCAAGAGGTTGGGAGCCTCTCTGGTGACCCGAGTGGGAAACGGGACTGTTTTCAGTTCAGAGGTTTGGAGTCATTTAAGACAGAACGAGGCAGTAACGTCACTATGCAGTTACACACGTTGTTTAGTGCAGCTGTCTGCGCTAGAGTCTAGTATTGTCTACGTTAGGCTTTAACACGAGATGCCATAGCCCGTAACGATCTCCTTTACTGTAATAAATAATCCACTGTGATGAGGCTTACTCAGAAAGTGCAATGAGATCAGCAGTAAAATAAACACACGTTAACTATGTACATAAAGCCTTCTCACTGAACATACAATCTTGGTGATCCTAACACAGGATCTCTTTAGAGTCAAGGCCAAGAGCTATTTACGGCATGCGCAGGCTCTTCAGCTCTGGGTCAGCCATGACAAGGTGAAGTGGAACATATTCCCTAGGCAGGGACTCGTGCTTAGCCTAAATGCCAGACTAGATGAGCTCAAACATTGCTAGGTACATCACCCAGGCAATGACACACGCCAGGTGAGGTAAGGAACCTTGCTCTTGCTTAATGGGAGTCTCCACTGCTCCCTGGCAATATTCTGAGCTTTGCCAGAGGGAATCACAGGGAGAGCAACCCGCACATGTCTCAGATACGGGAGATCAGACTCGGCTCCCCCTGTGTCTGAGTGTCTGCAGAGCGGCAGTGGCCAGTCTGAGATAGCCAGTCCCTCAGCAGATCTGCAGGCTGCTCATCCTGCTGTCCATCAGGCACAGAGCACACTGCTGCCAAAGCTGCTCCTCTGAGAACAAGGGACAGTACAGACATGACTTGCCAGTGTAAGGGGTGAGCAGGAAGGACAAACCTGTTCCAGGCACTGCACAGTAGGAGGAATTAGGATGAGGCTGGGAGGACAACACTTACTCAATTGGATGTGGCAATTTCATGGGAAGCACTTAGCATTTTTCCTAGAAACAACAATTTTATGCTGCTTATTCTGAAAGAAGTGTGTATGCAAGAAGTTAAAGGTAAAATCACCCAACTCTGGATCCATGCTCAAGTTTAATGACTAACCTGCACATCTAGAAGTTCCATGTTTAGGACACAGGCCAGGTGTACATGGGATCTGAATGAGGACGCAGAGCATGGGAGGGCTGTGAAGCTGCATCCCACCACCTCAATTCGTTATCCCATCACCTTACTGCCTCCCTCTCCTCCTCTTCTTTCAAGTAAATCCACTCTTGAGAGCTTCATTAGCAATTCAGGACTACTGCTGAGAAATACAATTTCTTGGGGGACAGAGTTTAGGAAGGTGTTGAATTGTGCTGCTACTTCCTTATGTTTGACAGAAACATCATTAAAGTAAATTAACGAGTCTCAGGTACACAGAACTTAAAAACATGTCTTGAGGCCAAGGTCTTTGTCATCTAATTGAGGCTCCTGATTTACTGGCATTCTTAGCCTCATCTCCCATGCAGCCACAGCAGTCTGAGTCACCTACTGGAGGTGGGGATCTTGGACAATAAAGATGAGCATTTGGGGGACAAAGCCAGACCACAGCCTTGCAATATCACTGAATGTGGGGTTAAAGGGACTGTACAGGTCATGTCCAGTTTTGCTGGCCAGGCAACAGCATGGACTACTACAGCTGTTTATAAAAATACACCTAAAACACAAGAGAAATCATCAAAACACAGGGGTTTTTTTGTAGTAAAAATCTGTATGTTGGTAGTTGGGTCTGCAACCACTTTTTTTTGCCCCTTGGAAGCTGATTCTGTGCACTCAGTATTGGACCTCTGGGCCTGTTCTCCAAACAAACACCAGCCACTTAAGCAAGCTCTTCTGAGAGCACTAAGATGCCAGTGCTCTGACAAGCTCCATCTTCAGATGTTGACCTCTAGACTCTCCAGGTGTGTGTCACAGGCATGAGGCTGACAGGAAATTAAAGTCAAGCTAATGCACAAATCACGATGCTCTTCCGAGCTGGACCAGTGAGCACAACTCATCAGCAGCCTGGGAATACGTAATAGGGTAAAAGCATGTTTTGACTGGGTTCTTCCTAAAGAAGTCCCACGTGCAGCCTGGATAAGTAAGTTTATTAGACCGATGATACCAATTGCTTTGCCTGGGGAGCTGTAACCATAATTGTAACAATGCCATGAATATTGTCCTATGAAACAAGGCTAAATTAATCCCCAGTTTAATTCTGTTAACTTGGCAAGTTTTAAACTGTAAGGGTGACGTTGGCCTGAGGAGTTTAAAGTGAAGCAGTTAAGACAAGAGGTTTTTATAATGCTTCGATCTGTAACAGGTGAAACAAAGAGCAGAGAGGCCTCTGCCAGCGAATGTCTGCTGAAACAAGCCCTGCTGAGCACTTCTTAGTCCCTAGTTGGATAAAGGGACCCCAGTCTGAGGAGCAAAGGGCTTCAAGTGATGCAAAAGCAAAAAATCTTTATACAGGAGTCACAGTGGAACTTTACGGGGCGACGTGAACATCTCACATCCAGACTGGATCCTTGAGAAGCTCAGATGCAAGTCCAGGCCAGGCTCTGTGAATCAGGTCACACAGTGGGCAGAGGAGCGGTTGCCCACTTACAGCTGTGTGCACATCTGTATCTCCTGTTTCGTTACAGTGACCCAAATCAGAACATTTATATGGCTTACATGCACTCTCATATGCTCAAGGCTTCCCATCCATTCAGGGGGAGCACAAATGAGCAAGCACTGGCAGAAGGCAAAGTGAGCTGGCACACGCTGCTCTGTCACATACTGGTGCTTCAAACCACGCTCTCCCTTCCTTGCTGCAGGGTGAGATGGCTCCACATTGAGCCCTGCAAGATCAGGCACTGCAGCCTTTTCTGTACCACCCACCCACCCAACCACGGTGTGGAAATAAAGTAAAACAGGCATCGTTCCAGAATCACAGAACTACTGGGGCTGGGAAAGGTCTCTAAGATCATCAAGCCCAGCCCACGACCTAACATCACCACAACCTAGACCATGGCACTAAGTGCCACATCCAGTCTTTCTTAAGCACCTCCAGGGATGGGGACTCCACCACTGCCCTGGGCAGTCCACTCCAGTGTCTGATCACCTTTTCCATTAGGAAGTGCTTCTTAACATCCAGCCTAACCCTCCTCTGGCAGCTTCAGGCCCTGCCCTCTCGTCCTGTTGCTAGTTGCCTGGAGAAGAGCCCGACCCCCACCTGACTACAACCTCCCTTCAGGTAGTTATAGAGAGTGATAAGGTCCTCCCCTGAGTCTCCTCTTCTCCCATCCACACCCTTCTTGTTTAACCACATTGCCTAAAACCTACATTTTTTCATCTTGGATTCCAGGTAAGGAGAAATTACAGAAGCAGCTGCCCAGCGAGCTTTTTGCATGAGCGACATGGAAGTCTGGGCCAGTCAGAAGAGGTTGGTAAGAAACCACATTGCTTTGTTTTTGCCAAGTTTGGCCATGAAAAGAGAAAATGGACATAACTGTGTCATTCCCAGCGACAGAAAACCTGAAAGTACAAATGAAGTGAGAAGCCCTTCAGGTAAGAGGAAGAAAAGAAGGAGATCAGATCAACGCATGCACAAACACACGAAGTCCAGCCCTCCACTTGCTGTACAGGACTGTAAGCAGAGCTGCCTGGGTGAAGACATGTGTCAGTGTGTTAGCTAACATCAACTATTGGCAAAAGGAAAGTCAAGCCATCACAGACTGTCCCAAGACATGTAAGACCTCATTAACAACGTGGAATGGACTGAGAATACCAGTAAAACCAGTTACTTGCCTATAGATGGTCCTTACATGCGACTAGACATTGGTTATTGCGACAGTTATCAAGCATTTGGTTTCCACGGATTTGGTTAACTATGAATGACATGCCAGAAACTTCTTTTAGTTTAACAGGGATGAGTCTAACGGACGAATTACAGTGGGCCGAGTAGGTGAAGGGGGTGGTCTTCGACTGGAGAGAAAAAAGAAAAGAAACAGTAAGCACAAACACAGAGAGAATGAATCTGGCATCTTCTGTAGCCGCTACACAGGCATGCACATGCTCGTAAAGACAACCACCTTGTTTTTGTGTACACCAAAGCATGACAGCCCCTAAGCACCCACAAGAGAGAAGAAAGCCATGGGTTTGCCACACTCATGCCATGCCTTAATCCTCTTACCCATCGGACAGCTCTTCACCTGGCTGTTCTCCACACACAGTTACCTTCTGGTGCTGAGGGAACCAACAGGGGAGCATCGTTACTCCTGTTTTCTCAGGGGCAGTCCCAGTCTGGTGGACAGTGGACTTTGGGGCACGTTTCAGCACGGCCAGCTGGATTTGGGAGGACAACCTGCAGCGACTTCAGCTGCCGTTTGCAGAAAGAGAAACCCCTGTAGCTTCTTGCACAGTGGGGCCAAATGGAGCCACGCCAGTGCTTCTGCATTTGAGACACTGATTCCAGGCTCTATATCAGTGGCCAGTTAGGAGAATGCTCACCATAGCTTTGGCTTCTGAACTCATTAATTTAGCAGTAACACGTCTCTTTATCAACTTTGGTAACTGCTAAGGAAGCCCTGGATTTTGGGGGATTTCTGGGGTCTTTATTCTCCTGTTTCAGCAGAGGCTCCTGTGCACCGCAAATCTGCATTTCCATGGAGAGCACAGTGCACCACTGCTCCCTGTATTCCTGAACCCACACAAGAGACATGAACCTGGGGTCTGAACAAAGTGGGAGGGCTTGTCAGTTCTCATCCACCTTCTGCAAACTTCGTTAACAGGCAACACAAACTGCATAGCCCTTTCTATCAGTGTGCTCTACCTGGGAGAGTAGGAGCAGCTCCTGTCTCTGAAGAAGGTGACAAAGGAAATGTGTCTCATTATGTTAAGGCTGAATAGAGGGCAAGTAACTGTGTTAATTGTCTTTGAACTGGAACATAATATATGAGACCAATTGACATTAGACAAAAAATAGTCTCCCTTGGCTCAAAGAGCATCTTGTACGACAAAATCCTCTTTTGATGGAGAACTGAGAACTTTAATCTCTAACACGCAGCAAACCAAAAAATCCACCAACCACAGCCTTTGAGTAAATCAACATGCTAAAAAAAACCATTAAAACAGGCAAAATTTAATTTCTTCATGGTGTATTTTTCGTACATAAGAAAAAAAACCAACCCACCACGTTACTGTGTTAACTATTGTTTCTTGTGTTGCTCCAGTGTAGGTCTTCTGGACTCATTTCCAAAATTTGTAGTTTCATAAAGAACCACTTCTAAGGCTCTGCATTTCTGCTGGGTTGCATTAAATTATTCCTTTGTTGAAATGGCTCACACTGCATTGTTTAGCCCTTACTGAAACCATGGTATCATATGCATATAATTTACAAACAAGGGAAAATGCATACAGCTGCCTTCATATCAAATTGAAAAGATACAACTCCATTTTTGTTCCAGGTTGAATGCAGCGCACTGGATTCAAATAATGTAGTTTAGCCAAACTGCTGCTTAGCCCAGCAGGATCAGAAACCGGAGAGCACAGGGGGAGGATTTCCTGGACATAATCACTCAAATCTAACCTGAACCAAAATCAGATCTGAGCCCCATTTCCAACTTGAACCAGAGCTGTTACTGCACTCTGGCCAATGTTGGGAATTTTCAGCAGCCTTCTCCCTGCAGCACTGTCCCTCAGCAAGGGACTCCTCAGCCCAAGCTCGGGCAGAGGACAGCACATGGGGTCATCCTGGGGAAAAGACCTTGCCTTCGTCTGCCACTGGTAGAAGCTGCAGCTCAGCGCAAAATGAAGGGAAGGATGAGCTCAGAAGCTCATAGATTTCCCACATAACAAAAACAAGTCATTATGTGACTAGTTTTACACCAGGAGAATGATTCAGACCTGGTTTGTTCCTTAAGACAGGAGAAGAAGCCAGCCTGCATGTCTCTTGCCTCTCTCTTACTCCCAAAGCAGTGGTTGGGAATGCAAGTGCTCCCTGGGATCACAGGATCACAAAACCACTGGGTTGGAAAAGACCTTTAAGATCATCAAGTCCAACCATTAACCCAACACTGACAGGTCCTTGACTAAACCACGTCCCAAAGCATTATGCCTACACGAGTCCTAAAATCCTCCAGGGAGGAAGACTCCACCACAGCCCTGGGCAGCCCATTCGCTTGATAATGCTTTAAGTGAAGAAATCCTTCCTAACGTCCAAGCTTGGGCACCCAAACTACCAGCTCAAGATAATGGAGCTGGCAACCAGGAGTCTGCTGCTCTATATAAGTGTCCTCCCACCATCCTCTCTGTCCTGGAGGCTCTGAGTGCAGCCTGGTGTCATTTCTGCATCATTTTCTGAGCAAATGTTACATAAATGACCGTGGCCAGACTCTCCAAAATTGAGGCGAAGGGGTAGGAACTGGGAGAGCAGAGCAGCAGAGGGAGCTCCAGTCTACTGGAGTCCAGCTGTGGACTCAAGCGAGGGAAAGCCAGAGAAAAACAACCTCCCCCATACCCCTGCTCCGCTAGCTGCCATGTCAGTGAGTAAATATGTGACTAAGCCCAATTAAATGTTTAGACTGCGGCCAAGAGATGATAGCGGTAGAGATGGTGTGGGCCACGTCTTTGCGGCGTTATCGGACCGACTCCGACAGCCCAGGGGTGTGCTTATGGCGCTGAGTGGCTCCCAGGCCCCAAAAGACAGCTCCTGGTTCATGGAAAACTTCGTATAAAAATGTCACTGCTGCTGTAACTCCAGTTTGGTTATTCTCTCCCAGCATTTCAGCTGGTCTTTGAGTGTTGGGGCTGAGTCCTGCTGCCTGGCCCCTTTAACGGGCTGCGCAGTCTGTTGTGTTATGGGGGGTGTTTTTTTATAAAATAGGAAAAAAAAAAAGGAAGCAGTGTTTGTAAAAGTTAGTGCTAAAGGGGCAGGGGATCATAGGTCCCCAGGGTTGAGTAAACGAGTCTGCAGAAAGAATCAGTTCTTCCAACTAGCACACATTAAGCAGACATAAAGAATTTACCAATGAAAATTGTGGACTAAGTATGTATTTAATAACTCCCTGATGTTGCTGCACAGACTCCTCCTTTGAAGAGCTCAGTGGGGTTTTGAATGCAGAGAAACTCTTCCCACCCCC
>JAOXOE010012613.1:0-24075 GCA_028565055.1 Phoeniculus purpureus
GAGCTTGGAGAAGAGGAGACTGAGGGGTGACCTCATTAATGTTGATAAATATGTGAAGGGTGGGTGTCAGGAGGATGCAACCAGGCTCTGCTCATTGTCATCCTGGCAGAGCTGCTGGTCCTCATCAAACCACAGCTTCCTATACAAGTTTTACTTCTGTCTGGAGCAGAGCCCTTCAGGGGGAACTGAGTTAAATGCTACTCAATACTGAGTTCAATACTATTGGAACTCAGTTCCAATACTGTGAGCTGAGCTTCAGTGAAAAACACCAAGGAAAGACTCTCAGGATAGGAGATGAATAGAATCACTGTCACTCTGTGATACTGCCACCTATGCCAACTTGTCATAGAGGTTATTTGGGTCACTTAAAGAATAAACATCAAAGATATTAGCAAACAGGTGATCCAGCTGTGGCAGGAGGATTGGACTAGATGATCTTTCACGGTCCCTTCCAATCCCTAATGATTCTATGAAAAGTGATTTTTAATATAGATTTGTAAAAGCATCACTGACAGAACTCACTGGCAAGGTTTACTCATCACTTAACTACACTGAGGCACACAGAGGCAAATCACACTCGAATCAGACTGGAATTACTCACGCAGAGATTGAGAGCAAAAGGGTAACAACCCTCCTGTTAAGTCATGTTGTCCATATTAAACTCCCTTCTTTTCTAAACACTTCCTCAGAGAGGAGTCTAGGTGCAGCTGGATCCAAACAGTCCCAGACTTGGCCAATGGTTTATGTGTAAAGGAATTAAATACAGGAATTTCCAGGGTATTGAATTAACATCTTATTATGGGTCCTAGATGAGTGTGAGGCAGCAGAATTGTAGTATTCATTAACACTGCTATGATAAATCATAAAAGCAGGCTGCCCAGGGAGGTTGTGGAGTGTCCTCTGGAGACATTCAAAACTCGCCTGGAGATGTTCCTGTCCGACTGGATCTAGGTGATCCTGCTGTGTCAGGGGGATTGGACTAGATGGTCTTTTGAGGTCCCTTCCAATCCCTAATGTTCTGTGATTAGACTGTATGGTTTTCTTGTAATACTTAGTCAACAATCAACAACCTCTTATAATCAACAAAGCAACAGCTAAACACACAAAAAAGCTTCCTACATCAAAGTCCACACACACAGACACACAGAGGTTAAGTAACAACTAAGACGCTTCTCTTTCTGCATATTGTAGTAAATTTTGCTATCAAATAATCTTTGGCATCTCATGGCTTGGTCTAGGTGATCCTGCTGTGGCAGGGGGATTGGACTAGATGACCTTTTGAGGTCCCTTCCAATCCCTAATGTTCTGTAATTCTGTGAAAACAGAGATAATCACTTGCACCCATTGTTTACCAGCAGATGATCTTAGACTCTCTTGTTCATTGGCATCTGGCAACCAACAGTCTGAATTACTTCATGAAAACTACCTTGAACTGCACAAAACCTTACCTGGTAGGAGTCCCAGAGGGAGATACTGAGTCCCAGCCTGCTGTGATCCTGGGGAAACTCAAAGGGCTTTACTCAGGATCTATTTATAGGGTTGCAAGCTCTTTAACTTTGGTAGGTACTTTACCACTGTGGCCATAATTACCACCAGGTGATTGTTGGCACCTCTCAGAGTGGGCTACTATCCAAACAGGAGGAGTTTCAGGTGTGTTTCCCAGACAACAGGTGTTTTAGGTGAAGTTAGGGAGTGCCTAATCATCCCAAATCACTGTACTTTAACCAAGACAAGAACATACCGGGCTGTCTCAACTCACTGCTCCAGTAGGTGAGGTGGGCAAGTACCAGATTGCCCCAGATCACTGCACTTGTGTGTAAAGCAAGAATACAATGTTGTCTGGGGCTGACATCTGGGGTGGGATCTGCACCTCAACACATGATAAGTAAAGTTCTCTCAGGTGATATGTTCCACTAGGCCAGATTATCTCCACAAGGCTGCCTTTGAAACAAAATATTTGTATGAGGCCAACAGCATCCTGGGGTGGATAGCAGACTGAGAGAGGTTCTCCTCCTCCTCTACTCTGCCCTGATGAGACCACATCTGGAATCTTGTGTCCAGTTCTGGGCCCCTCAGCTCAGGAGGGACACAGAGCTGCTGGACAGATGCGCTTGTCCTTGCCCTCTCATTGAGTCATCCATTTATAAATCTTGCAAAGGCTGGAAGCTGACAGCACTTCCCAGCCCAGATTTAGACACAGGAAGACAGTTGCCCAGGGTAGTCAGTGTCTCACTGCATCAACGCTGAACTGTGTGGTTAAAGGATCCTGTCTGTCTTCTCAGACACAGACGTTGCCTAGCAATCCAGCCACACTCATCAGTGGGTGCAGCCTTGTGGTCTAGTTGCTTCTGACAAGAGCTCTTCATGGAAATGTGGAGCTATCACGGAACATTAGGGATTGGAAGGGACCTCAAAAGATCATCCAGTCCAATCCCCCTGTCAGAGCAGGACCACCTAGACCAAGTCACACAGGAACATGTCCAGGTGGGTGAGAAGGAGCTATGGCCTCACAGCAACAGCTGCCCTTAAACACCGTCCCTGACATTGTGCAGCATCAGTAAATGCAACTTCAGTGCAACTGATTGTAGCCTTCCTTCTGCTCAGTCCAGTCTCTGACCTGCATGGCTCACCTCAGCTCCCTACCTTCTCTGCTCCTACAGTGTGAGGTGCTAGAGGGTGAGCAGAGCTCCTGGTAAGGGTGCATCTTCCTTCACTTTCCAGAACCCCAATTTATTCTCCATATTTTCTACAACTCTGATGTTACTACCCTGGACACTTGACCCCCTCCCTTCTCCATCCAATGCATTCTGGTACCACCACAAAGCAGAGTCCTTTCTTCCCAAACATGAGGATGCAGTAAAGTGTGGAGTTCTTCATTCCTTAAGAAGTCCTCCCTTTCACCTCAAAAGGTCATCTAGTCCAATCCCCCTGCCACAGCAGGATCACCTAGACCAAGTCGCACAGGAACACATCCAGGACAAGGGCTGTCAGCCCCTGCCTCAGTGATGCCACAGCAGGGTGAGTCTCCATTTCCCCAAGGCCTGTTCTGCCCAACCATGAACCCCACCAAGCCAGACCCACCCGTGTGCCCACATCCCAGCCTGTTCTTGGCCTCTCCTATCCCAAGGGAGATGCCTGATCCCCAGGGCAGGGGTGCCTCAGTACCCCCCACCACTATCCTACTCCTGGCTGGTGGTGAGTTAGGTGGTGACTGCCTACCGTGCCCTGAGCCCTGAAGAGAAGCCCCACAGCTGCCAGCTGCCATAGATATTGTATATGGAGAGACACTTTGTACTGCTCAGTATTATTTAGAGACAGAAAGAAACATCTTTATAATGAAGGATTTCAATGCTGGATTCCCAAGAACCCATGGCCCCTGCACAACAGAAATGAGAATTTAACCAGCTAACTCCTGTTCATGCTCTGTGAGATCACTAGTTGTGCAATTTCATGGATTCGAAGAGCATCAAGAGGGAAGTGATGAACTGTGTGTCTTGCAACACTTCCGATGGCCTGGTAGTTCCCCGAAACACAAGGAAGACAGCCCTACTTATGCTGCACAACCATCTAAAATACGTGTCTTCCCGCTAGCACTGAGCCTGAAGACCGTGACAGAAGGATAAATGAGACAAAGACATCTTGAAGCATGAGGTAGGTCCATGAATAGGGAAAGGGTGGATGTCAGGAAGATGGAGCCAGGCAGGATGATAGGGCAAGGGGCAGTGGGTGTGAGCTGGAGCAGATGAGGTTCCACATCAATATGAGAAGGAACACAGTGAGAGTGACAGAGCACTGGAAGGGGCTGCCCAGGGGGGTTGTGGAGTCTCCTCCGGAAATGTTTAAACCTCCTTGGCCATGTTCCTGTGTGACTTGGTCTAGGTGATCCTGCTGTGGCAGGGGGACTGGACTAGATGATATTTTGAGGTCCCTTCCAACCCCTAATGTTCTGTGATCTTTGTCTTTCTGACTGTTTTTGTTTGCTGAGGTATTCACAGAGACTCTGGAAGCTCTAGGGCTGGAGGGGTGATGTTCCAGACTTTTTCAGAGGGATAAATGGAGATAAGTTGAGTGGAGTTTTCTGTCAATAAAGAACCTAGTGTCTGCTCAGGAAGGTTCTAGTCACAGTTCTGACTTTTGTATTTGTACAACTGAGACCCCATGCTAAGACCCACTTTTAAGCATCTATTCATGAGCATTCTTGAAAGTACATCAGCTAACTAACGCCTTCCCCAAACTTATCATATTGACCACTGTGTGACTTGAGCTGATTCTTGTTGCTTTGAGCCGTTTTGATACTTTCTCTTTGCAGCTGTTTTACCCACCTGCATGACACCTACTCATCCAAACTTTGTACACTACAGACACCTAAATAATCTTTAGACCTTATGGAGGATGGAGCCAGGCTCTTCTCAGTGTCATCTAGTGATGGGACAAGGGGCAATGGGTGTCAGCTGGAACAGAGGAGGTTCCACATCAATATGAGAAGACTTGGTCTAGGTGATCCTGCTCTGGCAGGTAGATTAGACTAGTTGATCTTTCAAGGTCCCTTCCAATCTCTAATGTTCTGTGATGAGAAGGAACTTCTTCACGGTGAGGGTGACAGAGCACTGGAAGGGGCTGCCCAAGGCAGTTGTGGAGTCTCCTTCTCTGGAGATGTTTAAAACCCACCTGAATATGTTCCTGTGTGACTGGATCTAGGTGATTCTGCTGTGGCAGGGGGATTGGACTAGATGATCTTTTGAGGTCCCTTCCAATCCCTGATGTTCTGTGATTCTGTGAAGACAGCAGTGACCAAATATATGTGTGTGATGTTTATGCAGTCCTCCCAAGATCACCAGCTTCATGATCACACAAATTGTTTTGTCACAGAAAAGGGTGACTTCTTTAATTGTGTTACTGTTGATTTGAGCTTTTATAGAATCACAGAATCACAGAACATCAGGGATTGGAAGGGACCTCAAAAGTTCATCTAGTCTAATCCCTCTGCCAGAGCAGGATCACCTAGACAAAGTCACACAGGAACATGTCCAGGTAGGTTTTAAATGTCCCTAGAAAAGGAGACTCCACAAACACCCCCTGGGCAGCCTGTTCCAGTGCTCTGTCACCCTCACTGTGATTTCTATGATGGTTGGAGAAGGCTGCTTGATCTTTTCTCCTAGCAGAGCTGAAAGATGGTCAGATAGTGCAGAAGCAGGCACAGGAGCGAGTCAGACTATACAAGTGTAGAGTTGTTCAAGCTGGTCTCTTTAATCTTGAGCAATTTTCACTGTTCTTGGTCTCCAAGGAGGAAGAGATGATTGCTCCACTTGCACTGATCTTCCTGATCCACTGGATGCTGCTGATCACTCAGCTGTCTGTTGGCTGGCACTGCCCAAACCGTGAGTATAATGCTCTTCCATCAGGCAGCCTTCTGATGCTCTTTCAATGTCTCTTCCGATCCCTGATGTTCTGTGATTCTGTGAGGGGCCAACAACTGCCCCCAGTAGTCGAGATGACACCTCCCCAGTACTGAGTATAGGGAGTGATCCCACGATTTTTTTCTCACTGCAGATGTTCCTGCACTTGCAGACACAAACGGGTCAGCCGTCGAAAACTTCTCCTGCGTGATCTATAACATTTCCCTCATGAACTGCACTTGGCAGGCCGGCAAGGATGCTCCAGGAGATGCCCAGTATTATCTCTACTGGAAGAACTCAAGGTAAGCGGGTCCGCTTGAGCCTAGGGGAGTTAGATCCTCATTCAACACATCTCACTGCCCACATGTAACTAAAATATGTCTCTATATCCAGGTATGACGATGTGATGGAGTGTGAGCTTTACAATAAAGATGAAAAGGGCAGAAACACGGGATGTGCTTTTCAAAACGTGACAGTAGGGACTGACGAGGCGTATTTCCTGGTGAACGGGTCTAGCAAGGTCACCGTGATCCCAGCCTATGATACGTGCCTCTACTTGCATAAAATTGGTGAGTACATTGCCTTCTGCTTTATTTTGATCATTGCACACACATAGTACAGCATTTATTCCTGCAAAAGAACCAAGTGACACTCTCATCCAGAGTCACAAATAAAAGACTCTTCAAGAAAACCTATTCCTGAAGCAAAAGGATGGGAAGGAAATTGAGAAAGAAAGCTCCACAGCTGCAGCCTGGCTCAGATTCTTTGGCAATCTGCACTTTGCCAGTCTTTATCCAGTAAGGTCCATTTGCTGTCCTTTTGATGGAGGCCACAGGCCTTTTTGAGCTTTGTTTGAGTGCAGGTTTCTCCTTGCTCATTGCCCGTGGGGATGGCATACCCCAATGCCATACTCTACCAAATACTGCAGGGGTTCATGTGCTTGTCACATGTGATGCTCAACTCGGAAACACTCTCTGCGATTAATTTCACTGTGCCAAAGCATTTTTGGTGAAGTCACACTGGTTTTGGGATTGTCTTAAAATAAACAAACAAATGATTCCTTATTGTATAAACAGAAGGAATTGAGCTGTCGCTCCCGGCAGATCACAGAATCACACAATCACAGAACATTAGGAATTGGAAGGGACCTCAAATGATCATCTAGTCCAATCTCCCTGCCACAACAGGACCACCTAGACCAAGTCACACAGGAACATGTCCAGGTGTGTTTTAAACATCTCCAGAGACGGATACTCCACAATCCCCCTGAGCAGCCCCTTCCAGTGCTCCATCACCCTCACCATGAAGAAGTTCTTTCTCATACCTATGTGAAACCCCCTCTCTTCCCTGAGCTTGTTCTTCTGTGGTAAAAACATCCTTATCACAAGTAGACAAGACTCTACCATATTCACCTGAAAAAATTAGTGTAGTGAGCTTTGTGTGCTCCTAAGTCATGTTCCCTGTCTCAGTTCCCATTTTTTTCTAATCACGGGGACAGGGTTTAAGGAACTTTGATCTTTCAGACATTTCTAACAGAGTTCCTAAGAGAAAAAAATAGATGAATTAGTGTTTTCCTTTACAGACATGTTATTGCAATTGCACTCTCTTTCATCAAAGCAAAACCAGATCAGGTTATTTTAATTGTTTGAGTTCTTGGTTGTGTCCTTTCAGAAAAGCTCATGCCTCCATCAAACATCACTGTCAGCTGTGATGAAATTAAACCTGATTGTGTCTTTCGTTGGCAACGCCCCCGAATAAGCCATTCTGACAAAGACAAGTGTTTTAAATATGAAATCAACATAAAGCCTAAGGTAAGAGTGACTCCTTCACCTGCGTTAATACGTGGTTTTGCATTGACCAGTGAGCATGGGTAAAAGGGAATTCAGTCTCTCTTGTGTTGTGTAGCCTTCCTCATCCACAGCATCATCTCACAGAACATTAGGGATTGGAAGGGACCTCAAAAGATCATCTAGTCCAATCCCCCTGCAGCAGCAGGATCACCTAGAACAAGTAGCACAGGAACACATCCAGGCAGGTTTGAAACTTCTCCAGAGAAGGAGACCCTACAACCCCCCAGGCAGCCCTTTCCAGTGCTCCATCACCCTCACCGTGAAGAAGTTCCTTCTCATATTGATGTGGAACCTCCTGTGTTGCTTTATGTCTGTGCCTTTCAGGCACTCCATCATGCCATACTGTCCTATCTTGTTATCCCTGTTCCCCTGTGGGAGATAACGCTGGAGATACACAGTATGACTACAAGGAGAACCATGGTTAACCAAGGTTTGAACAGATCATAGCTTTGGCTGTGTCAAAACTCAGCAAAGGCACTTCTTTCACTAAAACCTGCTAGACCTGTCCTAGTATTGAAGTGCTACCAGTGGTGTTTGTGTGTCTGTGACAGGGCAGAGCTGGGCTGTAAATCACAGTGTCATTGAGACTGGAAAAGATCCTTGGGATCATCGAGCCCAACCATCAACCCTACTTTGCAAGTTCACCCCTAAACCAGATCCCCCAACACCACATCTAAGCGTATTTTAAACTTTTAAACTCATCCAGGCATGGTGACTCAACCAGCACCCTGGGCAAACAGGTATTCAAACACAAACCAGAAACAATAAAGATCTTTTTCTCAATTTGCAGGACAAACCTCATGGAAGCCTTCATTACAAACTGGTAAGCCCGCTTGTTTGATTAACAGTCAGCAGTAGGTGTTAGTATCATAGTCTTTGGTGAAAAGTAAGTAGCATGCAAGTGCCTTTAAATCAGTGTGTCTGCAATGCTTTTTGGGATCCTTATTTATGCATTTCAAGAGTGTGTCCAGCTGCTAAACCATCTTGACATTTGATATTTTGAAAAGCCTTCTGTAGACATTATGTTGTCTCCTTTCACATTCAAGTCATTTAAAGTCATAGAATCATTAGGCTTGGAAAAGACCCTTGTGATCATTGAGTCCAACCATGAACCCTACCCTAAAAGTTCACCCCTAAACAACATCCCTGAACACTACATCTAAGAGTCTTTTAAACACATCCAGGGATGGGGACTCAAGCACCATTAAAAATCACAGAACATTAGGGATTGGAAGGGACCTTCAAAAATCATATACTCCAATTGCTTTGCCACAGCAGGATCACCTAGACCAAGTTGCACAGGAACCTGGCGGGTTTTAAAGGTCTCCAGAGAAAGAGACTCCACAACCCCCCTGGGCAGCCCTTTCCTGTGCTCTGTCACCCTCACTGGGAAGAAGATCCTTCTCACATTCATATGGAACTTCCTGTGTTCCAGCTCACACCCATTGCCCCTTGTCCTATCACTAGATGCCACTAGCTCCATCCTCTTGACCTTCACATATTTATAGACATTAATGAGGTCACCCCTCAGTCTCCTCCAGACTAAAGAGACCCAGCTCTCTCATCAGGGTGGTGTTCCACCTAGACGTGCGACAAAGAGCAGTAACTCAGTTTTGCTTTGTTTTTAGGAACGGGGGAATAGTTACACATTTCCAAGACCAAATATGGGAAAGAAGTATGTCTTGAAAATGAGAGCAGCTGGCACTTACTGCGTCGTCAGTTCAAACTGGGGGGAGTGGAGTGCACCTGTTGTGTTTGGTAAGAACCACTCCATGCCTTGGCATACACTTTCCCTAACAATATCACAGAACATTGGAAGAGACCTCGAAAGATCATCCAGTCCAATCCCCCTGCCACAGCAGGATCACCTAGACCACACAGGAACATGTCCAGGCAGGTTTTAAACATCTCCAGAGAAGGAGACTCCACAACCCTCCTGGGCAGCCTGGTTCAGTCCAGTCCCCTTGAGGCGCACAACTGCTTACTGGAGTGGATGGACAAATGGACTCACTGTCAGTCCTTCCCAGAAGACAATTTAACTAAAGTTTTAAATGAATAAAATTCTTTTTATTCCAAGAGAACTATTTCAGACTGACCTCCAGCATTAGGTCTCCAGGGCAGGTATCTGACTCTGCCGGGCACCTATTCCTCTTCAGTAACTAATACATAAGGATTTATGACTTCTTCTCTTTCAGGAAGTGAAGAAATTATTTCTTCTTCAGTATGGATTTTACTTGTGGTAGCATTTGTGACTGTCTCACTGGTGATCATCACAATTTTGTTCTTCAAAAGGTAAACTTTGTGTTTATTTTATGCAATCCGAGCGGGTGAAACACCTGCAGCTCTTCAATGAATAAGGGAGACATTTCTCTGTAGTACAGAGAAGCCTTTTTCACTCACGCTGCAGAAGTTAATGCAAATAATAATGAGGTAGGTCCCTTCCTAGCGGATCCACATGAATTTTTCTCAGGCCTCTTCTGTCAACGTGGGACACAGGGCAGTTATAGAATCACAGAATCACAGAACATTAGGGATTGGAAGGATCATACAATTGTTTAGGTTGGAAAAGACTTTTAAGGTCATCACATCCAAACATCAGTCTAACTGTACCACTGCTAGACCACATCCCTAAGTTCCACATGTACCTGTCTTTAAGTACATTCAATGATGGCAATTCTACCACATCCCTGGGTAGCCTGTTCTGATGTCTGACAACCCTTTCAATAAAGACTTTTTTTAATGTCCAACTTAACCTTCCCTTGGTGCAGCTTGAGGCCCTTTTGTCTTGTCCTATCACTTATGACTTGGTAGAAGAGACTTATATGCGCAGAATCACAGAACATTAGGGACTGGAAAGGACCTCGAAAGATCATCCAGCCCAATCCCCCTTCCAGAGCAGTTACCTACATGAGCAGCACAGCTGTTCCAAGTCTCTGCAATGTAGACTGTCTGCATGATGGGTCTTTTTATTCACTGAACTCCTGAATTTGTCACAGACACACAGGTTCATTGTATCGACTAGTAAAGACTTTGCAACGTTCAGGAGGATGGAGCCAGGCTCTTGTCAACATCATCTAGTGCTAGGACAAGGGGCAATGGGTGTGAGCTGGAACATAGGAGGTTCCATATAAATATGAGGAGGAGCTACCTCCCAGTAAGGGTGACAGAGCACTGGAAGGGGCTGTCCAGGGGGGTTGTGGAGTCTCCTTCTCTGGAGATGTTTAAAACCTGCCTGGATATGTTCTCGTGCGACTTGGTCTAGGTGATCCTGGATTGGGGCATGGGGTTTGGACTGGATGATCTTTTGAGATCCCTTCAAGTCCCTGATGATCTATGATTCCGTGATCAGCTCAGCTGCAAGTCAGAATGAGAGCAGTAGTGTTTCTTAAACTAAGTCACGGAAAATTCAAAGTAACCCACACAAACAAAACTGGGCCATAATAAGTTGACCTGCATGTTGATTTATCCCTGTCAGAAGGGACATAAGACCTAGAAAAACAGAAGTGTGGTACTGCTGAACTGTTTCTGCTTAAGAAATTGTTAAAGGGGAGTGGGTTAAAAACAGCCTGGAAAAGAGATGCAGTATTATCACATGAAGCCATGAGTTGAGGTAGAGGTAGGAATGGTTAGTTGCATTACAGAAATATCATTCCAGTTCCTAATGCAAGTAGCTGCTTGTTCGTGAACTGGGGAGCCCAGAACTGGATACAATATTCAGATGCATTCTCACATGGGTAGAGGGCGAGGATATCTTCCCTCAACTTTCTGGCCATGCTCTTCTTAATTCACTCCAGGAGACCATTGGCAGCAAGGCCACATGGCTGGCTCATGTTAAGGCTGCTGTCCACCAGCACCCCCAAGTCTTTGTTCCCCAAAGCTGCTTTCCTGCAGGTCACGCCCCAACCTGTACTGACATAGGGTTGTTCTTCCTCAGATGCAGCACTTGACACTTGCCCTTGTTGAACTTCATGAAGCTTGTCTCTGCCCAACTCTCCAAGCTTTTCCAGGTGTTGCTGAATGGCACCACAGCCTTCCATGGTGTTGGTCCCTCCTCCTAGTTTTGTATCATCACCAAACTTCTGGGTACACTGTATCCTCACCCAGGTTTTTAATGAATGTGTTGAATAGGGCTGGACCCTGAGAAACACCACTAGACACAGGCCTCCAACTTTACTCTGCTCCACTGACTACAGCAGTCTGAGTTCTGTCCTTCAGCCAGCTCCCAAGCCACCTCACAATCCAGTCATCTAATTCACACTTCTAGTAATTGTCTGTGAACGTGCCTTGGGAGATAATGTTGAAAGCCTTGCTGAAGTCAAGGTAGACCACATCTACTGCCCTCCCCTCATCTATCCCATTAAGTTATACCATTGTAAAAGGCTGTTAGATTGATCAAGCAGGTCTTCCCCTTCGTTAATCCATGTTGACTACTCATGATAATGATCTTTTCCTTGATGTGTTTTGAGATGGTGCCAAGAACAAGGTCTTTGTCACCTTTTCAGTCAGAATTGGAGCTGTAGAGCAACAACAGTTCAAACTCTGCCAGAAATGCAATAAGTTTCTTACTGTACTTCTGTAGGGTTGGGTTTTTTTTTAGTGAGTCTTCTGTACAGTACTGCTCATTCTATATTTGTCCTTTGTTCCCACTCTTTTTTGCCCCCACCTCTTTCTTTGCAGTTGGTTATATTCTGGGCACTAAATGAAGGTGTTTCCAGACAATTTGACTCGTTCAGAGATGGATTTGAATCAGTCTTCCCCCTCAGTCATCTTCAGTACTTCTATCCTGAGGAGGTTAGTACATGCATTCTTACTGATGCTTTTGTAAAGTTATATCTGTATGTATGTACAGTTTGATCTTGGATATGCACTGCATTTGCAACAGAGTATATTACATTTCTGATGCGTACTAGTAAAAGTTGGCATCCTTTCAATTTTATACCTAAATTTTAGATTTTTATATTCAGTGGTCACTTATGCTAGTCATGAATAACTCTATATTCATTATAATGAATGTATCCAGCTTTTCAAAGTACTTAAACTTATGTATGGAGGCTACCTGTATTGGTGTGGATACTTCTAATTCCTTGTATGGCAGTACTTCTTAATAGCAATAGCTATCCATGTGGATGTTAACTGATTGTTCAGCTCTTTGAAAGGGTGACAGATAAAGAATAGTTTTGCTTGTTTGGAACCATCTGCTATTAACAGTTGCCTTGTAAAATTCTTACACTCTTAACTGTGGATTGTGCTTCAGAGTTTGCCTTTGAATTACTGTTTCTCCCCCCACCCCCCTCCTTGGTGCTTTGCAATCTGAAAGTCATTTAAAGCTGAGATCTGTAACTGTTCCTAGTGATTGATCTTCATGCCTCTCTGGTACTACTTTCAAATAGTACTACCACCTTTTATTCTGCAACAAATCCAACAGTAGTAGAATGTCAGACAATTCTAGTTTTTCCAGTGTTTTACCCAAACTTTGTCCTTTTTGTGATACATGTGATGCTGGTTTTCTATCTTGTAATGATTTGGCATAGTTTGATCTTTGCTTCTGCTTGCAGTTTTTAAAATGCATACATGAGTGTATTGCTCATCAGCTAATAAGGTTGATCAGAATGAAGCCATATGAGTAGCATGGCAAAATACTTTTTTCCTTGATAGAGCATACATGTGTGATCTCATGTTCTGTTGCTAATAGCTATCCAGCCATTTGAACCTTTCTGCAAACCACTCCCAAACTATTACAAAGAACTTGTAAAACATTTGTTTACAATCAGAACAGCTAGGTATGTCAATGTACTCGTTTTATTGAGATTGGGGCTTTACATTTCGTCATTTATCTTAGATGTCTGCAGAAGCTTTTAAAGTTTTGGCTGTAGGCCAAGTACACAGAAAGAACAGGCAAAAACCAAGAATAAATATTTAAGTAACTTCAATAACCTAGGTTTTGTACTGATACTGTTATCTGGCAGATCCCTCTCTGTTTAAAGTTGGGTTTTTTCCTTGCCTCCAAGATCTGAAAAGCCAGTGTAAACACTGTTCTTCCCATATCCCTAGTTTTCTTTAAAAATTGTGAGGTTTTCAAAAGGTTAAGACATTATTAGCTCTCCAGCTTAAATTGCTTGGGACTAGCTCTGTTCTAAGAGTTACATTTAGCATCCTATGTGCATTTTAAGAAAAAGATTCAGCAAATGAGGCTTCATTGGAGTGAAGCTGTTGTATTCAAAGAATGTGGGAGTATTGCTTAGGGTGACTGAGGTTGTTTTGCAGCAAGCCATTCCAGAAAGAATGCTTATAACAGTCAGAATGGCAGTGCTTGGTCTGGGAAAACTTACTTATTTTTAATTTTATAGTTGGAACAGCTCTTATGTGGCAGTAAAACAGACACTTGGGATGCAAAGACTTTAATGGAATGTTGCAGGCCAGATCACGGTTACACACATGACAGGTGGGTCTGTTAAATACAGTGTGGGTCTGTTTAAATGTATGTTTGGACTATAAAATACACATTTAAACTTGATACAGTGTTATTTAATATAAATGAGCTATATAAAATTTATTAGAAAACTTTAATACTGTACTGAATATCAATGTGATGCAATTGAACCATAAACAAAATAATAATTGTGTTTTCCCTACTTAGTCGAGCAGTGAAGTATCTCTTTGAAATTCTCAGTAGCTTTGATAGCGAGCAGCAAAGACTGTTTCTTCAGTTTGTGACGGGAAGCCCCAGACTGCCTGTAGGAGGTAGGTTTTATAAGACATTGACATGTATGAAATCAGTATTGTTAATGTGTTTTAGAAGTAATGGATTATATTACTGTTACAGTTACTACAAATTATGTCAATTATTTCATTATTTAAGGACAGGAAAAAATAACTGCATTTTAGAGGTTCATACTTTTTTGATGTCTTGTTTGAGAAGTGGATGAATTAGATATCAGGTAGAATTTTCATGAACTTTGTGTTAGTCCCGTGACAGTTCATTCATTTGACTCTGTTTAATTTGTTATTAACCTGTCAGAAGGCAAAAAATAGTTAAAACTGAAAACTCATAATGCATCTCTTACTGAAGAATACAGTATTAAGTTCTGATGATAACAAATTAATGTATTATGACTTAAACAGTTCTAAGTTTCTCCTCTTTCTGAATTTCAGTATTTAGATGACAGGCAGTGATAAAACCAAGAACTTGCTATCTGTGCTGGGGACCATTGTACTGTATCCTCAGCTGAACATTTTGCAAGTGAAAACAATTGCAGCATCTGTTACATTAATTATGTGGTTTATTGGGAAAGAGTTGACTTAAAAAAAACCCCAGTGTTCTAGAACTCCTTTGGGGCATGATGATACTGTCAGGAATGAGAGGTAGGAGTATGAACAGCTTAGTTGGAGTAAAAACAAATCAAGGTACCACAGTCATAAATAATTTATTAGAAGATGTGTATGAAACCAACAAACTCTTAAAAATACTATGATTGGAATAGGGTTTTGTATGCATACACATAATGAAATGTTGATGCATCTAGTTGTTTGGGGTTTTTTTAATTTATCTTGCAAAACAAATCTATAGACATGATTAGGTATTTCTTTAGCTCAGTACATGGTTCTGTAAAGCCATATTCTAAACTTGTTAAAAAGGCGATTAAGTCAGTTACAAGATACATTTATCTGTTGCTCTTAGATGTCTACAGCATTGATTGTGAGTTTTCAAGAGGGAGCAGCTTTATCCTTAATGTCTTTTCTCATTAATAGGCTTTCGAAGTTTGAATCCTCCATTGACAATTGTACGCAAGACATTTGAATCTACAGAGAATCCAGATGATTTCTTACCCTCAGTAATGACTTGTGTGAACTATCTCAAGTTGCCGGACTATTCAACTATAGAGATAATGCGTGAAAAGCTCTTGATAGCTGCAAGAGAAGGGCAGCAGTCATTCCATCTTTCCTGATCACAATGAAAAATGCTATGTCTGCCTGTTACAGCAAAAGATAAACTCATGATTCTTTTCTAAATATATCACCTGAGTCAAGGAAACATGTTATGCCTTCTTGTTGTAGAAAAATGGCTTGCAGATTATAAACAAAGACACTTGGTTGATATTCATTAAAGGCCCCTATGGACTTATAGTGATCAGGCCCTAAAAGTTGTTGTGACAAAGTTTCTTTAGCAAGTTCTTGTTTAAATTATCATATATTTGATGAGTGAAGTTTTTAACTTGCTTTGCTGTGTGAAATTTAAAAAGGGATGTTTTTCCAGGCTGGAACAATAAATGTCGCTGTGCAGTTTAATACTGGGCTGTGTGTATCCATCTAGCTAAGTCTGAAGTTTTTTCCTCCAAAGACAACTTTTGTACATAAGTACAGAAATTAAAATACACCATGTATTTGACAAAACTAGTTTAGTAGACTAGTTCTGTGTACCCTCACCTCCTCTAATTTTACCCATCCTCATGTATTGTCTGATGTGCAATTCACTTGGTTCTTTTTGTGTGCAACATTCATGTTTTGGTTAGCATGGGCATTTAACTCCATGCCTCTTTCTCTGATTAAGATAATTTAAATTTTACTGAAATCAAATATATTGTCGATATAATTTAGCCTTTGTAACTAGGTAGAACCTTTCTTATACCATAGGTTTACTGTAGTGGTAGGATATAATGGCAACAGTCTTTACCAGTTGATGCTCTAGAGCTGTTTACACAATGATTCAAGCAGCAAAGGCCTCTTAGTAGAGAGGCTAGGAAGAATTCTTTCTTTCATTTAATTGAATCCCAACAGCTTGGGCTGGCCATTGTGTGTTGCAGTAAGGCCAGAGCATTTCAAATTGGTGTAAAGTTTTTTAAGAGGCAAATGAGTTGTTTCATTCCCTGTTTTGAGTAAACAGTTTTCTTGTTCTTGATCTAAGTTCCTGGTTAATTTTGTAGTTTTTCTTTTTTTTTTCCCCAGCGCTATCTTGGAACAAAGAGTTCAGCCTTTGTCTTTTAACACAGATAAAGCACCTGTAAGCAATGCTCTGTCCAACTGTTTTATGTGCTGATTTCTCAG
The DNA here is from genome assembly GCA_028565055.1 of Phoeniculus purpureus. Taxonomy (NCBI): domain Eukaryota; kingdom Metazoa; phylum Chordata; class Aves; order Bucerotiformes; family Phoeniculidae; genus Phoeniculus; species Phoeniculus purpureus. The sequence goes on from JAOXOE010012613.1 coordinate 16,289, forward strand.
ATCTGCAATAATTCATCAGGTTAATGTTTTTACCTGAATATAAATAAAAGAGTTTGCTTCACCTTTTTGTTCATAGTTTTGTACTGTATGCATAAAGTTCGATTGTGTAAATTACTGTAATGCAAGTAAATCATCCTAAATGTACTTGGCTAACAGCCTGCAACTTGTGGATGGTTTAATACTAAAGTAAGACCTTTTAAGACTTCCCAACTTGAGAGAACTTTTTCCTTTCCATGGGTTCAAAAAACGGGCAATTGCAAATATTCCCCAGATGCACCTGCTACATAGTTCTTTGAAAATGTAGTTAGTGAATTATTTTTATTGAACTTTGAGAAATCAGAATTGTTCCAGGCTAGTATTTCCCCTAAACTAACAAGTTTTCTTTTATCTGGCTGTAGGACTTGCATTTCCAAAATATATAATGAATGTTGTTCCAGTGAACAGAGTTGCATGTGGTTGCACATACCAGTGCCGCTGACAATTAATGGCATTCTGTCATGAGCAGGAGTACAATGTGAAATCCTCGCACAAAACCTGACAACTGAACAGTTTCTACTACCATATTTAAACTGAAAGAAGGTGCTTCATCCTGTATGTATCGTAATGGTAGTGCTCAGTTTTCATAAGACTTCAGAACAGTTTAAACTATGGACTGGTCTTCAAGTTGTTCTGATAACTTTATCAACCTGAGCACAAAACAGTGTTTATAGTGTGTGGATAGCAATGTGTTCATTTTTTAAGGTTCTATATTTTTTAAAAACTGACTTGTATAAAAAAAAATAATACTTTTGTATTAAATATCACATGTGTTGATAATTTTTACCCATGTTGTCTCCCTCTAGAATCTAGCTTTCATGGACTTTGAAGTCTTGAGCCGCTTTCAGTTTTCATATATAGCCATTATGTAAATATTTTGCTAGGAAAGTAAGTTGTTGGCTACCAGTTTACAAAGGAAGTGAAAACTAAGTACTCGGGATGATTATTGTGCTGGATGTCTTTTTCAGTACAGAGTAAGAGTGGTGTTAGCCTGAAAAGCAGATTAAATACTTTTGGTTACCACTGGGGTTTTTTACCTCCACTAAGGGCAGCTTTTAGTGTATCAGAACAGTCTGGCTTAAAAGGTAAAGATAGTAAATTACAAGAATCAGTTGAAGAGTTGCAGTTTGCATGACTGTCTTGTGGTAGTTCAGAACAAGTAGAAGCATGGGGTAAGATGTTAGAGATTCCTTCTTTTCAGGAACCTTGGATTAAGAGAAAAGCTTACTAAAATAACAGGTGTGTGCAGATACCTGTTAAGGACTGTGTAGCCCTCAGAATGAACATGTAGTTGTCTTAGTGAACTGCTTTATATACCTTTATACAATAGAATAAAAGGTACAATAAGAAGTCTTTTTTTTTTTAATACTGCATTTTTTTTGACTTGGTAAATTCAGCTGGTTTCAGATAATACCAAGCAACAGTTACTGTTTTGGATGACTTTCTTGTCCTTCTAAGTTAACTAAGACAAAAAAAAAATCATGGAAACGAAGTGCCATCTAAGCTGCCACTGAATTTGTGCAGTGATTTTTCTTCTTGTTAGATGTTTATACAGAAATGTTTTGTCTGCTGAGATGGTGTATGCCTAAGGGCAAGCTATAGGCATACTGGGCTCCAGTCCACCCGTTTATAGTAACCTGCCTTCAACTGAGTAATCAGAATCGCAGAATGTTAGGGATTGGAAGGGACCTCAAAGATCATCCAAACCCCCCACCAGAGCAATATCACCTACATCAAGTCACACAGGAATATGTCCAGATGGGTTTTAAAAGTCTCCAGAGGAGGAGACTTCACAACCCTCCTGGGCAGCCTGTAATACCAGTTCCCATCATCTGACAAGTCTGTACCTCTGCAGAGAGCTTTCTAACAGAAAATTAAAGTACCTGATTTCAGGGATAATGCCTTGTTTTCAATGTGAATGTGCCTCTCCCAAGGTAAAATGCTTTTCTATAGCAAAAGCTGTTTGCAAAATGAAGAGAACCAAAAAGGTTTGTGGCTGGTTGATTAGAATAAAAAGTTTGGAAGGGGCAAACTGGTAGTTGACTTTTTTCAGGGCTTGTTCTATCCTTTTTTGGCCTCTCCTATTGGCCTCTTGATAGCTTGAGCTGAAAAACTTGCATGCTATGTGATGTTTTTCTGTTATCTGGCAGGAATTTTACAGCTGTATGCTATCAACTTCTGTCTCTCCCGTTGCATTGTGGTTGTGATAGCTTTTTTTAGATGAGTGTAGTTTGGCCACAGAGTACAAATAGTCATCCCCACCCGAGTGCCCCAGCACAAGCTGCAGTCATACACTGATGTTTTAACAGAATATCAGTACATGTTACACAGCACATAGGCAGTAGAGCTATGAAATTTTTTCCCCTATGTCTAACAGCTGATTCTGCTTCAGTGGGCTGGGGTAGGAGATGCCTTTAGAATAACATGTCCTTGTCTCGTGGTACTGAAGTGTGCATGTTTTGATCAGACAGCAAACTGGTTTGGGGTAGAGGAGGAGCAAGTCTTGGATCTGTTCCTTTGCTCTGTGTAGCTGGAGAGTCAGGAGATCTTGAACCATGAGAAGAATGAAGCAGAGGGGAAACAGTTAAGATACATCCAACACTTCAATAATAGCTTCAAGTTCCCGATAGCTGTCCTGTTTGGCAGCAAGCTCTGGAAGCCTAGTTCAAAGGAAGTAAGGGAACAAAACAAGCAAAACCCCAAACAAAACAAAAACGGTCCCCCAAAATGCCAGACAAAACCTGCAAGCCGCTCTCATGTCTCCTGTTACTCCTATTAAAGTGTGCTTTCCCCCTCAAAAAAACCAACTATCTTCTGTGGCACCTTGCTGCAGTTAAGAGGGAACCTGTCCAGGACAAGCAGTAAGCAGCATGTTAGCATAAGGCAGCACGTGCATTGTGGTGGTGTTTTTTTGGGTTTCTGGTGGGTGGTTGGTTGGTTTTGTGGGGGTTTTTTGGGTCTTGTCTCTACCCTGTTCCCCCACACCTTTAGTATTAGTCTGTGGCTATCATCAGGACACTGATAAAGACATAAGGTAGGTAAGTCCTAGGAGAAAGTGTGACACAGCAACCATCCTGCTCTGTGGTGTCAGAACAGGAAGTCTTGGAAGGAGGTTTTGCTTTGTACCAGTAAGCTTAAATACTGTTACCTGCTGAAAGCCAGGGCAGGTTGATACTAGGGAGATACTTCAGGAAGTAGCTACTGAGATACAGTAGCTGCTACCTGCTTTTAACTGTCCTGTATGGGAAAGTAGGGATTTCTAGGCTTTTGCCCTACTACAGAAAGCAAGTTAGCCACAGAAATTGCAGCAAATAGCTTTGTTCAGTGTGTTTGAAGCATTTATCTCGGGAGCTAGACACTTGGGAAGTGGTTGTCTTCTACTCTGGTTTGGGTAGGCTGCCTGTGGAATGTTGCATCCAGTTCTGGGCTCCTCTTTTCAATAGAGAACTACTGAAGAAAGTCTAGCACAGAGCTGCTAAATAAATATGTAACAGGTGTCAGGAAGATGGGATCAGACTCTTCTCAGTGGTGGCCAGTGACAGGACAAGAGGCAGTGGGTGCAACTTGGAACATAGAAGGTTCAGTATAAACATAATGAAAAAACTTGTATTATGGTGAGGGTAATGGAACAGGCTGCCCAGAGAGGTTGTGTCTCCTCTGGAGACATCAAAACCTGTCTGGATGTGTTCCTGTGGGATGCTTTGGTGAGCGTGCTCTAGCAAGGAGGTTGGACAGGTTGCTCTCCAGCAATCCCTTCCAATCCCTACCATCCCTTGAGTTGCCCAGAGAAATTGCTCTGAAGTGTAAGCTCTGCCAGCTCAACAGGTGAGTACTACTGGTGGTCCTCACCGCTTCAATAAGAGTACAGATTTGGTCTCCACCAGGGAGATGGTCTTGCTCTCATCGCTGCCTAAAATGGATGTGGCAATCCAGATGGAGTTCCTGTGGAAGCATGCAGCTGTCCAGAGCCTCACACTGGTAATGGGTGGTAGAGGTGAGAACTGTGTGTGCTCTGACCCAGGTGGATCATCTGCTCAGCATGGTGGTAGTTATGAGAGGAAGTAGAAAGGTCAAGGAACATCAGGGAAGCAGAACAAGAAATAGACTGGTGGAGCCAAGCTCTGCCATTCCCAAGCATCCACTGGTAAAAACCCAAGTTCAGGAGGAGTTGGAGACTGCCATGCTATTAGAAAGTCACAGAAAACTTGGTGGGATTAAAACCAAAGACTCGAGCATGGCTGTTGATGGCTGCAGGGAAGGAGGGTGAATAAATGGATAGAGTGTGAGGATATAGCCATGAAGACTAGCTACGAGCAGGTCAAAAGCTTATGGGTAGGAACTGAAGACCAAGGGAACCTTGTGATTGATGTTCACTAAAGGCTGCCCAATCAGGGGGAGTCCACTGATGGATGTCATCTTACTCTGGTCATTTTGTTCTGTTGAGAACCCACCTGTAGTAGTGGATCCAGTTTTGGGGTCCTCAACACAAGAGAGACATTAACATTTTGGAGCAAGTCCAGAAAAATGATCAGAGAGATGGAAAAACTCCCCTCTAAGGAAGGGATGCAAGAGTTGGTGGTGTTCAGCTAGGAGGAGAAAAGGCTCCTCCTGGTGTGAATGTCTAGCCCTTGCTCCCCCAGGAACCAGCTCTGTGCGCTGGTGCCTTCATTGTCTTTAGGTGGTTTCTCAAGTAGCACCAGAAACATGGAGCTCTGATGGTCTCGCCGTGTTTGCAATGGACTGAAAGGCTGAGGTAAAGACAGTTTAATAGAACAACGCAAGACAACAAGAAATAATAGCAATGATACTAGTAAATGGATATACAAAGTGAGTAATTCGTAAGGCAAATGCTTACCACTCAGAACCCAATGTTTAGCCTATTGGGAGCTGCACCCCCTTCTCACCTCCAGCTCCCCCAGTTTATAATTATATTACTGAATACCTCCTTGGGTAGTTTGGGCCAGCTGTCCTGGCTGTGTCTCCTACTAGTTTCTTGTGAAAATTAACTCTGTCCTAGTTAAACCAGGACAGCACAACATCAGAAACACAAATGTCCCATCAGTGACAGCAAGAGTGCTTTATGAAGTACTTCCAAGTGGCTTATCTCACTTTAAGGAAAGACGCCTTGAAACAGCAGCAGTATGTCCTATATGAAAGAAGCTACCTTACATATATATATATATATATTTCTTATCTATATATGTTGTTTACCAAGCCTGGTTCCTGTGCCTTCCCAACCACTACCAGCATGCTCTTCTATGCCAGTATTTTCCATAGTGGAAATCAAAACTTGACAATTACCTTGACTTTTATTGTTTTCCTGCAGAATCCAAAGTTAATTTAACTGTGACCATCCATGTTGTTTCAGAGTTTACACAGCCCAATAAACTGACTCTCAGAACAAATCCACAATGTGTGGTCTCATAATAAGCGTCATGTAGGCTATTTTAAACTAAGGCAAAATGAGCAGCATATTGTAACAAAGACAGCCATCTCTTGGTTACACTCCCATCTTAGGTAAGGTTATCCTTCAGCCCATGTGCAATTCAGAAGTATCACTTTCCACTTTCCTGTTGTTGAAATTGTACCCAATAGTAGTGTAGCTGTAGGTAGGTTCCTGGCTGCAAATGAATGTCTCTGTAGTGGTGGATATTTCTGGAGTGGGGAGGGTTTCATGGTTTCAGTTCTAGACCAGTCACAGATTTCAGGAGGGAGAGATGGATCCAAGTCACCTTTTTCCTTGCACCTTTACTGCTGAAGAGGTTTGCAAACAAAAATTACTGTTCCCACACAAGCAGTAAATTATCCTGTCTTCTACGTACTTTTACCCAAAACCAATTTCCCTAGATTGAACGAGCAGAGCCTCTCCTAGAGGTGCTGTTTGTATTAGCTGTGCCCAGAACTGACTGCATTTTAATTAATTCTGCTTCTTGAGCACTTTTCTTCAGCCTGGGTGGTGAAGCCTGTGTTTTTCAAAGGGGTTATTAAATAACCCCTGTACAGGAAATACAGGGACCTGTCTAGGAATAGTTTCAGATCAGATATAGAAACAGGACCAGATATAGAAACATCAGTTTCTTTTGTTTCAGATCAGCATATAGAAACATCGTATCTGTTAAATCTCCTCAAGACCTCTTGGCTTCACACATTATCACCACACCATTATGATGGAGAGTTCCTTCTCCAGTAGAGGCAGCAGAGTTGGGCATGTTAACGTCACCAAAGGCATTCCTACTCCTTTTGATAATATTTTTACTATCAGCCTAGATAGATACTGTAGTATCTGCTTATTTGAATTGGCAAAATTTGCAGTTGTCTTTGGGAAACGGTGTCCCGGATCCTCAGTCATTCAGAGTAAGGGTGAAGGTGGAGGGGAGGCTGCTTTGTTTGGTTTGATGGGCTACTTCCAAAGTGTCTGGGTGGCGTTGTTGGGGTGGTTTATTATTTTTATCTGTTCTTGTTGTTAATAAAACCTGTTTTTACTTCATTATAAATATGTCCCTGCTTTTTGCCTGTCTGAAGACCCTGGGAAATCTAAACCAGGATGGTTGGTAAGGGGGGAAGGGTCCTTCACTCATATTCATGGGCTTGATTAACATGGTTTGGGGTGGGGTTTTTCCCTACTTTCCAACTGTTATTTTTCTTGTTAATAAAACTTCCTTTCACTTTTCTTTACTATAAAATTTGTCCTTGTGTTTTTTTCCTTTTTCTTGTGTGAAGACCCTGGGAAATCTAAGTCAGGCCAATGAGGAGCAGAGCTGTTACAATATTATGGGAAACAGTCTTCTGATTAATGAAGAGGAGATAAGTTCTGTTGGAATGTTTAACTAGCTGCATGAGTGCTGGCTTGTGGAGCATAAACCACTAGGGACAACTGAGAATGGAGGAGGCACAGTGGAAGGAATTGATAAGTGGAGATGGGAGCATGCATGTACACAAAAGTATGAAGGCACCTCTGTTGACAAGTTAGGAGTCTCCTACTGACAGCTGGTTTACTTTGCAACGATTTTTTAATGTACAGTGGCACAAAACCAACTGGCTGCAGTGTGGAAGTTGCTTTAGAGAAGCAGTTCTGTTGCACTGCCTGTAACAATGGGACTTAGAGGACAGTTTCTTTTGTGAGTGGGAGTGGCACTTAGTTATAAGCTTTATTAGGTTATCTATTTCCCTAGGAACTGTCTGTTGCCTGGAGTCCCTTTTGCCCTGCAAGCAGTAAACTAGACAACAGATTAGTGTATTTTCTAGAAAGTGTAACGTTTACAGCAATAGAGGGCAGAGTTAATAAATTTCTCAAACCCTGCAGAAAAAGGCCTCTTGGACAGTTCCACTGTACTTACTCTCCTTCTGGCATAAGGAAAAGCTTATGGGGTTGTTACATTTCCTTAACTTCCTAGTATAAGAGGAGCCAAGGAGAGGGTGAGCTGCTTTCTCTTCATCTCTTTCAGTGGCTTTCAAGATGGAGGTAAGGGCCAGGTTAAAATGGGCCCTTGATGAGATGGTAGTCTGGCATGGGTGTTAGACACTTGTCTGATGTTCTGGTGGTCTGGTTTTTGAGCATGAGGAAGTTGAAGACCAGTGGAATGTGAATTTAAGCAGCAGCTTCTCCTCTTTCTACAGAGTCTGACCAATCCCTGGGCTGTGTTGATGCAGTAAGAAAATGTGCATCAAAGCTACTGTGGTTTGAAAATTAGTAGAATTTTCAGAATTACAGGTTTGTGCTTTTATGAAGGAAAGAAAACATCCTGTTGCTT
>JAOXOE010012644.1:0-24071 GCA_028565055.1 Phoeniculus purpureus
CTTGTCACTGGCCTCCACTTGGACATGGATCCATCGACAACCACTCTCTGGGTGTGGCCATCCTACTTGATTTCCAGACATCCCAATGATGATGGGATGACAGACTCTTTTCTTCTCCTTAGATAATACTCGTCAGTGTCTCCAGGGAATATCCAGATGGATATTTATATATTGATTGAGTTCAAGTGGTGGAACCACCAAGTCTCCTAGCACTGTAAGAATGATAATTCAGATGTGTCCAATAATACAAGCGGATCTCGCACACCTACGGAAAAGTCAGGCTATCTTCATAACACGACTTTATTTTCTAGAACTACACGGCACATTCTGCTGGAATGTGCTGCATAATTGCATGTTATTGGTTAATTTAAACAACTGTAAAGCAACACAGTCAAATATAAAACTGCAGTTTAATGACTTATTTTTACTTTCATAGAATCACAGAATCATTAAGGTTGGGAGAAACCTCCAAGGTCATCAAGTCCAACCATCAACCCAACACCACCTGCGCACTAAACCCTGTTTTCAGGTGCCAAGATCTACATGTTTTTTGAACTGCTCCAGGGATGTCTAATCCACCACTTCCCTGGGCAGCCTGTTCCAATGCTTTACCACTCTTTCAGTGAACAAATGTCCAATCTCAACCTCACCTGGCACAATTTGAGGCCATTTCCTCTTTGGTCCTGATCCCCTGGCTGTCCTGCACTTGCTATGTGAGCGTGCTCAAGATGATCTGCTTGGTAATGTTTCCCAGTACTGAGGTCTGGCTGACACGACTACACTTGTCCAGATCATCTTTCCACCCCTTCTTGTGGATGGGCATCGCATTAGAGAACTTCCAGTCATCTAGGACCTCCCTTGTTCACTAGGAGCATGGATAAATGATGAAGAGTGGCTTGGCAAGCTCCTCTGCCAGCTCCCTTAGATGGCAGCAGTCTTAGATGGGTCTCATCTGGCCCCATAGACTTATGAGTGTCCAGGTGGCATAGCAGCTCATTGACTGCTTCCTCTTGGATTGTGGGAAGCGCATCCTGCTCTCTATCTCTGCCTGCCAGCTCAGGAGGCTGAACACCCTAAGGATAACTGAACTGGTTGTTAAAGACTGAGGCAAAGAAGGCATTAAGTACCTCAGTCTTGTCCTCATCCTTGGTGATGATGTACCCTCCATATCCAGTAAGGGGTGGAGACTCCTTGACTCATTTTCTCTACTTTCAACACCTGGCAATTTTTTGTGAAGGTCTGAGACAGTGCCAAGAAATTCTTTTTCAAATTATCTCTGTCTCAGACATGAGAAGCACAGTGTGATTTACTTAGTTCATTACAGTGCTGTCTGGATCTATTTAAGTGATCCTTCATGTGTTCTTCGAGTATGCAAATAGCATAATTTTGTTTTTAAAGACACAGTGGCACGTACTAATTCAAGATTAAACCACCATTTTACTGCATCCAGATGAAAAATATCAACCCTACCTTGCTCAAATACTCAGTTTTCATCAGAAGAACTCTGCTGACTTCATAGAGTTCAACCTGTGACTCAAGCAGTGCATAAAAATGCACCGTGGCCAACATGGCTCATGCATATAGACGTCGTATTATTTTTCACCAAGAACGATGCTAAACCACTTCATCTACTTAGTGCCTTTATAAACTGGCCACAGCGGGGCAAAGGGTTCTTAAAAAGAATTACAAGGGAATCAACACAACCAGTGTGTATTGGGTGAAGAATGCACCCTAGAAACACCTCCCAAAAAGGGTATGCAAGGTAAAGCACTGCTCTGGTGTCACATTAGCCGTCCCATTCTACAGGCTGCGTTCTACGATGAAAGCGTACGGCAAAAATCTGCTGTGTGGAGCGTGTAGGTGTCTGTTGGTTACATGGACAGAATTCTGCATAACAAGTAAAAAACCTGCTATTTTGAATGGGTTTAATAACAAAATGGGAAATGTAAATGGTCTGTACAATGTGCACGAAGATTAAAGGTGACAGAAATATATTCAAGCTCAACAGATTGTCTCGCAGTGGAAGATAATTTGTACAATAGTTTAAGTGCTGAATGCAATGGTTTGTGACAGAAATTCCCTGCGAAGGAGAAATTGAAGGAGGCATGTTTCCAGTGCAGGGTGCCTATATTTGTCATGCTGTAAAATTCACAAGCGTTTCATTGTTGTACATGCAGAGAGCTCCAGCAGTTTTCAGCCAGGGTCCTGTCTGATTACATTATTTTGAGCTAAACGTTTCAGAAGTCACAAGCAGTCTTTTCTGTTATCTATAATCAGCTGCACCTATGTGGTTATCAGTGACTGACACGTCAGGAGCACTAGATGCCTGAGGAAGGTATACCCTTGCTCACGTTGTAGTTACCCCCCACTCCCAAGTTTCTGCTGATGTGCAAAGGCAGGCGAATACACACCTTGCCTAACAGTTACCATCTGACATGGATTAGCATCATAGTTTCCTTCTTTTGTGACTGCAGTACTTGCAGTATCCTCAGTCTAACAGGTACCAGCCAGCAGCCTGCAGTGGCAGAGAGGGAAACTGATAGCTTTCCAAACAAAGCTCATGATGAAAACTGAGACTGGATGACAAGCTGCCTCTACTGGTAAAAGCTAAACTTTGCCTAACCTTTGGGCATGGCACTTGCTGTGTGCATCTCTTTGTGCGGAAACGAGAACACAAGACAAGACAATGAAAATACTGCTGGCGCGCACAGACTTTCTGTCTCTTACTAAATGTGTCAGGGCTGTGAGATTTGTTTGTGTTGTTCTGTAAATTTTTTCTCAGCTGTACTGGGAAAGAAAAGTAGACAGGCTTAAACCTAATTTATGAGACATTTCAGAAGATTATTTGAAGCAGGCTAATTTAGGTGTATCAGCAGTCTTCGATGGGTGTCATCTGGCCCCATAGGCTTATGAGTGTCCAGGTGGCATAGCAGCTCATTGACTGCTTCCTCCTGGATTATGGGAAGCACATCCTTAATTGCAGGACATAGAAACTAAGTAATAGGAAGCACTAGTCTGTGATTTTCAGACCAAAGAATCAATATGTAGCATGCAAGGTTATTTTCCCCTGCACTTCAGTGAAAAAATGAAGATTGCTTTATGTAGTTTTAGGATAGTTATGGAATTTGATGATTAAACTAAAGCAATTAAAATCCAATTCCTCTTTCAAATAGAATTTTTAAATATAATCTATTTTGACTTGTTCCTTGCAGTTTTAGTTGCTTTGTCTCTAGGATTTTAAGACTTAAAGTGATGCCCCAGACACGCTGTGCACTCTTCATGCCCTCATCCCCTGGCACACCAGTGGAACAGAGAGCACCACCCTACCTGCAGTAGAGGTTAATTGGTCTCAACGTGCAGCAGAGTGCCACACAAAGAGAGCTCAAATGTTTGGGTCTGAGTTTCTGAAAAACATTGTGTGAAACAGGGACTGATAAACAGGATTTCAGTATGACGTAAAGTGGTCGAGAAGGCAATTCAGGAGAATGGAAGCAAGTTGCCGAACACAGCAGTGGGATTTTTCAGTGCACACAGGACTCTTAAGCCTACAAGTATACTAGTAAATGGATTTAACTAGGCAGAATTTTCTGGATTGAGGTCAAATGGTGTGGCAGAGCATGTCCACACAGCTTACTATTCTCAGATCACTCGCTGGGAACAGTCTGTGGCTGGTTCTGTTACCCTAGCCATGCCCAAACTTGTGGGTCAGTGCTGCTGGCTCACACCAAAACTGCAGAGACTGTTGAAACCAGTGAGCGGTACAGACAGCTGTGTTAGCACAGGGCTCAGAGAGAGGCTCTGTTCAATTTACTGTTTCAGTTTGAACACCTGATGGACTCACAATTCATCAGAAAGGAGTTTCACGAAGATTTCACCCAACAAAGTGCAATTACAACAGCCTAAAATGATCCCAAGTTAATTTTAATCTCATAAAGACTTTAGCATGCACGTTTGATAGCTTTCTGGTGCACAGCATCTCACGGCACACATGCATGTTGGGCCAAATTAATCAGACTTGGAGACACCACATCTCCAGTTTTGGAGCTGCTGCTGCTGCTAGATTACCTCACGAAGACCACTGTGTGGCTTCCGCTGCCCTCTGGGGCTGGCAGTCATGAGAAATCACAGAGACATGACCACAGTGTTGAGCATTCCTCTTCCAACCCCTCTCCTCACGTCTATTTACTACCTCATCGCTACTCAGGAGGTCAGCCATTCAGCCTCCAGAACACTACCATTTGGTGACTAGGGACACGAAGTATGTTCATTGTATTTTCAAGGCAATGTTTTTGCTTTCTCTCCTTTAGTGTTAGTTCCTAAAAATGCCAAAGACAATTGAAGAAAAACAGATCTTTTCCCCTCCATCTGTCTCTCTGTACACACAGAGGGCAATTTTTCTCTGTATTCTTCTCTTACACTGAGGATAAACATGCATGTTGGGGTTATTGGTTCATTTGTTCCGCCAATTTTGCGGAACTGTCCTTGGCATTTGGGCACAAATAATTCTTTCCAATCAGCAAAAAGGAAACAGAAGAGATAACCCAGCACTTCATTAGATTTGCAAGCAGTTCAAGGTCTTATCAGGCTTACAGACCTTTTTTCAAAGAGATGTAGAGGTTTCTCAATGAAATACATAGAGCACTATAAAGTCAAAGTAATAGTTACCACAGCAGAGACAAGCGGGGCAGAGGCAGTATATGATTTCCATTCAGATTGTGACGACTTTGACACTGTAATTATGAGCAAAGAGCCCATTACTGTTATGTGTTTATAAGGACAATAATTGCCTCTACATTTCGTGATTGCCAAGAAAAGGGATTCTGATACTCATTTATCAATTTCTTGGAAACAACCTAATGCCAAGGTTAGTTCCAAATTCTGAGTACAACTTGCTGGAAGAAAAGATGCCAGTACAGTTTTGATCTGATAGGTCATAGGATATCAACAGAACAAGAAGAATACAGTTGCCATGACTCGTCTATCCACAGATGGAAATTTGGTATTTTTTCCTTCATGGTGAACAACTTGCCTCACCTAAGAGCGAAATACAACCTTGTATTCACATGTAAAGAATTTCTAGGAAAAGCTAGTGGGGCTAAGCCTTCCTATTTGTTTTAGCCCGCATCATTTCACAAGTTTTGACCAGAACCATGTCAATCCCTTCCACTTAAACAACTGTGTTAATTCGCTTCACTTAAGAGATGCCATGTTTTAGCCTGAGGGAAGCCTGCAAAGAACAGCAGTGTGGAGACTGAAAGTGCAAACAGCAGCCTAAGAAGCAATCAGATCCTGCAATTAAATACTTTTGCTATCTACTAACACCTACAATTTTTTCTTTGAACTTACAAACAGAGAAGGGATTGTTTTAAAGACAACATAAACAGAGGTGGCAGTCAGTGCCTGCTCTTCATCTGGGAGAGTAGCTGTACCTCACCTGGATAAAACTACTCTCTAATTCTCTGTGAAAAAGAAAAGTAGACATTAAGATGGCTTTCACCCCTGGATTGTGCTTGTGGCCAGCATAATGTCTGTGGATCAGTCATTTCTAAAGGCAGGTTTAATTGGAGTCGGACCTTTCCCTGGTAGGAACATGAACTGGACAGATGGGAATTAACTCCTGTCAAGAAGCCATGTTTCTTCCCTTTCTAAAAAATAGAATACTGAGACTTTTTAGTCTTCTTATTTTAAAGACAACATGCTTCAAACGAAACAAATAAAAATGAAGCACGAGGTGGGAGATTCTACTTCTTCCTATGTGACTTCTTTCAGTTTCCACTCTCTTTATGAATGAATGAATCCTGCTCTTTTTTGTCTTTATTGACAGAGTGTTAACTAACAATAATGCTTCTTAATAGAAGTCTTAATGTGCACGCCAAGCAGCTAGTGTAGTGTGTAGGTGCACCCACATCCAGGGAAAAGAGGCAAATCAGCTAAATGGGTTTATAATGGTTCACTTGCTTTTGACATACCTGTCCCACTTTACAGTTCTCAAAGACCTAATATGGAGAGGCTGTCCACTTGCTTCAGGGCTGCGTCTTTGAAACGCTCAGATATATGGATTTGGCCTTTTTGGATTATTTGAACCACGCAGTGAAAGCTTTTGCCCAGCCAGTGACGTATTAAAATGACTTTTTAGCCACAGATTGTGTCAGGTGGATGCACATTTGCAGCATTGGACTCAAAAGTTTCATTCGCCAAGTGTTTGAAGCACTTAGGTAAATGCAGACCTAAACAGGTTCTTTGGCTAAGAAACACTCCCCAGATTCACTTTTGTGAAACGAAACAGATCTTACCTCAGCCCTTTCTCTTCAGAGAGACCAAAACTCCCTGCTGACGCTCGTAGAAGGACTGGTGTCAGAGAAGTTTCCAAGGAAATGATGAGCTGTAACAAAACATATTCCTTGTGAGGCAAGGTTCATAGTCAGAAGAACAATACAGTTTCCAGGTCTCCTGTATTAAGCTTTTCAGAGGAGAAAAATCTCCTAGCAAAGAGAATAAAATTCAGATACCGGTCCTGCAAACGAGTATGAAAATAGGAGTGGTTCCATACGTCAGTATTCAAGTCTGTGAAATTGCTCCGTTTTGCAATCACTTGCAAGATGTGAGTGAGGATTAAAAATCACCATCCTTTTAATGAGCAATTGCTTAAGAATGATGGTTTATTAAGGAGCAAGCTTCAACTGATTTCAAAGCCATAGTACTTTATCTGTGGATTCAAAAGCAAGTCCATCGAACTCAGTGGAGATGATGTCTTTTCTTTGGGCTTTGGATCAGGCTTAATTGCCAGTGTGATAGCAGAGGCAGGTTTTTTATGAGAGCACTCTAATGCTACTCTATGGCAAACAGCTACAGTTTTAAAAAGAGAATTACAGCTCTCTGCAGTGAGCAGACGACCCTCAAAACAGTGCAGTAAACTTGTGTTTCTGAGATTTGGTTTGGCATGCGTTCCTTTCATTTAGAGAGATCTGGATGCATCAGGATTTGGGTGGGCTTGTAGCTACCTGCCATAAACCCACCTGGATGTGTTCTGTGCGACTTGGTCTAGATGATCCTGCTGTGGCAGGGGGATTGGACTAGATGATCTTTCAAGGTCCCTTCCAGTCCCTAATGTTCTGTGATTCTGTGATATAAAACCCAATTTGGAGTAACCCCGAGGTTTTCTAGAGTATGCATCAGTGTATGGAAGATTAAACTATCTTTTAATAAACAAATCTGGAACTAAAGGCCCAGCCTTTGCACCCATTTGGTGGTCTTCAACATTCCTTTGGTTTTCTTCTGTCCATCCAGGATCATGCCTAGGCTTTTCTTTCTTTTGCTGACCCTGGGCTTGCTACTAACTCCAACAATATGGTTTGTTTTCACTTCAAAACCAGCTCGGGCAGCTACATTCTGCTGCCAAATCCCATTCTGTCCTTTGCAAAAAGGACAAGTAACACAGGCTCTGCCAAAGCCCTGATTCTTGTTCTTAGCCTTTTCTGTCAGCTTTTTGTAACTATAAAACTCAGAGAGGCCACGTGCCTCAAGGGCTTCCAAAACTTTTGCCTTCTCTGGTTTGTCTTAGCAGTTCCAGATGGTTACGAGAGAGTAGTATTACTTGGCTCTGTGGTACTGATGCTCTTTCTTAGAGCAGGGGAGCTCTATCTGTAGCTACCTTTGGGGCAAGCTCTATCTATATCTATATTTGGGCAGAGTGTGACTTCTACTGACTGCTTCTGCAGAGCAGCAGAGGGCATCCAATGAACTTGAGTGGTGTTGAGAGACGGACGGAACTGACAAGGTTTCCACAAGAAGACCGTTACACAAGTTTAACTATTGCAACACGTTTCCTGTGGCTTGTAGTCTGCATACAGAACATGCTATGCTGTTCAGCTCTAAGGATGACTTCATGAGATAATCTGCCCAAACACAGAGATGCTGAAAATAGCATCTGAAGCTACTATTGTGCCATTTTCGGTTAGAAAGTGGCATTGTCTCAGATAAGTGATGCGCTTTCTATTAAGGTTTACCATTTAAAATGGAACCAGAGATTCTCTGACAGTGACCTATTTTAGGAAGCAGAGCGAGCAAGACTCTGCAGTGCATGTATGGAAATTGTCTGTCATGTCTATTATTTAAGTACTTTTATTTTGATAGGTTATTACAATTATACAGTCATGAAAGAACAACGTAATTTTATCTGACTGCTGTGAAGGTTCCAATAGCTACTGTAAGCAAGGACCTTCTAGAGATCAAAATTCAGGCTGTTCAAGACTTAGCTATGACTATGGACTGCCCGAGTGATGATCCATCCCGTGTAACCTTCTTCCTCTGAATCATCTGGGTAAGGCAAGGAACTGTATGGGATTTGCATAACTGATCCTAGGCTGATAGGTGACTTTCTCCTTGTGAAGACTTGGATTAATCAGATTTTAAGTGAGTCTTTCTGAATAGTCTGTCTATTTTGAAGAGAGGTCTGACCACTTCTGTTAGTCAGTTTGCTCGAAAATAAACCAGTTTAGAAAAGGCAGGTGAAAACCTGACACTTGAAAACAAGTTACTTATGTGGAAGTTATCACTCTTTCTTTTACAAAGGTGAAGATAGCTACCAAGCAGTTAGCAGTGCGGACAGCTGTGTACTGCTGTCTGTACTGCTGTGGGACAGACACAGGAGAGGAAGCAGCGTGGTTGGGTTTTTTTTTTAGACAGAGCCATTTGGAGTTCTTCACACAAAGGGCATTGGCATTGCTACTGGATTTGACTTGTACTCGCTTTGCCTGAAAACTCAGCTCAAACCTCAGCTGAAGCTAGCAGGAATGTTGCCCTGATTTCTGTAAACAAAAATTCTAAGTCTGACAGAACACCCTAGGAAAGGACGTCCCGTGCTACAACTCTGTGACAGAGATGAATTAAATAGATCTCGGTGCGAAAATCTTGTGACGCAGACTTTGGGGAAGTAAGAATTTGGAGTGATCTATCCATACTGCAGTAGTAAACATACCCCTCTAATGAGACCCAGAGCACACAGCTCAGAGCTGATCAGTAACGCAGAACTCCACATCACCAAGTTGACAGTCTTTCTGCCAAAGAAATAGAAAGTAGTATCTAGCACTAGTATGGATTTGTTGCTTTCTCAGTGACAACTACACTTACAGTGCCTGGTCGTGTAGAACAAGAAATAATTATTACAGAAATGAGCATTTTCTTCTTACTGGTTAATTTTAGACACTTGTTCAGAGACACAAGTGTAATTGCAGTCCATTTCATGTTCCTATTCATACTTCAGTCTTGCATGGCTTACATACAGAGTCACAGAACGTTAGGGATTGGTAGGGACCTCCAAAGATCATGTAGTCCAATCCCCCTGCCAGAGCAGGATCACCTGGACCAAGTCACATAATGATTCTGTGATTCTATGATTCTTCTCATCTAGTGATAGGACAAGGTGCAACGTCTGTAAGCTGGAACATAGGTGGTTCCATATGAATGTGAGAAGGAACTTCACAGTGAGGGTGACAGAGCCCTGGAACAGGAGAGAGTGTGGTACCTTGGGGATCAGTGGAAAGAAGGTTTTGTCTGGATTCACCGGTTTTCTGGAGAGAGTTGTCCCCTTGTTTGTAGCCATGGGAATCGGCGTTTTGGAAACAGAGGACTGGCTTGGAAGGGCATGGAACATAGAACTGGACTTTAAAATGCCTGCTGATGCTGAGAGACACTTGTATAAACTTAATGGCCACCATGTTTCCACAGAAGCAGGAATAGCTGTAAGTTTCTTCTGGTTTAGGGTTTGGACATGGAGGTTTTGGCTCAGTTATGCAAGAACATTGTTATAAATCCCGGTATGCCTTTTTAATGCGGGGTTTGGGTTTTTTATATGGAGCGAATTAAATGTCTTGTTGTTAGCTTTGTTTTTCACCTGCCATTCATAACAATTTTCCCCAGCCCTCCCTGTACGGTTTTGGTTTTGGCTCAGCAGCACATTAACTAAACTAATTGGTCAATTTTGTTTTGGGGTTTTCAACCCTTAACACACTGCAATGTAATAAAAAAGCTACAGCTGCATCGAGATCTTTTTTCTATATTTCTTTTGGATTCTAGACTACTTTTTTCTTTTGCTGGTCTGTTGTACTCATGCTTTATAGCAACTCTCAGAGCAACCATATTTCTCTGTCACTTCAAAGCACCAGTAAAACCTCACACCGTTACCTAGTAGATTATATAAATGTGTATAATACACATCAGCTACGAGATAACAAAAACAATAGATAATGGAAATCTAACCAGCTCATCTAGTCTGAGTTTTCACTTGCTCTTGGCCTAGAAACTGTGAACAACAAAACCACCTAGAAAACAAGCAAGCAAGCAAAAAAAATCCACAGGCTTTGTAAAGGCAGAAACAGTCAATCAGATCCTGACAAAACAGGCCATCTAAATGCTGTGTTTATTTAAATTCTTCACTCTCTTCCTTTGAAATGGAGAGCATCCACATATCCTTCAGAGTTCATTAATCTTACTAGGATACAATGGCATATCAATCAAAACTAGTGAACAGAATGCTGTCTGCCGCTGACAAAAGATGTCTCATTGCCTTTCTCTGGAGAAGCATGTTTATCCAGCAAGGTATCCTTAAGGATTTCACACCAAATATGGGATCCCCTAAATAAAAATGCAAAGGATCTTTCATCAGGAAATTCTTAAAGTATCTTCATTATTGAGAAAAAACAACTCAAAACTTGGAACTTTTTCTGTTACACTTCTTTAACTTTCATCCAGGAGTTAATGGATAACTTCACTAATACTGGGAAAAAACCAATGGGGTGGAGAAATCAGCTGATTATTTGTCTCACAATTAAAGAAGATGAAAATTACTGTTAGGAAAAAAGAGCTATTTGTACGGCCTGACAGCCTTGCAACCATTACAGTTGCAAACAGAAGTCTATATAGCAAATCTGTCCGAGAAGCAGCATCAGATAAAGCTTTGAAAAGCTTAATACAAATACTTTCTAAATATTAAGAGCCATTAAGTAATATCATAATAACAATAATTTAGAACTATACTTTAAAGAAAGCACATACACTGAGACTTTTAATTCCTGTAATAGCATACTCTACACTAATTCACCGTATTTATTTAGCTAAAAAACTCTATCCTCCCCACTTCGGGACTTAAATTCACTTTGCTGATGAATGCAAGTGACACAGCATCACAGAAAATCGGGGATTGGAAGGGACCTCAAAAGATCATCCAGTCCGAACCCCTGCCGCAGCAGGATCACCTAGACCAAGTCACACAGGAACATACCCAGGTGGTTTTTAAACGTCTTCAGAGATGGAGACTCCACAACCCCCCTGGGCAGCCCCTTCCAGTGCCCCGTCACCCTCACTGGGAAGACGTTCCTTCTCATATTTATGTGGAACCTCCTGTGTTCCATCTCACACCCATTGCCCCTTGTCCTATCACTAGATGACACTGAGCAGAGCCTGGCTCCATCCTCCTGACACTCACCCCTTACATGTTTAGACATTAATGAGGTCACCCCTCAGTCTCCTCTTCTCCAAGCTCAAGAGACCCAGCTCCCTCAGCCTTTCCTCACAAGGGAGATGTTCCACTCCATCATCTTTCTGGCTCTGCGCTGGACTCTCTCCAGCAGTTCTGTGTCCTTCTGGAACTGAGGGTCCCAAAACTGGACACAATACTGGACCCAGCTCCCTCAGCCTTTCCTCATAAGGGAGGTGTTCCACTTCTTTCATAATCTATCAGGTTTGAGCAGGCACTCCTCAAATTGTGACTTTCTTTATGTCAATAGCAGAGTTAATGACGCACTTTCAGTGTATTTAAAAAAAAAAAGAACCCAATCAACCATACAGGAAACACGGCAATTTTCTAGACTTATCAGAATTAAACAGAGGTGTAAAACATCCACTCAGATATGAGAATTTTGCTTTGGTACAGGTGTTGCAGTAGTAAAACAAACCAAATACAAGGTAGGAAAATACCCTAACAGAAATTAATCTTGATGAGGGCTGCTTCTCTGAGGTTTCATAAGCTGCTGTGGACTGAGGAAATCACTACAGCCCAGACCATGCAGGAAGTGCTCTCCTCACACCCCCACCATCATTCACCTGACAGACAAGTGGGGCCACAGCTTTCAATTGGACTTAGTCAATGGTCCTTGAATGAGTGGGCTGTGAAACCTGTAGGCCTTACTTAAATCAAAATAGCATTAGGCTTTTCCTCATCTTGTTGAGATTGGAGATGCCTGGAGAGTAAGCGGATTGACAACAGAATAAAATCAGCATGAGCTAAAATAGATTCGTCAGAGTGACACGCAAGCAAATACGTCGTTTGGAAATAAGAGAACACCCCGGGTGTTTAGGCTGTTTCATCTGACCATCAGAGTTTTTATTCAAGGAGCACTCCACCACCAGCACACACTGCACACCCTGTCATGAGCACAAGTCCAGTCTCTCACAAAGGAGAATCAGTAGCAGAGGAGACTCCGTCTGTTCTAAAAGGCAGTTTGTACACGGCACGGCGTTAGACTCACTTTGAAAAAAGACAAGTAACACCACCTCTTTACACTTCTTGGTCCAATGTTGTTTTGCCTCTCCAGCACAGTAACGTGGGCATGCATCTTGTCCCTCGTCCATTTCTTTAAGTACTAGGCAATGCTATTAAGCAAATTTGGTAAGACAATGTAAAGCAGGAGTGCAAGGGACACGGACAAGACCAACTCATGTTTTAGTCATATGAATCACTGTTGCTTTGTTACTGAACTGTTAATCTACAGTTGGTGTTATTCTGTAGCTTGGTAAGAAATGGAATGTTTAGGAATTAGGACACCAGAAACTACTAGCCAGAGGTGAAATGGTCTCCCATAGACTAGGGAGATTTATACATGAGTTTAAATTACTCACAGAGGCATCCTCGGGCTCTGTTTCTGATGGCAATTGAGTCGTCCAAAGATGAACACTGGAGCACAAATGGTCTGAGCTTGCCCTTGTGCTACAGGATTTGTTGATTCCATCCTTATGGCCATTCTGGGGTTTGGGGTTTTTAAAAATTTTTCCTCTTTTTCTGTTATCTAAGAATGAAAGGTCACTGCAGCACTCGCTGTGCTCCTGTAGGAGCAGTGAACACCTCGGTTAACTCTGCGCCCTGCAAAGGGGAAGACTATGAGCTGGTTCTGGCAGCATAGTCTGAACACGTAGAGTGAGACATGGGAGATTATAGTGGCCAGGATTTACACACAAGTCTCTCCAGTGACAGGACTTTGGAATATGATTGAAAACAGAGGCTGAAGGAGGACATTTACAGCAGCTCAGTGCAGTTCCAAGAAGAGGGGACTGCATCAGCGGGTGGGATGGGAACCTCGTACTTACTAGCAATTGGCGCTGTTAAATCAGCATCCTAGCACAGCCCTTCTAGCTCCCTGTGTGGTATTGGAACCATGGAGTGGGAGCAGAAGTATTTCTTCCTGATGTTTTTTCCAGCACTGATTTCATAGTGCTGGGAAGGGGAAATATTTCAGAAGATGGCTTCTCCTACCACCCCAGTGTCTGGCTCCAGCCTATCACCCTGGTGTGTGACTTGGTACACCATCCTTCAGTGTCTGGAGAAGGAAAGAGGAGCATGCTGGATGTGCAGCATTTGCTCCTGTGTTTTTATTCTCTTTTCCTTGTCATGCCTCTGTATGTCTCGTGAGAGTTCCAAGAGTTGAGCTCCAAACTCTGGTCAATGATCCCTTTAGAAGCAGTTTGCTGTTGTAATAACCGCCAAGTCATTAAAAAAGAAATGGCATTAATTTTATTATAAGGACAAAATCAATAAAGCAGAAGTCCAGCGCTGGGTGCTTGACTCAGGTCAGAGGCACACCAGTGGTTCTTTGTGAGCTCTCTATATAGTTAGCATTTTACCTACATAGTCACATACATAGTCATTAGTTTCTAAAATAATTAGCATGCATGGTATAATTTCTATAGATGGTTATTTAGGGTTCTCTGGTGGTTATCAGTGGTCTTTATCCCTCTGTCACGTATTCTCCATCCTGGTTCACTGATTTACACCTTTGAGATATAGCCTCCTGTAGCCTCCTACACCTCTCAAATTTATGGGTGCCTGGTCCCTCCTTGGAAGTCAAAGGTTATCAAAGCCATATATGTCACCTCCTGATTGATGGATGTCTGGCTGCTTCTTGGAGGTTGTAGGTTATCCTGCATCCCGTTGTGGTGAGAAGCCAATTTTGCAGATACCACTGCTCAGTGCTTTTTACGTAACCATTGTGAGTTGGTTAATAGTGTAATACACCACTGGTTAAAACAGAAAGTCAGAGAACTCTGTGATTGTGGTGATGTTAGGTCACAGGCTGGACTTTGATTGTGGATTTTTTTCTATTACTATTATTTTGTTTGTTTCTTTTTTTCCCTCCCCCTCAAGTGTTAGAATTTGAGAGTACATTCTTAGTCAGAGTCAGAGGCACGTGCTGCCTAACTTATATGTAACCTGGGTTGTCAAAGACATGTAGTATATGATACCAGGCAGAAGGACTTAGATTAAGTTTATGCTCTATAAATTTGGGTGTGGCTCCTTATTTTAGTGGCTTTTCTCCCTGAGGTTTCCTCAGTTCACATGCAGAATGTGTGTGAAGCTTCTCGTAAGCCACAGTCTGGCAAAGAGATTATCCTTAGAAATTGGAGTAAAAGGTAATTATGAGGCAATTACAGATGGTTTTTAAGTAAGCCTTTGCTTCTCATGGTCTGATGTTGCTCTTGATGTACAGACACCCTTATGTGTGTTCTGAGACTTAGCCCCTGCCCTCCATGAGTCATTTCATGCACTGTTCTCTGCATAAAAGAAAACTCAGTATTGCCACAAGCAAGATACAAGATCTGCTATGTGATGAAGCGTCACTGAAAGGGATTTATGTCTAGTAGATTGAATTTATGGGGTTAATGTGACACAAAAGAAGTCTGCTACAGTCAGTCTGATCCACAACTGTAAAGTGCAGCATTCAGCACTTTGTGGCTGAGATCCAGGTGTTGGATCCACCAATAAAATGATGGTTTAAATAGATTCAGACTGCTTATAATCAACCCGTGACAGTGAACACAAGACTCAAATATGTTGGATGTATATACTTTCTTCCCACACCCTTTAAAAAAAAAGGTCTTTAAACGCAGAGGAAAGAGCTGTGTAGTCGAATAGGCAAAGTAGCTGCCTGCTGCACATCTCTTGACCTATATATTGAAGAGCTGTTTGAGTAGCATGGGATTTTCTTAACTCTTATGGTTATTGCTAATTAATTTGACAATAATGCTATACTTCTTTTTTTAATGAAAGCAACTAATTCTTAAGTTATGTACAAATTATGTAACCCAGTATTTACATACTTTCATGTTACTTTCTTGTAGGCCAAAGTAATCTGAAGAGCCCCCAGGATGTTTACGTCTACATTGTAAATACGAATTTGACTCTAAGGTGGAACTACACTGGGGATGATACCCCTGTGATGTTTTCAGCAGAATACCGGTGGTAAGTAATAACTTTATTCTGAGCCAAAAATTTGTGTAGGAGGGCTTATTAATGAATTACTATGCTGCTTGATGCTGCCATCTAAAACTTCTAGAGACTTTTTAAAGTGTAGGAAGTAGAGGCTAGGAGGACCAAGTCTTGAAATGAAGTGGAATCCTGGTGTTGTCTTTTGACCGATTCATATGTAAAACTATGTTGATCACTGATAGTCAACACCCTTGGTAGTGATGCTTAATGCTAGAGAGAACTAGTTCTTTGAGAAGACATCTGGTGATAGGACAAGGGGCAAGGGCTGCAAGCTGGAACATAGGAGGTTCCCTATAAATATCAGAGGAAACTTCTTCACAGGGAGGGTAATGGAACATTGGAACAGGCTGCCCAGGGAGGTTGTGGAGTCTCCTTCTCTGGAGACGTTTAAAACTTGCCTGGATATGTTCCTGTGCGACTCGGTCTAGGTGATCCTGCTGTGGTGGGGGGGTTGGACTAGATGGTATTTTGAGGTCTCTTCCAATCCCTAATGATTCTATGATTAACAGATACACTTGAGAAATGTAGTTTTTACATTGATTTTTCTCTGCTTTTTGTGCTTTTGGTTTTTTTTAATCTACATTGTGGCCACATGCACACACAAAACCTGATAGAAATTTTAGTAAAGCTTTTGAATAATTTGTCCATGTCTAGGAATCTAGATTTTTTTCATCTGCAAATTTTAATCATCAGCTGACACAATTCAATTTTTGTTCTTATGTATTTACTTAGTTTTCTTCAATTTTTTCATATTCCAATATTTATGCATTTATATACCTCTGGTATTTTGTGAAACTTGCCTGACAAGTAAACATTAAAAAACATCACTAACATAAAATCACTGAAGTTATTTGTTGTAGGATTTCCTAGTGTATAATTTTGAATTTTTAAAAAATAGCTCACCTTCTTCAACTTGTTCTAAAAGCACAATACTGGTCTGGAAAATAAGATAGGAGTTGAGGATAAACAATTACTATTTATAAATTACTACTTATAAAATTGTTGCCAGACTAAGAGCACTTACTCAGGATATAATTTTGGGTTTTGCTGCTTTCTGACACTATGTGTTTACATAGTGAATAAAATA
The DNA here is from genome assembly GCA_028565055.1 of Phoeniculus purpureus. Taxonomy (NCBI): domain Eukaryota; kingdom Metazoa; phylum Chordata; class Aves; order Bucerotiformes; family Phoeniculidae; genus Phoeniculus; species Phoeniculus purpureus. The sequence goes on from JAOXOE010012644.1 coordinate 16,623, forward strand.
AACTGGTATCAGACTTGGCAGAATGATATCTTTTGTTAATAAGACTTAAGTTAATAAATTGATAGGTTATATTGTAATGAATTAAATATCAGTGTGAATTCCAGGGAAACTAAGTAGATAACATTGATTACGCTGGTGCTAGTGGTGAAACAACATTAAATGGTGTGACATTTGTTCTCACTAAGGAGAAAATGAAAAAGAATCCTCAGACCTGAATTGTGTAATGGTTTTAATTTGGGGGCATTTTCTTTCTTACAGGTTTGAAGATTTTGAGAAAAATGGAACAGAATGGACGAAGTTGCCCGGATGTCAGAATGTTAGTGGTACAGAGTGTGACTTCTCCTCAGCGATAACCAAATACTATGATAGACATGATGTGCGTGTAAGAGCTGAAAGAAGGGAAGAGGTGTCTCCATGGTCTAGCACTTTTGAAATGGTTCCGTATGATATAGGTATGAGCTCCCTATGTACTGAAACATTTTTAGTTAGTTGGCCATTGGCACATTACTGTAGGAAAAAACTATGTAGTTTCCATCATAACAACACGAGCCAGCAGTTTTCTCAATCTTACTGCATGGCCATAGAACGTTACGATTCTCTTTTCTGGAATCGGGAAGTACTAACTGATGCCGTTCTTCTGACAGAATTTTCTGTCACTCTGTGTTTTTCTAGATTTAAAAAAAACTCCTTGTTGACAGTGGATTTTGTTTGGAAGTTTTCTTATGACTGGACGCCATTTCTTTTAGTTACAGTGTAGTATGGCGATGAAGCCATCCCGCAACGTTGGATCAGTTTGTTTGAGCTAGGTTTCTTGCATTGCAGTTTTAAAAATAACTTATTACCAGAAAATGTTTTCTGGTATATTGCATTCTTGGGTTAGATATAGATTTGTACTGCTTGAGATTCATGAAAACTAAGATCCCAGAAGCAGTTACTGTGATCTTGTTACTGCCTCAAAAAATTTTTAAAAAAAGATATGATACACAGTTACTGTGGTTTTATTAACGTACATTACTTTTTCAGTGTTTTTGTTAAAATAGTCATGCTAGACTTCTTTCTTATAACATTTGCAGCTCAGATTGGACCCCCAGCAATACAGTTACAGTCCACAGATGGAGTCATAAAAATTAAGGTCACTCCCCCAGAAGCAAATCAGGTCCGAAGAATGTGGATAGCTCAGCTAAGTTTTAAATATAATCTAGTTATCTGGGAAAATTCATCAAATGCAGAGGTATATTCACTTTTTTATTAACTGTCAGAGATGTGCTTCTATTTGTGTCATGCTCTGTGATGGAATGTTTAATTTAGTAAATGTGTATGTTGCTATACAGTTAAGAAATTGAGAGAGGATGTTTTAGTGCCTTTTTGTTTTGTTTTTAATAGAGGATTGTATCGGATATTTTGTGGTAAGTGTTTGTATTTTTGTTAAATGCTGGAGCCACTTTGCAAAGCTTGAGCAAATAAACCATGTGAGACAGGTTAGAATAGGAACCACCCTCAGCTAGCAGGAACTGGGAGGAGCAAATGTTCAGCTGAAAGAAGCATTTACAGTAAGCCATACCTACAGGAGAAGGGAGAGATAAAGAAACTAACCTGATCTTCCTGAGACCATATAGCCTGACTACAGCTGTCAGTACCCTGCCCTGTGTCGTTAAGTGAACTAGTTTCCAAGCCTTAATTCGTGTCTCACACAACAGATACAGCTATACTGTATGACCATAATAATCCTTACATCCCAGAGGGGGAAGAAAAGCTTTAGGTACAAGCTGTAGACAAAGGTCAGTCACTGGAAAGTCTGGTAAACTGAAAGCGGGGAGGTAGTCAGACAAGGCAAAAGTGTTTGTTCAGTGAACTAAAGGAAGACGTATTATTTCTCTTCTGAGAATGTGCCTGATATTTGTGTTGTGAGTTACGTGTCATGTAGAGCAGCGCCACAGGCACTCCCCACTTTCATGTGCTAAAGGAGCACAACATAGTCATGTGGTTAAGCTGGAAACTTCCTTTAGCATTTGCTCAGCTCATATATCGTCTTTCGTTTCCTATTTTAGCATTTTTCGTGGCATATTAGATAGAAGAGCTGAAGCCTGGTGAAGAAAAAAGATGTTTTAAAAAAAATCAGCTCATCAGAAGGAACAGTTCAGTTCATATGCTGTTTGCAATTGTTTCTTACAGTTCAGGAGTCAAAGTATTTTTCCTACTGACACAATTGATCATCTTGCACCAGACACTACCTATTGTTTGAAAGTTCAAGCAACTCTTCCTTTAGACTCTCAAGAAGGCTTATTCAGTCCTGTTCATTGTGTAAAAACTACCTATAAAGGTACAGAGTAAACTTGTTTTCTCTTAAAATGGTTACTCAGCTTTAAACTGTTGGAAAGTAAATAGTCTTATGGCAGCAGAAATTGCAAAAGTGTTTAAACTCATACTCATTTTGGTATAACAACCACCTTGGCAGTTATGTACATTTTCTATTTAAAACCAGTATTAAATATCACCTATCAGTATGAGAGTTTTAATAATACCAAAAGGTTCTTGATCTTGGGCAATTTCTGTCCATTCATTAGGATTGCAAAATCTTTCTGTATTTTGGAAAAGTGGGTATTTTTGAATTTGTGACTTTGAATCAGGAGGAAAGGGGTGTACATAGACAGAACCAAAACCTCTTGTATACTTGGCATATATCTTGTATCAATGCATATAAAGATGAGTTTAAAAAAATACTGGTTTTATGCAAGCCTTGGTGAATTTATTACTCTAGATTCTAAAGAACAGCTTAGTGACAGTTTCCCCACCAGCTGCATTGTTTTGCATGTCTAAGTGTGAATTCTTTTTGTGTTCTGTTAAGGTGTCAGTTTAAGTACTTTCTCAAATTTTTATTTCAGGAAAAATGTAACAACATGTAGATGTAGAAAGTCAAACTTTAGAGTGAAACTTTAGAGTTACATGCGTTAATGTAGTAACTTTGATGTGTGTTTTGCCCTTCTTTCTCATTGAGTTATTGCTGAACTAGTCTATTTTGACTAATCTTAACATTTCTGTACTTTTTTTCTGAATTGATTTTAAACTGATCTTTTTAATTAACGTTTTAATATGTTGTGTATATCAGACTTCATACTGAAAACTGCCACTTGCATTCTTAATTATTGAAAGTGTACCATGACCATTTACATGAGAAATGCCCATTTAGTGAGAAATTGCTCTATGTAATGTAAAACTTACCAGTAACTGTGGATTTCCTTTTTGTTTTCACCAGCAAACGACCTATTCTGTGCAACAAACGTAAGAGCTCTTGCGGTGAACATGAAATTTTATCTGCATTGGAATAATCAGTACAAACAAGATGTGAGCTACAATGTGCAATATCTTCTGTGAGTTAAACAATTTCCTTAACTGATTAAACAGTCTATGTTGTTATAAATGACATCCATTGTAATTTGCAAGTAGTTGCTAGAAATTAAATACTTACCAAAAGCAGCCTAACATATTTGTTGAAATGTTGGGTGCTTCATCAGGACACAGTGTATCTTTGTAAAGGATCGAATATAATATAATATCCTAGATTTTCAGGGTACTAGACTTCTTTTAAGAGTGTTAAATACCTGATGATATGGACTACTAAATATATGCTAAGTAACATTTTTAAAAGATACAAAGATTGTATTGCTTTGTATTGTTTTTAATATGGAGACATTAGATTACTAGAAGTGAGAAAAATGCAAGTGTTAAAGGTTTCAGTTGTCACTATATTCACCGCATTTGGTAGGAGATCCCACTACGGGAAAAAGCCCATCATGTCTATAATGACAGATGTCTTGGCCAGCATCTAATCAAAGAGAGATACTTCTAGCTTTTTTAAAATCCCTATAGCATGACAGACAAATAATCATCTTAATAGAAACTACATAAAAACTAATTTTTTTAAACTTCTAAATTTCCTATGAAGTTTTTCTGTTGAGTCTTGATTAAAATATGAATTTAGATTGTCTGATCAAATCAACTTCATTGCTTTGTATACAAATGAAAACCAGCATTCCAAATATGAGAGATGGCTGTAGGAGTCCCATTCTTCCAAAAAATAAAAAAAATCTGTATAGCTTGCTTTGGGGCTTTTTTAAGACAAGACTTCAAGGACCTCACATAAAAAAAATACTAAAATCTCTTGCAGTGGTTATCTCAAGAAGCTTCATGATGATTACTCAGAAAAATGGCTCAATGTAGCTGGATGTGAAAACATCACTGATACAAAATGCAATTTCTCGTCTATCATCACTACTACTTTGGGATTTTATTATCTCCGTGTGCAAGCCATCAGTGTATATAATAAATCATGTCTGTCTGATGAAGTAAAAGTAGATCCTCTGGTAACAAGTAAGCAAATGTGTTTACTTATTTTTTTTTATTTCTCTACAAACTTGTACCTTTCGCTATAGTTTGTAAAACAAAACTTGCTAAATCAATGACACATGAATGTGTAGTTTCACTATAGAAACAGGTACTGGGAATCCTGGCTTCATCAAGTTCTACCAGAGTTTTTCCATGGTCCGAATAGCAGCACAGTCTTCTGGTGTGTCGGCTGCTCCTCCCACCTTTGTGTCATCAGCGAACTCACTGACAGTGCACTCTGTTCCCTCGTCCAAGTCATTAGTGAATATGTTGAATAGGACTGGTCCCAGTACCAACCATTAGCAGACTCCCCTAGATCCAGGGCTCCAACTAAACTCTGTCCCATTGAACACTACTCTCTGGCTTCTATCCTGCAGCCAGGTCTCTACCCAATCATCCAGACCACACTGCCTCAGTTTGGCTGCAAGGATGCTGTGTGAGACTGTGTCACATGCTTTACTGAAGTCAGGATAGACCACATTCACTGCTTTGCCATCATCTATCCATGCTTATGTCATCATAAAAGGCTTCCCCTTGGTGAGGCCATGTTGACTGCCCCTAATGACCCTCTTGTCATTGATGTACCTAGAGACAGTGTCAAGGGCAAGTTGTTCCATCACCTTTCATGGGATGGAGGTGAGGTTGACCAGTCTATAGTTACTCGAGTTGTCCTTCTTGCCCTTTTTGAAGATTGGAGTGACATTTTCCATCCTCCAGTCCCCAGGCACCTCTCGTGATCCCCATGACCTAGAAAAGATGATGGAGAGTGACTTCTGCCATCTCCCTTAGCACTCGCAGGTGCTTCCCATCAGGGCAAATGGATTTGTGTACATCCAGATTGCTTAACTGGTGCCTAACCCGTCAACCAGGGCAAATTCCTCCTTTCTCCTGATTTCTTCTGGGGCTCAAGCATTCTGGGGTTCATCAGGACAGCGTCCAGCAGTATAGACAGAGGCAAAAGACATTAAGCAGCTCCACTTTCTCTGTATCGTCTGTCACCATGGCACCCACCTCATTCAGCAGGGAGCCTACATTGACTCTGTTAGTTTCATATACAATGTGTTTGAAGAAGACCTTTTTGTTGCCCCGGACCTCTCTTGCAAGGTTTAATTCCAAGGAGGCCTTGGCTTTCCTAGTTGTGTCCCTGCATTTTCTGACTACATTTTTATAGTCATCCCAAGTGGCCATCCTCTCCTTCCATGACCTATAGAGTTTCTTCTTCCTCTTGAGTTTGCCCAGCAGCTCCATGTTTAACCAGGCAGGTCTTCTGGGTCCCTTTCTTGACTTCTTTCCTGTGGGAATGCTCTGATCTTGGGCTGAAAAGAAGTGGTCTTTGAATGTTAATCAACTGTCTTGGCCCCTTTCCCTGCCAGTACCCTGTCCCATGGGATGTCCACTAGCAATTGCTTTAGAAGGCCAGAGTTGGCCCTCCTGAAGTCCAAGGTTGTGATTCTGCTAGGTATTCTGTTCCTGCCAAATGAGACCCTGAACTCCACCATCTCATGGTCACTGTAGCCAAGGCTGCCCTCAACCTTCACTGCTTCAACCAGACCCTCCTTATTGGTGAGTACAAGATCCAGCAGCACTTCTCTCCTCGTGGGTTTCTCCACCATTTGCATCAGGAAGTTGTCACCAATGCACTGCAGGAACCTCCTGGACTGTGGGTGGCTGGCTGAGTAGGTCTTCCAGCAGATATCTGCGTAGTTAAAATCCCCCATGAGAACCAGGGCCTGTAGCTTTGAGGCTGCTGTCAGCTGCCTGTAGAAGGCCTCATCAACTTCCTCATCCTGATCTGGTGGCCTGTAATAGACACCCACACCAGCCTGCCCCTTAATCCACACGAACTCTCAACTTGCTCTTTGTCTGCCCTTGGACAGAACTCAACACATTCCTGTTGCTCTTTCACATAAAGAGCAACTCCGACATCACCCCTCCTTGCTGATCTGTCCCTCCTGAAAAGGACATAGCTGTCCATGACCACATTCCAGTCATGTGAGCTGTCTCACCATGTCTCTGTAACTGCCACCTGACTGCACACAGATTTCTAACTCCTCCTGTTTGTTCCCCATGCTGCCTGCGTTGGTGTACAGGCATTTCAGGGAGCGAGCTGAGCGCTCCGATTTCACCCTAGGAAGGTGGGAGGCCTCACGGTCTTCATCAATACCAGGATGCTCCTCCACTGGTGCATGCCCAGCTACAACCCTATACCCCTTTGAATGCAGTTTATAGCCCTCTGAATGAGCCCTGCTAATTTGCTGCAATTTTTTACTTTGTGAGAAACCTGACCTTAGTGAAGTTTTTGACTTCAAAAAAAGGTACAAATCATAAACATCAATAAATGTTCACGTGATATGTAGGGTAATACTCCATTGCCTCACAGATTGGAGATAGAATCTGTAACTGTTCCATGTGTCAGCTTTCCTGTGATCAGTCTCTTGGCAATTAGATAATTCTTTAATAAAATAACTGACCTAGATAAACAATTTGACAAAAGAAAACAAAGGCTGTAATGCTTCTCATTTTCAGCTATGCTACAAGTGTGGAAAAGTGTGTATGTGAAAAAGGGGGGCATAGCCTGAATGAGATTAAGAAGTGTTCAGTACTTTGGCTTGCATACGATTCATCGCACTGTCCATGTGTTTTGTGTCACTGAATCTTGCAGAAGTGAAGTATGAATGTGGAGATAGAAAACTGGATTGTTTCTCCGGACTTGAGAATCTGAACTGTTATTAGTCAAGCTATGACTTTTAAGTATATATGTCTTTAAAATTGTCATTGTTTTTAACTACAGTATTTCTTGCAATAATTTTGTTGCATTTTTTCAGTCTGATTCTTCTTTTTTTTTTTATTGCCTCAAGATGAAATTGGCCCTCCTGATGTGAAGGTGGACGTCAGTGGTGTTTTACTCCATATCCAGATTTCTCCTCCAGGAGGACCTGAGTGTGAAGTCATGAGGGGCCATTATGACTTGTCTTACCGGGTTCTGTATTGGAAGAATTCATCAAATAGTGAGGTATGAATTAAGTGCTTAAAAACTTTATATAAAATTTGTTACAACTTAAATAA
>JAOXOE010012665.1:0-24070 GCA_028565055.1 Phoeniculus purpureus
AGACAGACCACATCCACTGCTCTGCCATCATCTATCCACCTGGTTATGCCCTCATAAAAGGCTGTCAGGTTGGTCAAGCATGACTTCTAATGGGGAAGGATTTTCCTCTGAATCCCAACTGGAATATCCCGAGGAGTAACTTACACCCTTGTCTTTTCCATGTGACTCCTTGTAAAAAGGGAGTCACTGTCTGCTTGGCAACCATCCTTTAGGCACTGGGACACGGTGATAAGGTCATCCCTAAGCCTTCTCTTCTCAGGGTTGAACACACCCAGCCTTCTCAGCCTTTCTTCATAAGGTAGGGCTGGCCAGTCCTTTGATCAGCCTCGTGGCCCTTCTTTGGAAAACTGTATTGCACCACAGTGGTAAATCCTACAAGCATGACACCGCCACTATGACTTCATTCTGAGCCTTGAGATCAGCTACACCACCATCAACTGAAAAGTCAAGGGAAAAGTAGATTCTGTGAGTCTGAAACTGGTTGTAGGTTGTTCCATGAAACACAGTCCTAGCAGCTGTCAAGAGAGGAAGCAGCCTTGTTCTTATTGAACTCTGATAAAGTTTAACTCCACAAGTCCTTCTCAGAACAGCGTGTTTTCTGGATGTGTGTTCAGCAAATTCCTCCTCTAGAAGCACAGTGCTATGAGGGCAGAGTGTTTGGAAGTGGGAAGTCCCCACAGAGCACGCTGAGAAGGAAGCCTACAGAAAGCAATGCAAACACCATTCTGCATTAGGAAATGTGGTGCATACCACATTTTCCAACAGATTTATGACTGTCATCTTCACAAGCATAACATAGTTCCTACAGGTTTTCCAATACACCATTTGCTACCAGAAATGTAGGGCAGAAGAAAAGTTGGAGTGTAACTGCCTACTCAAAGCAGAGCACTACAGCAGAAAAAGAGAGGGTTATAGCTCACGTCTCACGATCAGGTCATTTGTGTTTTAGACATCAACATTTTTCCTTTTCTTTGAGTCAAACAATGCATTGCAAACTGACACTCCACTGTGTCTGCTACAGCAGCCACCAACATCTGACCTGGCTCTCCACCTGCAGCCCCTTCGGTGACCTCAAAGCTTGCTGTGGCTGAAGCCATTTCAAAAAGTTTACAAGTACCGAAGGCCACACTGACTCTGACAGCATTAGCACATCCAGCCAAGTCTGTTCAATCTGGGTATGAAAAGTCATCTGGATTATCTCCCCAAAAATAGATCAAGTGAATGCAGCAGCCGGAAAACATGCTGGATTGTCTCCCACAGCACTAGCTTCTGGTTTGAGGAATGTACCTTCTCTTTGTAAAACCACTGTTTGGAGGGAGTTTTTGCCCCTGCATTGAACTTCAGACACGATGCTGAGAAGCAAGGGAATCATCTCTCCCATCTTTTAGGAAGGCCGGAAACTCACTGCTGCTCAGAGTCCTCCATAGCCCACCCTGTACATCTCATCATGCCTTCCTCTCCTTGCCTTCTGTTCCTCTCCCATTTACTTTCTGTCCACTGGAAGTATGCAAACACCTTCCCAGCAGCATTTATTCTGGCACTTCTCTTCAGCTCTCGGCTCACTGTTCACCTGAACACTTGCAGAATCCAGACTGTATCTCTGCTTGGGAAAGCTGTGCTACAGTCTGACCAAAACACAGTTGCCTACACAGGTAACAACCACAGACCTCTGCAACGGCCAATAAACTAGGGCTGACAGCCAGGAAGCTCCTGGTGTGGAGCAGGCTCTCTAAGGAGAGGTGCACAGCCCACCTTCCGTATTTGTGTGGGGTGCAGGGCAGGAGACCAGGGAAATGGCTGTCAGCCAACAGATGGAAATACTTCAGCTCCATGGTATTAACAGATCATTTCTCACTCGAGGTCTTCTCTGCTCACCAGCAGGGCTGTTGTCATCAGCTCCCAATGGTGCACCTTCCATTACATCAGCTCTATTGCACTTTATAGGGTTGCACAGGGCTTAATAGTGAGTCATTTGCTCTTCCGATTGCTATAACCAAATGTAGCTGAGCATTTCACACCCCTTAAACAGAGTGAAAATTCTGTTGGGTAAAAAAGTTTGGGAAGACTTACCTAGTACTGGGAAAACATACCTAGTTTCAGGTCAGTTTTTAGGTGTCTGTATTTCTACAGTGACTAGATCTACTTAAACGAGCCAAATAAAGCCACGAGTAGGACTCCACAGATCACATTCCAACATCTGAGTAATATACAGCACTACAGAGGATTTCTGTTTTACAATATATGAAAAAGATCAAACTTAGAGTGTTTGGGGACAAAGCCAAAGGGAGACATATTTCTTCAGCTCAGGGGAGAAAGTTCTTGGGCTTCTCCCAAACACTAATGATGTATTTATTTCCTTTTTGTTAACTTTGAATAAAAGCCCTGCAAAGCTTGGTGCTTACAGTCATACAAAGGATTGCTGTCCCCATTTTAGAAGATGTGAGAAATGCAGTAACTGCAGAAGTGAAAGGTGATCACTGTTCCCCTGAGGTCCCCACCTCACCAAGTTCATAGAGGGGCTTGTCTGAGCTCACACAGGCATTCCCCAGGGGATGCACTTCCATAACTCTCCTTTGGCACACCTTTCTGTATCTGTACTTACCCTGGAAGATCCAGTCCAGCATCTGGAGGCACAGCTGTAGCTGCTCTCTACAACAGTTTACTAGCTAGAAACTATCAGCAATAAGCACTAGATGGATGCAGCTACAGAATAGAAAGCTGCTTCTTCAGGAGGGTGCTTGTATAAACGGGTATCAGCATGGGTAAGATTTGCAGCATTTTACATACTAGAGGGAAAAAAGTGAAGGTTTTAGAGGGCATTTTTGTTAATTGGTGATATTTCCAGTAGCAGATGTTAGACTACACAGAGCTCTGAGGTCACACTCTGGATATGATTTCTGCCTACCCTCCAAAAAAGCAGTCAGACTGGGTAAATCACTCCAGTCTTGCAGAAGCTGTCCTTTTGCTCCTCATTTCTTTTCTCACTTTGTTTGTCTCCAAACTGCTTTTGTACTGGATTAAGAAATTATAATTCAGGTAAAGCTGGCAAATGCATAGTGCACGAGGTACTACCTACATGACACTCCAAAGCTAACAAACAACTAGAGTAAACAGCAGGTCAGCTTTTACCTTCAGTTACACCTGCATTCCAGCCAGATTTTACAGATCCTTAGTTCCAGAAGTTCCTTTCACATCTATTAATCTCTACGCTTTCCACAGAGATGTTTTGAAAAAGAAAGAAGTTACCAGACTTTGCCAGTGTAGGTGATCCAGGAGGAGAAATGTTTATGTCCGGCGATAGGTACAGATAGTTTCTGTTCACTCCAGCATTGAAATCAAAGGGTGATTTGTAATCCTCATACAGATCCATGCCAGGAACCTCAGACCGCGCAGCCATCCTCTTCCTCCACCAGAGAGCTCATCTTCACTTTCTGGGGCAGCCCAGACCGCAGGACTACGAAACGCTCTGTTTCTTCATACAACACTTGCTACACCTCCTCATAAAATTCAGCTGTCTAACACCTCTGTTAGACTTGATAGGGGTGTCTGGCAAGTGATTTCCTAACCATCTCCTAGCTGCTGTTTACACGGCACAGAGCTAAGTTCCTGTAAATTTATAACCAGGGCTGCACTTAAACAGACTGCTCCTTTAACAAACACTCACAGCGCACTGTTCCGGGCTTCTGGGTGAGCCTTGGTCCTCTGCAGAATTGCATCAAGAATTTTCAGTCGTTTAAATAATACAAAAAAAAAAAAGGTCAGCTGGCTGCAGCTACCCCAGGATACCCTTAATCTTCTAGGACACAAAAGGATTACTAGCCATAATCTATCCTATCTACCATCTGGGTAGGACTTTTTCCTCTGATTAATGGAAAATTCTGTGTGCTAACTATTTTCTCTGGCTGCTCCCACCAGTGTAACAACCAGTAGCCAGAACCCAGTCTCAGTTCTCCAAGTATCCCTCTGCAGTGCGAGCTGGAAACAGGACGAAGCAGCACTCACCTCTGGAGGCTGTCAACACCACCTAGGATTTTTCATGGACATGCTAAAGTGCATCAGGGGGAATGTCTGGGTATGAGGGCTCAGTGTGCTTCAGGCAGCACTGCTCAGAGCAGCGAGAACCAGTAACACCAGAATGCAGTGTCCTGATGAAACCTATTTAGCTTCTGACACATAGACCATCAGCTGATTTCATGCTGGGGTTACAAGCTTTAGTCCTGGGAAGCACAAGTGCTTCTCACTTAAGAGAGGCACTCAGCACAGCTCTGCCTTTTTATAGTTTTTATTCCAAGATCAGCTTCCTTGACTGAAAAGAAATCCAGCTTCCTAATAGCAGAGATCACCTTTACAGCTGAGCAATCATTTCTTCCCACCCTGCACCTTCACCTGGGCTATTCACTGCAACCTGCACAGCAAAGCATAATGAGATGGAAGCTGATCTTTTCTTCTATCCTACAAGTGATGCTTTAAGAGGGAGCCCTTACACCATCATCCGCTTAAGGCAGCCTTGCAGCACAGCCCAGTCCTGCCTAGGCGATGTATTCTCTGAGGACAGGAGACAAAAGCTCACCACTTGTGAACTTTAACTTTCTATTTCCACTGCAGTCAGCAGCTGCAGGAACAGACCTTCCAGCTAATTAAAGAGCAGCTCCTTTAGGCTGCCAACCTACATCTGCTTGTGGTGCAGACTACCTGCAGGCTCACAGTGGTCAGCACCAGAGCCTCAAACACAGCGCTCTGCTATTTTTCAAACCCTATGGGGAAAAAGGAAAATATAACATCCCTCTGCACTGCTGACACGTGGCTGTGGCACCTGCCAGAAATACCGCCCAGTTCACGTCACAAACATCAAAGCTTTGGCCGCAGATTCTAGTTAACACACCCAGAGGCACAAGAGAACTCTAACACAGCTACAGCAATAGTACCCTCTCTATTAGCCACACACACATCTATGAGTACCTGCCCATTCTGCTTTACAGTCATCCCTCATGTAAACAGGCACTACCTTCTGCACAAACAGCTCGGGCAGTAGTTGCACTAACTGGATTGGACAACAACAGGTATCAGCTCAGGCACATTGCAACAGCAGGGTGTTTCCTACCATCCCTCTCTCAACATAGGAGACAAGAGTGAAGGTAAGGCCAACCCCTAAGACATTTTCCCAGCCCCCAAGTAATGTAACTCTGGTCAATGCTATCAGACAACAACTGAAAGTAGCTGTTAGAGGGGAAAAAAATCCCTTTGGAAGACCTGTTCATCCCAGAAACAACATTTCCTGCACTCACAGGCATTTACTGTTCTTGCCATTTACAGGAAACTCCTTGCATTTGGTTTTACCTCATACAATTCATTAAAAGAAATCTGGTTTCTCTGATTCCAGAGAAAGCAAAAGCTGGTTTCATGTCCCTAAAGACATCTAAGTTGCCAACCTAACCTGGCCTGTCACCACAAGTGTGTATTGAACAGGCAAATCCTTAAGTGCAGCTGGAGAGACAAGTACAGGCCATTGCCCACTGCCAGAACTTACCTTTTGCTCACAGGGAAGGTTTGCTGAGTTACAACTGGGAGTCTCCATATGAGAAGCTGAATTCTGCTTTTCCCCTGGTTCATGCATAGCCTTAGTATGAGCCAAGAGCCACTCAAGACCATTCTCTAGCTTTCAAAAATATTACTGTCCTCAGATCATCACCGAAAGAGGGTCATGCAATCACATCTTACTTCCAGCTACCCTGTTTGCTTAGATTCCTACCTCGCAGTGGCCATACAGCTGGGCTACCCTAGCATCTCTCAAACAAGCCAACTAAACCCATCAGCCTCCGGCTCTTTTACCTGCAGGAGTTTATGGGATTTGCATTCCTTGCTCATTCTCAGCTACAAATCCTACCTGGCAATGAAGGAAGCTGTCTCACTGAACAAACTTCTTTCTCATCATCTAGGGATGTTTGATGGTTCTCACTCTGAAATACAGTTGTAAGGAGAAGGACTGCAGGCCACCCTTCCAAATCTGCTGTAAGACAACTTTCAGGCTCAATCCCAGCTCATCCACTCCAGAGCACGTACTTCCTGCCAGCCATAAGTCTATCTGCTTCTTCCCCAGTAGCTCCTTAGCAAACCCAGGGATTCAGGATAGAGTAAGGTAGCCCCTCCTCTACACTGACCAAAGGCAGTCTGAAGAAGGTAGATGATTTCTCTACATTACAAAAAAAGGCTCCATATTAGGTCTTTCTAAACAGCCTTTCCATGGCAGAAAAATCCCGATGCATGGTCTTCACTCTCATCCTTCATTCAGAGCATATGTAGCTGACTTGAGGTAGAACTGAAGCCATGAAGCCATATCCTGCTAGATGTACCCCACCTTCTCAGTGCAAGACAGATTTTAGAGCTGAAACTTAAGTTTAGAGTTCTGTTATGGGGCTTAGGGCAGTTACTATACACTTGAGCATCTTTACTCTTTGAATTGAATAGCAAATGTAATTGCTACAGGAGTACTTGGGTTGCTCCTGCAGATATCAGCTGCAAGGCAATACCTGAAGAAATCTTGAAGCCTAAGTATGCACCTGCTCCAGAGCAGTGGGGTTATGCCTATTAGGCAAGAGGTTAAAACTGAAGGTTTTGCTGTTCCAGAACAAGTACTCATTTGTCCTAACACATCTGGATAACTAGGAGGATGGTATTTAAGTAATCTCTGCCATTTTAACAGCTCTTATTTGAGAGAGTGACATGAAGGTAGAGAACTTCTGTCAAGGAGCTCGAACCAATCACTGGCAGGCTCAGCTGAATGTCCCACAGGGGCTCAGGAACACTCACATCCCTCAGCAAAACACTACAATCCCAACTCCTAGCATTAATCACATTGCAATCTCCTCTGCTAAGGTTAGTGCTTAAAGCTTTCCCAGGCAACTATTTAGCATCAACAGTCAGCACAGATTGCTCACATCATGAATCCTAAGGGAGGGGACTTCCTGCACTAGAAAAGCTCGTGAGCAGGTATCTGCCTGCTTTTATTTTTTTTCACCTTGCTGGGAGCTAGGCAAAGATAAGAAATTATGGTAGCCTTGCAAAAGAGTGGCAGTAGTTTGTTTATACCTGAAGAAATTATATCCCTCTTTCCCTAAAGAAACCCAGCACAGCTCAAGTGTGACTGAACATCTCTGGGCTTTGCAAATGCAAAGCAACGTATTCACAGTGCTTCATATAAAGTTAAATTCAAGATGGAAAGACTAATGTCTTGTGATTACATGAATGCAGAGGCTGCCCTAGGACAAGATTCAAATAATACTTTGGATAAAGCTATCTACACCGCCAACCCACCAATCTGTGCCTGATCAGTTTAGAATTCATTGCTGCTGAGGCACCTGGACCATTTTGGATGTCCTCCATTTGTATCCTGGTTAGGCACAGAGAGAGATGCCAAGCACGTGCACCACAGCCCTCACTTCTAGCAAACCTACCATGGCTCCAGGACTTAATTCAGCAAGCAAAAGAGGGTGGGTGAGAGTGAGGGGAAGAGTTTGTTGCTAAAGAAAGGGAAGATGCACTTGCTATTCTGGGGTAAAGACTTCTAGCCAGGTCTCTTCCCACCTCCATCCTTTCCAGGTAGATCCCAATCAGGCAGCAACAGTCAAGCTCTTCTCCCCACTCCAGCCAAGTCTTACAGGGCATAAGCCACTTTAAGTAGCTTTATAAAGCTACTTAAGCATCTCAAGCCAATCTTGCTCCTGTAGCATCCATTGATCTTCAAAGCCTTACCACTTCAAAGACAAGCAAAGCCTTTCAGCACCTAACCCAAGGCCTTAAAACTGCATTAAGAGAGAAAGATGCCTTGAAGCAATCGGAGAGAAACCTTAGAGGAGTACATACTTGCTGCTGTTTCCACACTGTGCCCCCTCCTCTCCCTTTAACAGCAGACTGAACTGAGTGAGTGCAGGCTCTGCAGCCCTTTTAGTAATGGTCAGCAGCCTGGGGCTCCAGGGTTTAGGCATTTGCTGTCTTCCCAAAGAGTCCAACTCAAGATAACCATATTGATGTCATTACTTCAGCCCACTCCCCCACTGTCAGTGACTGAACCTACTGACTATTATCGACTCTACATTGTTCCTGGACATCACATTGAGACAGCTGGATTGATCTTCCAATGTTGTAAAGCGACAGGAGGCCCCCTTTCTCTGGCTGCTTAACAAGAGAAGCTGGTAAGACAATGGTACCAGTCTGTAACACAGAGATTTACAAGATGCTGTATTCTCAAAGCAGTCAAATCAACAACTAATTAAGCAAAACAGAGAGTTCACCTACCAGCACCAACTAATTAAATTGAGATTTTTAGAGAAGAGACTATTCTCAGCCTTGAGAATCCAGGTGGCTTAACAATAGAGAATTCAACCATAAAGATGATGCCCAAATTCCCCTTCTCAGGAAAGGCAGGGGGGGATGCAGGGCAAGGTATGATGGTCTCACAGAAACCAGACAAGGGAGACTCCCTACTGAAGATCAATCAGTCATCGAAGAAGACCAGCAGGATGCTGTTGGTTCACCAGGGGCCTGGGGACACCTGGGCAAGAGATCCCTATGGTGGTATATCCTTCCCCATCTTTTTACCCCTCTTCTCCCCCCCCTTTCTTTCCTTTTCTTATCTCACCAGTTTCTTTCTTTCTTATCACATGCAGTTGAACAATAAAGCTGTATTAACGCAGACCCTTGGGTGCGTTCGCCTTCAGTTTGCACTGTAAGAATTGCAATTGATCAAACCTCTCAGGAATCCACTTTAATTTACGGATCATGACACCCACCCCATGCCTTCTCTGGACTAGCTCTCCTTGATGCTGCAGCACTGCCCAATATAGTTCTTTGTACAGAAGTATCTTCTCCACTGTCTTCTTGAAACTAAATGCTGCCTTTGCCTACTCATACTTAAAAAAAGAAAACAAACCCCTCCAAACAAAACCTTAGAATGATCAACACTGTCCCAAGATGCTTCACCGAGCAACACAAACCCTGCTGAACGTCACTGTTAGGGATTACAGGGTTGGTAGTACTACTCTGCTCTTAAACCACAGCCTCAGCCCATGGCACTTCAGACAGCTGAAGCATGTCTGAGCTTAGGCAGCAATTCTGTCCTCCTCCCAATCCAATTATAAACTTAGACTAATTTCCTGAGACCTTGGGAGGGACTAGGTTCATGCTCTGGCATATTTACCACTAGACAAGCTGTTACCACAGTAAGATTCTCAACCCCTTTGTACTGGTCAGAACCCTCTGCATTTGCATGGATTCTCCACTACCTTTTGAAGTCATTTGCTGCAGCACTTAGTATTCTCACTGGGCAGAAATCCTTGGCTTAGGGCAAACTTTAAGTCTCAGGCAGTGAGCAAAGTAGTCACATTTGTCAGCTCTAACGGTCCCAGGTGAAAAGCATTTCCAGCCTCTGGGAAGAGGCCAGGCCAGAGTGATCAGGCAGAGCACTGCGTTGACTTTCAAAGAGTCAGGCCAAACTCTGCAAATCTGGAGGAGCATTTCCAAGTGGGATTAACAGAGTCAAAACACTGTCACATAGATTTTAGAGGAAGTTATTTTAATTCAGCTGTTTATTCCACCTAGGCTGCCATTCTCTAGAGATCCTGACCTCTGGTAAGAGACTGAACCTGTCAAAAAGGCTGGAAAAATACAGTGCCAAGCTGCAGCCAGCTGGGAAAATGCATGGAAAGGCTGTAGTGCAGAACAGGCTTTAAACAAACTTTTAGCATGCTACCCTGCAATCCAATTCAAAGCTGTACTCAAGTGAGTTCAATTGGAGCAACTCCAGCCTCCTTCAGAATGCACCTGCTCTTCAGAACCCTTAAAACAATACCCCTCTTTCAGCAGTGCATCCCAGAGCTTCCATTTCCAAACAGTAGCTTCAGAAAAGCCATTCCCACCCAATTTCCTATATAGAAGCAGTGTTCAGATACCTTCACTCCAGCAACCTCATTGCAAGTTTCATAGAACCATAGAATGTGTTGGGTTGGAAAGGACCTCCAAAGGTCATCCACTCCAATCCCTCTACAACAAGCAAGGACATCTCCAACTAGAACAGATTGCCCAGAGCCCCATCCAGCCTGACCTTGAATGGCTCCAGGGGTGAGGCCTCCAACACCTCTCTGGGCAGCCTGTTCCAGGGATCCACCATCCTCAGATTAAACAACATTTTCCTCATGTCCAGCCTAAATCTGCCCTTTTCCACCTTCAAACCATGTCCTATTGTTCCCTGCCCTTGTGAACAGTCTTCCCCAGCCATCTGACAGCCCCTTTCAGGAACTAGAAGGTCACTGGAAGGTCCCCCTGGAGCCTTCTCCTCTTCAGGCTGAACAACCCCAACTCTCTCAGCCTGTCCCCAGAGCAGAGGTGCTCCAGCCCTCTGAGCATTTTCATGGCCTCTTCTGGACCTGCTCAATCAGGTCCATGTCCTTCTTGTGTTGGGACACGAACTGCGAAACTGGACACGGTACTTGCTTCAGGTGAGGTCTCACCAGGGCAGAGTACAGTAGCAGAATAACTCCTCTCAATCTGCTGGCCAGGCTTCTTTTGATGCAGCCTAGGACATAGTTGGCCTTCTGGGCAGTAACTGGACACTGGTGGCTCATGGCCAGCTTTTCATCCACTAGTCCCATTCGATGGGACTCAGTTGAAGCATGGTTTTGACTTCTGCTGTTCAGCACTGTGGTGGCATAGCAGTAGTGTAGAGGGTCCTTATCTGGATCCACAAACATCCCATCTGGGCCATCACCAATGTCATGACTGACTATATTTCAATCAAGACCTTTTAGCTAAAGCATCAGACACAGAGGGATAGTTTAACAAAACCACTTACAAATCTGCAGGCAATGAAACAACTGACTCAATCTGCAGAAGAAAGGCTTCCACACATTGGGAGGGAGTAGGGGGTAGACACTTTTCAACCCCTAACTTTTAAGCTTGTTTGCAGAAGACACACAACTTACAAATTCTGCTCAGCTTTTAAAGCATAACAAGCACCCACACACTGAGGAGATGGCTACACACAAGTTCCTAGGACAACAGATACTTGCAAGTGGACCCTCTTGAGAAACACAAACCTTTCTAATTGCTCAAAAACTGCAAAGCTGCCAGACCTTCCACAAACAAGCTCCCAGCCACATGGTTATGCTGCCCTCCTGCAGCTCCTAAGTGCCCCAAGACAAAGATAAGCCTCTTGCTTAATAATTGCAATGAGGGCACCCACCAGGCTGATATCCTCTTCCATTCTCAGGCTTGGATTATTTCAAGTGTCATTTCTCAGCAGCTGCAAGTAGCAACCAGCTCTGTGGAAAAGGGAGTCCTGCTGGGCAAACAGCAAACCCTAAGCCAGCAACGTGCTCTTTGGAGGAGGCCAACACTATCCTGAGGGTGCATTAAAAAGCAGGTAGAGGGAGGTTTTCCTCCCCCTCCACTCTGCCTTGGTGAAGCCATATCTGGAGTTCTGTGTCCAATCTGGGCTTCCCAGTTCAAAAAGCCATGGAATTGCTGGACAGAGAGCACAGAAGGGCTACTAAGATGATTAGGGGACTGTAATGTCTCTCTGAGGGAAGGATGAGGAACTGAGATCTTGACAATGTCTATAAACATCTAAAGAGTGGTGTCAGAAGAGAGTCAGTCTCTTTCAGTGGTGCCCAGTGACAGGAGAAGGGATAACAAACACTAACTGAAAGAGTGGAAGTTTCACCTGAATATGATGAAAACTCTCTCTACTCTGAGTGTGATGCAGCACTGGAGCAGACTGCCCAGATAAGTGGTGGAGTCTCCTTCTCTGCACAGGTTCCAAACCTATGTGGGATGTGATTCTGCACAACCTGCTCTACGTGAACCTGCTCTAGCAGGGAGTTTGGACTAGATGATCCCCCCAGCACTCTGTGATTCTGGGTAGACTTATTAACACTTTTGCTCCTGGCTTATCTGAGAAAGTAGCATGTAATGTCCATGAAGCTATAAAACCCTGCCTAGGCAGCAAGAGAAGTGTGCTGGCACAACAATAAATCTTTCAGGTCATAAGAACATGCTCCTGATCCCTCTTCTGCAGCTGGTCAAATCACACCAGTAGGGCAGTAATGCCGGTTATCAGAAACCTTCAGAGAACCTGCCCGTCCGTGAGGCACTGAAAAAATGACATTAAAACACTGTGCCAGCTACGTAGCTTATCCAAGCAGACGAGCCCACAACACAGACAAGCCCAAGCCCTTGTTGTTAATCTGAATTTCTCACCCTCTGCAGAGCTTTGGTGAACCCACCTAAATTTCAAAAAACAAGATCTAACACAGGAGTGCTGAAAAAGGCCCCAAAGAGTCCTTATAGCAGCCTTCCAGTACCTGAAGACGGCTACAGGAAAGCTGCAGAGGGACTGGTCGCAAGGATGTGCCGCAATAGGACATGGGGCAATAGTTTTAAACTAGAGCAGGGAAGATGTAGATTGGATGTTAGAAGAAAGGTCTTTAATCTGAGGGTGATTAAACACTGGGGCGGGTTGCCCAGAGAGATGGTAGAGGCTCCATCCCTGGAGAAGTTCAAGGCTTGATGGGGCTCTGAGCAACCTGTTCTAGTCAGAGATGTTCCTGCTCACTGCAGGGGTTTGGACTAGATGAACTTTAAAGGTTCCTTTCAGTCCAACACATTCTATGATGTCCTACCAATATTCTGCTGGTGTGCACATTGATGCAGCCATTCACTACTACTGACTATCTCTCACTAGAGAACAACGAGTAAGTTGTGCTGTTTTCTGTGCAGCAGCAAACAAGATCCATTAATATTCCATGAGATACATATTCCAGTCCAGTGTTGTACCAGTCACCCATCAAGCCAAGTGGTCCCACTGCAGTGCACTGCTGCATGTGGAGTTTGACTGCTACCCAGTGTACCCAGCTGGAGACCACCAACCCCCACAGCACTGAGTTGGACCAATGGCTGTTACTAGCAAAGGGAACTTGAACTGCACTGTGACAGGGCTGCAAACTGCTCAAACTCAAGACAAGGAGCTCGAGAATTTCTGCACTGCTCTTAATCTCATTTCAGAGATAAGAGGGAGAACGCTGCAACTCTGCATGCAGTGAACCAGCAGTAATCCACTGGCAAACCAACTGCACTGACTGGATTATTATTTTCCTGATATAATGCAGATAATGCACCTACCCTTAAAGAATTATGATCACTTAAGTTCCCATTCTATTAATAAGTACCCTGAGATTTTATCCGCTTGAAATGGCCTAGAATGACTTCTAATGCTGCTCAGGCTGTGTAAATCCTGTTAAGAGACATTTGCTCTGACTCCAAGTCAGACTAGGACAGTAAATCAAATGAAAGTGTTAGCCTAGAAAGATACTGCTATCACCCAGAACAACAGTCATAAAGCACCAAAGGTGGGAGGCAGCGAAGAAAAGGGTCAACAAAGTTTGTGCAGAAATTATTTCTCCACAAAAAGAGAAAGTTTTTAAAGATTTCCAGGTCCTAGAAGACCTGGAACATACCTCCTGCCCTCAGGTGGTGCTTTGGACAGGAGACACCACTTCCCACCTCTGGGTAACATTACAAGCAATCCATGTTTGCTTTTCCCTCATGGATATGATCCATGTAGGTTGTAAAGTACTAATCTCTCAAGAAAGTTGCTCAAGGGAAAGAGACCTGGGGATATTGATTGATTATCAGGTAATTATGAGCCAGCAGTGCACTCAGGTGGTCAAGAAGGACAATGGCATCCTGGCTTGGATCAGAAATAGTGTGGCCAGCAGGAGTAGGGAAGTGACTGTCCAACTGCACTCAGCACTGAAATACTGTGTTCAGTTTTGGGCACCTCAGTACAAGAGGGCCACTGAGGGGCTGAAGCAGGTGCAGAGAAGGGCAGCAAGGTTGGGGAAGGGTCTGGAGAGCAAACCTTGTGAGGAGCAGTTCAGGAAGCTGGGACTAGGTAGTCTGAAAAAAAGGAGTCTGAGAGGAGACCTTATTGCTGTCTACAACTACCTGAAAGGAGGTTGCAGAGAGGTGGGAGCTGGTCACTTCTCACAAGTAACAAGTGATAGGACAAGAAGAAATGACCTCAAGTTGCATCAGGGGAAGTTCAGGTTGGACATCAGAAAAAAAAATCCTTTGTTGAAAGGGTCCTCAGGCCTTGGAACATGCTGCCCAGGGAGTTGGCTGAATCACCATCCCTGGACAAGTTTCAGAGTCATGGAGATCTGGAGCTTAAAGACAAGGTTTAGCAGAGGCCTTGGGACAGCTGGGGTAACAATTGATGATCTTGAAGGTCTTTTCCAATCTAAACAATCCTACAATTCTAAGATGTCCAAAGAGTATCCCTGTATTTATGCAAGACCTAGTTGTCCCAGTCCATTCCACACAAAGGTATGGTTTCCAAAGCATCAGCAAGCTTGCATACCTTAATCTCCAGGCTCCTCATATTTAACAACGCAGTAAGTAGAGCAAGAGAAACAACTTCCATTACTGAACTATATGAGAGTGGACAAAAGTGGAAAGACAGACTTAGATGAACAAGTTAATCTTCCCCAATTCTGGTTCAGCTGGTGTGATGGAAACTATGGGCTGAGGGAACAAGCACAGTGGGATCAAACTTTGAAGGATATGTCTTCAAAGAAATTGGCTTCAACTCCAAAGGGCTTAGGGAAGAGAGAGCAAAGAAGGGACTGGGGCTTTGCTGGGGTTTTTTGGTTTTGATTTACACTGGTTGGGGTTGGTTTTGTTCTGAAGAAAGCACACCTCTACTACATTTAGGGAGCAGCTGCTGCAGAACTGCACCACACTGGTTCTGCAAGTCACAGGAAGTCCAAGTATAGTCATTGTCTACTGCACAAGCTAACGCATCACACACCCCATTTCACAACTGGAAATGTCAAACAAAAAAAAAAATACCTCTATTCATATCCACTGGTCACGTTCCAGTCCAAGTTTTACAGATCGGTCCCGTTTAATGGATTAGGCTGTAAAATTGTAAACTTTATGCTTCAGTTTTGGTTGAGCTGCTGCCCAGCAGGGTACTGTTACATGAGGCTTGGCACACACAGGTTGGCCATCAGCACAGAAACTGCTCCAAATAATTCAGAGCTTAACTAGCTATTAATGATGCAATTCACAACTCTCCATCCTGCAGTGCCAGCTAAAAGCTGGATCAGGATGTTAGAGGGGAAAAGTCCAAGCGCTGACTTGCACACAGCGTGCTCCCACTGTCAACCCTCAAGAGTGTGCAGTGGCTAGGGAGCTCCGATATGGCATCAACAATATTAAAGAGACATCACACAATATTAAAGAGACATCCTTAGAAATGCTGCTGCCACCATCTTGTGCAAAAGGGAAAGGAGACCTTTCAGAATCATAGAATGGCCTGGGTCGGAGGAGACTTCCAAAGGTCACCCAGTCCAACACCCCTGCAGTGAGCAAACACATCCTCAACTAGATCAGGATACCCAGAGCCTTGTCCAGCCTCAGCTTTAGTATCTCCAGGGATGGGGCCTCAACCACCTCCTGAGCAACCTGTTCCCATTGCCTTGGAACTGGCATGCTGCAGAACTTCAGTTATTTTATTTGATGATTGCTTTGTACTTAACAGTTCTCCCTCTCAAAATCCTTTAAAAAGTCTTCTCAGCAACTTTTAACCATGCAGAGATCTTCCTCTGACTTCCGTGTCCTCCTTCTCATAGCATATTTTCAGTTTCTCAAAAGATGCTTCTTCAGTAAGAAAGTACACTCCACTGGAGATGTGCTCAGTAAGATGAAGGTTGAACAACTGCCTGGCAGGCAGCAGCACAATCCCAGCTTGCCACTACAGGCACATCACCTGCCTTCTGCAGATGTCCAAACAGTTATCTCTTCAGAATCCTGTGCAATTACTTCTCCTTGCTCCTTCAAGTGGCTCCAGAGGTGGTGATGGACCACATGGCAATGCTCTGGATACTGGAGGTGGATGCATCTCTTGCTTGAGGGCCCATTACAATACCTACTCAAGGCCCTAAGCTGCACAGCACCCAAAACATCTGCCTAGACAGAGGTCACAGAAGGCTGTCACAACCTGAAGGACAAGGTAGCAAAGCAAATATCCACCAGGCAGGTGCCACACTGGTACTGGGACAAGAGAAAGGGAAGAACTCACTTTCACTCAAGATCAGATCCTCTCTACAAAAGTTTTGGAGCACAACACAGCAAGTGGCTTGTCAAGGAGATGACACACACAGCATGCACGGTGCTTTGAAGAGCTCGTGGCTGCAGGCAAAGCACGCTGCAGCAAAACAGCCTGGCTTCCTTCTGTCAACAGTGACACCTGCCAACAGGAAAGTAAATATTTAAATAAGGCTCCATCCCCAGGCCCTGCACTAGGCTGGTACTACTCCTCGGCCTCAGGCACACGTCAGAGGCTCAGCAAGTCTCCTCAGGGACTGCCTAGCACAGGTTTGAGTGGTGCTATGGAAACCACAGGCAGCCACATGCAATCCACCCCTGTGGACCAGAGGCTGCCTGTGTTCAGGCAGAAAACAGCTCTGCAAACAGAAATCAAAGCACATTGAAGAGTCAGTGAGCTAGTTAAGAACAGAGATTGACCACGAGGCTTCTGTTCTGCCTTCAGCCTGATTCTTCAGAGGCCTCAGGTGTAGGTAACACACTGCTGAAGAGATTTATCTTCTAGAGAGCAATATTGCGACTAGAGAACAAGACACACTTAAGCTGGTGTGAGCTGTGGCCATTCCATACCCTTAACCCTTCTTTTGTCTTGCAAGTGCTGGTTCCTACTTACAGGGCATCTTTAAAGATGCTTACTGCTAAGTCCTTGTACAGCTCTGCTCCTACGAGTAAGGAAAAGCAGAGGATGCATCAGGACCCCAGCCTACTCTGCAGAGACTAAAAGAGACCAGAAGATGCAAGTTCAGAGAAACGGACTTCTTCAAAGGCAGCCCTTCCTGCCAGAGCTGCACATGTCCACTAGTACACAGGTATTCCCAGGGATTGGACTTCTGTTGAGCTCTGCAGGGAACACTGGACAGCAACAACTCCATCACGGATTCTGCTACCACAATCAAATTAACCAAGGCTCTCTAACACCATGGGATACATGTGAGACACAGAACAGTCAAACAGAGAGGGATGAGTAGGATTGCTGTTTTCCCCACTGTAGGACTCCTGCTAGCAGTTTAATTAAAGTACTTTAGAAGGAAACAAAGCAAACCAGACATGACCAACATCCCCAGTGTTCACAGCTCCAAACCCCTGTTCTGACACACTAAGGAGCAGCTACGAAGCATTACTTGCAGAGTTCCTTTCCCAGCTTGAGTTTTTCCTCATGAACAACTGCCAAGAGTGGGCTCAGATCCTAGAGAAGCACAGGGGAAACACCTGACTGAAAGCACAGAATCCAGCCCAGGTTGCCCGCTTTGGCACATCTTTTCATCTACATGCTGGGCTTACGGAGCTCCGATGAAGCTCTACTCCTCTCTAGCTCTAGAGACAGGAAAGAACTGCTATCCTACCTCTGCTAGCCTCTCCCACCACTCCCAGCAAGGTGCAGATGCTCAGCACCCAGTTTGTTACACCACAATACCACACTGCCACGACTAGTAACAGACACTAAGTTTTGAATGAAGTCTGCAAGGTCTCAGGATGAGAGGCTTGGCAGGCTTGCCCTGTCTGTGCTCCTCTTGATTTGCTTACAACTTTGTTTTACTTGGTCACCCTCAGAAAGTAGAGACACGGGATGTGACGGTACAAACATGCTAAGTAATAAGGAACAGGGTGCAATGCTGACACTGGCCACCTCACAGAATCAACGGCCAATGGAAATCTGCAGCTGGACAAAATCATTCTAGAGGTAACAGAAAATAAAACATTTCATATCTGACGTATACAAAAGGAATTTTGGGTAGATGTTGCAGAGCAGTGAAAGCACGTGGTGGCATGAAATGATGAAGAAGCAGAAACGCAGCCACAGGTTTGGACATTACAGCTGAGGAATGCAGCTGGCTGGTGAGAGGAGTCGACTGTCACAGTAACAAGATAACGAGGAACAAATTAACTGCACTTGGAGGAATGTGGCATAAAGATAGAACGAGGGGCATGTACAGATGAACACCGAATGACCGCTTGTTGATATATGTGTTGCACCAATGAAATAAGGACACCTGTGTGTAGAAAGGATATAAAAAGGAGGAGCTGAGCTGAATAAAGGGGAATTGCTTGCGCATTAAACTTGAACTATGTTGTTTCTGGCTGCCCCGACCATGATAAAAGTGTAAAAAACAAACATAACGCAAGGACCCCAGCGGATCCTACAGTGAGGAAGAAGCCATCAACATCCTATTGCTTCCAGCACAGGAGCCACAATACTCATAACTTGTTATAATCCCTCCCATCACCTCCAAAATGATGCTGCCAGCCTTAGAAGCCAAGGAAGGATAAGAATAACACTAGGAAAAGGTGTAAAAACTAAATGCATACAACATTACCTTAATTATTATTATTAAGGCCTCATCTGCATAAAGTCTTTTCTATAATAAAGATCTAAACAATTATCTCTGAATTAGATTATTAGAACATTGATTACACTGGCAATCAACTATTTGGTTTCTTTCATATACATGCACACATCAAGTGCATTTCCTCTGTGCTGGTGGAGTTTGCAAGCACAGCACACTTGTGTTGTGCTGGTGGTAGGCTCCTGGATAGATGCAGGTCAGAAGCCTGTCACTCAGTATGTTCCTACAGACCTTAGTTCTGCAGAAATGAGTGGAGCATCCCTGGCTCAGCCACAGCAGTGTATGCATTTGCTAGAGCACTCCAGTGCCAGTGATTACCTGAGGACACGCACTGCTCTGCTCTCACACTCTGCAATAGAGAAGTCAGCTTGCAAAACAGGAAAGCTGCCTCTTTCAGCGACAGCATTCACACCACAATAGCAGTGCTGGCTTCTCTCTAGATAGCATCAATCCACCCCTTTCTGTTCTGGGGCAAGTCACAGCACAATGAGTGTTATTCTACGCAGCAGCATTTGCTGGCAGCCAGTGTACTCACTGCCCTCCCCGAGGCTGCAGACACATGCAGATGATTGCCACTGCTATCACAGAGAGATCCAGACAGCTGTCTGCACCTCTGCCAGGGATAAAGCTCTTCCTAGTACAACAACCAGAGTCAACATCAGTTACCCTAGACCATGCTCTTGCTCTGCCAAACCACCAAAGTCAACACACAACCACACGTTCTTTCAGCTCCCTTACCCAGGGACAGAGGAGAAACAGCAAGAAGAAATGGCAGGAGTGACAATCTGGAGAGATCAAGATTAGAAAATTATGGGCCACTGATCTGTTACTGTAGCCCTTTTCAGATGGGGAGGCTTGTGGTTGACAGCCAAAGTTTTTTGCAATGGGTCCCAGTCTCCCTGGCTATTACACACCCAAATACCAGGGCCTTTGAAGATGCTCACCGCCATTAACAGGAGAGAAACCTGTCCCTCTGGAGTCTTAAACTGAAGCTGACATAGAGTGACAGTTTTGGCCGAACAAGAGCATTTCAATTTAGTGCTTAATCTCCCTTTAGTGCTTGCTTTCCCTTTCAGTCATCCTTTGACATTTTTCTGCTTACTCACTGCAGGATATTAAAAGGACCTGGGTAAACACCTAAGAATGGAGTAGGTTTGGCATTTTTCTTTTGGAAGCTAGTCAAGAAAACACTGACTTTCACAGAGACTCCCTGTACTGTGTCTGCTGCCATGGGAACATCACTTCTTGAAGAGATATCCTGCCTTATCTGTGTTAGTGTCCAGCGCCCCGAGGAATCGGCAATCCCCCAACTCACTGATTTTATACAGCAGATCTAGTACTTCAATTCACACAAGTCTTGTCTGTACTGACTGAGGAGCTTCCTCCCCATTAAAGTCATCTGGGTCCGTTCTTGTTAAAGAGGCAAGCAGCTGTGAAGAAAGACAACAAAGCCCACCCAGCATCTCAGCCTTTCCAACGCTCGGGACACCCAAAACAGCTTTCAGGGTGCCCTCACTCAGCAGGGATGCACAGCAGAAAGCATCATAGGCCCCAGCACAGATTTTTCTTGACACCTGTCTCCTCCCAGGACTACACCAAGATCTGGCTCTTGAAGCAGTGGCAGTTAGTCAAGGGCTGTACATAGCAGCTGTACAAGTCAAGGGGGAATAATGCATGTACCAGACAGACAGGAGCACGGAAAAGAACACAAACTCCCAAGGCAGACTAAAGCAGTGTGTGATTGCTGCCAGCCCCTGCTGAGGGAAGGGGCCATGCTCAGAAGTCTCCAGGCACAGCTGAAAGCAGCTCAACAGCACTCATGCTCGAGCCAGATTTAGCAGACGTGTGAACATATGGCAGCCAACTACAGCCATAAAAATCAGCTGTTCCCTTCACCCACAAAGCACCCAGACCAACCACAAGAGGCACTTGCCCAGCCTGCACCTGCAGTTTTTACCCTGGAGCTGAGTCACAGGGCTTTCTTTTGAACCAGCAAGGTCACACTGACTCCAAGGTCTCCCACCACTTACACGGGTGTTTGCAGCGGGAGAAAGGGGACCTCACAGGCTGTTTCACACAGGACTTCAAAGTGTGGAAACTGGAACATACAGGACTTGCACTAATACCACGTTGCTGGGATTTCAAAAGCCCTGAGCACTTACAGCTTTGCCTCACTGGAGTTATCAAAGGAAGCAGATTCTCAGCTGAGCTTTCCATACCCCAGAGGTCCAGGAGCAGGCAGGCTGTAATCTGCCTAGGTGAAAGGCTGTGTTGACTGCATGTGACAGTGCTGATAGCTGGGAACAGGGACAGAAGATCCAAGCACACCACAAGCAACAGACCTGAAGCACATGTGAGCATGAAGAGATACCCTTCAAAGCCCAAGGGTATGATGCTGGTGTGTGCAGTGTCTCCAACTGATCCCCTCCATTTCAGTGCCTCATCCGTGCAGCAGCTGAGCAAGGGAACAGCAGTGCCTTCAAGTAACTCACAGACCACCACCCTGTCGAGCCAGGACCTTCAGCCTGAGCGAGAACAATGAGGTTTCCCCAGAGTTTTTCATGCGAAAGAGGGGAAGACTGTCCAAAGGACAGACTGATGCAACCGTTCTGCTACTTGTTTACTCTTTCATCTTCCAGTCACTGCTACTCAGCTCAGTGAAATCATTCTTTATCTGCCGTTCTGACAACAGCTGTCCACTCCTATTTCCTTGTAAGTGTCTGATTTCACAATCACATGTTAAGGAAAAAGAATTTCTTACCTATGGTACTGCAAGTACCTGGTGATAAAGAAAACAAATAAAGCAGTAGAAAAAAGTGCAGCTTTGTCCAACAGAGCAAATTTTGTCCTACTGTCAGCAACAAGTTCTTCCACCTCAAAAGAACACTAAAGTCCATTTTGTCAGTCTCAGAAAGGCAGGTCAAGGCTCTAGGAAAAGAAAGGCTTACATGGTCTGTCAAGAAATCACATGCCGCGCTAGGAGACTCCTAAGTTCCACAAAGCCAGAACATTTTAAAGACACCAAGTTACACAATCAAAGAGCTGCGGAAACATAAGAGGAAGCCCCTAAAAACAACATTGGAGACATTGTATTACAGAACTGCTTGTGCCGCACAGCATGTCTTCACCAAGCTATTAAGAGCACTTTTTTCCTACTGCTGCTGTGGCTTCTCCTAACCTTTCCAGTGGACCATACCAGCACTAGAAGCAGCAGGGACAAGCCAGACTGTTTTTGCAGACAAAGGCAGGTACACAATTATTGTCTTGTGCAGGGAGGTGAAAGGAAGGAAACCAGAATCTTTGTGAAAACAACTGCAAGTACTAGTCCGTTCAGCAAAGGCACAGTGAACAACCAGATTTTTGTCCACGGCAGCTGTACAGAAAGCAAAAGAACAAGGGACTCCTCATCTCACTCCTCTCATGCATTTGTCTTGAGCCAACAGTAACTGCTCTGGAGCTTGAAATCACAGAGCAAGAGACCCCAAGCACTTGCAGCCTGAGCCTTCCGGAGTGGTTGGTGCAAACTGAGCACCATGCAGAGGCACAGAGCCAGGCCAAACATCCCCTTGCTGAAAACAAAGGCTTCAAGTGAAAAATATGTCAATGGCTCTGATGCTGCTTGTAAAGACTGTGCAAGGGCTGCCACCTTACCTGACTGCTCAAGAGAGAGTAAAGACAAACACATCATACACTTGGAGATTGGGCCCTGTAGTCTGGATGCAGTCTTAACTATAACCTAGATTTTCTTCCCACATCCTTTCCACTTCTCCCCACCTTCCACTTTCACTAGCTGAGAAAGTTGTCAGCAGAACAGCAAAAAGTACAACCTCTGACTCACACTTTAAACAAATTAATTTCTGGTAAGCAGCAGCAATCCAGGATGTTTAAGCCAGCCCCAGAGACAGAACCTGGCAGCCTGGATTTTAGCCAAGTACATGGTTTTGGTGAGTAATACCGTATCATCCAGCACAACCTCCACTGCAAACACTCCAGTCTGACAGGGAGATGAGTGTCTGAAGGCTAACGAGCAGGGTATCACAGCCATTAACTGAACAGGCACAAGTGTGTCGGCTAGTCTAGATCCTCTAGCTGTGCTGCAGGTCTTCACCTCACCCAAAAATCACCTCCAAAAAGGCAGCAGAGGAAGATGTAGCACTATGTCTGCTCCATGCTTGTCTCACTGAAGTCACATTAGAGACACTATTCTGATACACAACCTGAGGAGCAGTACCCTCCATATACAAAGCAGTACTGGTACAAAATGAGATCAATAGTAAAACAACCTTTTGAAAAGCTGTAGCTTTTCAGAAGTTCAAAGTATTTTATTCTCCTTTTTCGTTTCAGAGTTGTTCGAGCCTGTGCTGCTGCACTGAAGGTATTTCCTTTTAATAGGCTCAAACACGGAAAAAATAAAAGAACTTCAGGACAGATGCTGAAATATGTGTTAACATTCCTGCAGTTGGAATGAAAATCCTGATAGACCTGCCAGTCACGCTGTTTTCTGGCCCAATGGCTCTGTCAGGTCCCAAGAACAGAGGGGCCTTTCTGTTTTGTTTTAGGGTTTTGGGTTATTTAATATATTTTGAAGAGAGACACAGGATTTCAGAATGGTTGAAGGAACCTCTCAGGAGGTTCAGCTCCTCACCAGACTGACTTCTCCTCCAGCAGATAACTTGCCCTTTATAAACAGAAAAACCCACAAGTCATTGCTAATGGTTCAATTGTACTGCAGCAGCCTCCAAACACTTCAGCAACAGCACAAGGCAGATCAAGATTGGTGCCTGAACCTGTTCACCTGGTAGAGTGCTTGACCGTGCAGCATTAGGAGTTCTGCTCCCAGCTCCTCCTGTCTCCAGCACTGCTGCCACCACCAGTGAACACTTCCCACCCTCCAGTATGCTCAGCTGGAAAACACTGAAGAGAACTGAAGGCATCAGTCCAAGGGTGCAGGCGCTGGGCTAGGCAGAGCTGCCCCACCAGCTTACCCGGTCTCACTGAGCACGACCTGCCTCACTGCGGGCACAGGAGAGCAGCTGGTAGCTCAGACCCTAACCTCAGAGAGGGCTCCAGCTGACGCAGGAGCAGTCACAGGAATGGATGGAACACACTCCTGTGGGAGAAGTCTGCACAGCAAGAGCCCTGTCTTGTCCGCGCCGGGGTCAGCCCTCACCAAGGCACCAGCACTCCCGGGCGGTGGGGCTTTTTGTTTCTAACTAAACCACCAAGTTTCGCGGGTCGTTGCCGCTGGAACCCGCGTTGGCCTCGGGCAAGGGGCTCACGGTGGCCGGAGCAGGGCCGGCAGGACCGCACGGAGCTAGGGTGGGGGCTGAGGGCACAGCCCGCACACGTCCATCAGAACCCGCACAGCCAGCGCTCCGCTTTCGCCCCCGGCTCAGAGCGGGAACTTCGCTGCGTCCCCAGCCCCGGCAGAGGGAGGGCACTCACCGTCCGGAGCCCGCGCCCTGCCCCCGCTCGCCACCGCCGCGTGTCTGACCCGCGGGCGCGGCGGCAGCGCAGCCCCGGCCAGGCCAGGGGGTCCCGGCGCCAGCCCCGCCCTGGCTCCT
>JAOXOE010012675.1:0-24067 GCA_028565055.1 Phoeniculus purpureus
TTGAATATCTCCAGTGAGGGAGACTCCACAACCCCTCTGGGCAGCCTGTTCCAGTGCTCCGTCACCCTCACCGTGAATGTGACTAGCAATTACATTGCTGCATTGAAAGAGGGTTTTTCAGGGGCTTTGGCTTGTGGATGTCCTAAAAGCTGGTCTCAGAGCCATCTTGGGCGATGTCTTAATATTTCATATAGCTCCAGCTCCAAAACTGCTGATGAAGTGGACACACCAATGCGAACACTTAAGTGCTCAGTCCTTTTGCTGGGCTTGGAGATGGTCCATGTGACCCGATGCGTATAGCACCGCTGACCCTTCTGTTGTCTTCCCAATGCAGTAGCTCAGTAAGAACCACGGTGTATTGCTGGGCTGAAAAAAACTAGCATAGCCATGACCTTAAAACAGCATTTAAAAAAACAACAGACAAGCAGGCTTAGGATAGACAGCACTATCTGATCAAACCAATTCTGGAACTGATTTAAGTGGCAAGTCAAATAAATATCTGTTAATGAAGTCAAGAATTAAGTGCCTCTTAAGCAGGAACTCCTGTGTATGGCTTAAAGCTAGGGTTGTGCTTAAGGGTCACTGAGCACACCAACTCCTGAAGTAGAACACTTTCAAGTGAAGACCCTACAGGGCACAGTCAGGTAAAATTAAGTCGATTGCGATGTTATGTTTAAAGAGACATCTTTTTAAGTTACCATGCTTCACCTGGCCATTGTTTTCCCATGAATGCTATCAGGAGTATATGAATATCTCAGGTGTGTCTACGAAGAGACTGGGGACTAGGTGTGTTCCCATTTGCTCTGGGCTCTGCACAGAGTCCCAAGACTGTGGAAGCACACAGCAAGGTCTGCCTGACCCACTGGAGGCAGAGGGAAAAGTGACAAATGGCAGCAAACTGGTAACATCCTTAGCTGCTGTGGGCATTGCTGTGTTGATGAATGTGCTCCCATCAACTTGGCCATGACTTGAAGTCCAGGAGAGAAGCAGCCTCAATCCACTGATACAGATGTTTCTACATGTTTGTAGCTAAAATGATGTGTAGGAATTACTGACTATTATTGAGTATGAGTTCTCATTGCTGTATCACTTCCTACCTTGTTTTGAAGCCTATCCTTTTTGCCCATTGTTCTAGAAAGTGCTGGATGAATGCCAAAACCTGAGGTCCTGCCAACTCCTTGTCAATAGTCGGGTTTTTGGACCTGATCTGTGTCCAGGGACCACTAAACTCCTCCTTGTCTCCTTTAAATGCAAACCTAGTAAGTAATCCATCTCAGGCAATTGTGGGTTTGTGTGTGTCTTGTTGTTTGTTTTGGATAAAATGCCACTGCACTAGGCTTTGCATGAATCCTTGTGAAGTTTTGAGACTCAGGTTCTAATAGCAAGTTGGGTTTTTTCTGCTTTACCTTAGCTCTCTGACGTGATTACGGCTTCAGTGTGCTTGCTGCCAGCTTAATGACCAGTGTTGTTTGGCAGAGCCAGATGTCAGACATCATGCTAGGCAGGGAAAATGTTTTGGAAGTTATTTCTAAAGATGTGGCAGGCGATAGCGTCATATTAGAAAGCCAGCGCTGAACAGCAAAACCAGATGCTTGGGCTAAGGATCCAAATGATTAAGAAGATACAGTAAGAAATATGGAAAAGCACTTAAGAAGGGAGGACCAAAGCTTTCAAAGAAGTTACTGCCTCTTATTTGTAGACTAATGGCTGGAGGATACACACGTGTGGCTATTAAAATGCAGAATTTCACTCTGGAATCACCTATACTCTGGACAGGTAACTGATGTTGACATGTAAAGGGACAAATGTTGCCTCAAAGAGGATGCACTCTGAGAAAAGTGTATGAAAGATTAACACAAGCGTAATGAGGTTCCATCTGATGATGTTTCTTCATTGTTTTTCTTGTTGCTATTGTATATGAGAATCAGCCCCAGTAGCCCCGGGGGCTCAGCTTTTTTTTGGCAGCTAATCCCCAGTATGGCTGAAATGGGTCCCATAGAAAACAGCTGACTGATGATTTAGGGGTACTGCCAGAAATGCCATCCCACAACTAAAGGAGAAAGTACAAAAAAGGTTTCCTTTAATCAGGGCATGAAGGTAGACATCACTGGCGGGACAGGGGTGGCAAGCAAAGTGAAGGGCCAGCGTATGCAGAGTTCTGAAGTTAGAGCAGAGATGCAGGAATGGAGCAGGCGGATGTTACCTTTGGCAAAGTGCTGACGCAACAACTTCTGGGGAGGTCTCTGGCCAGTCAACAGCAGGGAGAAGACACATCTGGAGTTCAGTAGGTTAATGGCATGTTTTATGATCTTAACAGTCTGATTTACTTTTTTACACAGCACAGTAACTGCACTATTAATAGTAGGTGGAATGGAGTATCAGAGCAGTGACACATGGCATTAGACATCTATTTCTAACTAATCAAAAGTGGATTTGGGTCCTCTTTGTTCCTTTTATAAGCTGCTTAATATTTCTCCAATTGGAAATGTTCAGCTTCAAATACATAAGTGTTCTCTGTGATCTAAGGTGTATGGAGGTTGGTTAAAAGTGTTTTTAACAGCAAGTGCTGCCTTTGCAATTGAGAAATAGGCCAGTTCCAGTGCAAAATACGTGACCATGTATTTTTTTGGTAAATTTCAACAGGAAATTTGTATTTGTAGGTAAGATACCACTGCTGTTACACTTGGCTGTGGAAAACATCCTGAATCAGGAAATCACTTGAGTATAATTTTAAATACATTTCACAGTCTCCTCGCCTTCAAATGGGCACTTAAGTGACTGCCTGAATCCCTTAGTCTTTAATCTAGTCAGATCTTTTGTTGCTGTATCTCTGCAGAGGTCTCTGCTGTATTTTTACCTGTGTGTTACACCACTTGCAGGTTTGTTTCTGTTGTCTGTACTTCATAGCCTCTCCAGCAACCTCAAGGTGCAGCCGTGCAGACACCCAGAGCCCACCTTCAGGCTGTCAGCCCTTGGATCAGAGCCTCTTGTCTTGGCATGATCCTCAGGGTTTGCAGTACGGCAGGTGCTTCTGCAGCAGTAACTGCATCAGGTCAAGTATTTCTTAAAACCAGTCTTTTTAGACTTAAACTTGTGACTGGTGATGAGCTCAAATGGAAGAAACGGGACCGTTACCAAGATCCTTAACCTGTTCTATTCTAAATTAAACAATAACATTTTCTTATTGAATTGATAGGAGGTTTTTTTGTCTCCCTAGTTCTCCTAGCACCAACACCAACACTCCACTCACAGGGATACCACTCAGTAACAATAAGGTTTCCCTTTTCTCCTGCTCAGCTCAGGAACCTCCTTTTCCTGTTTTCACATTTCTGTAGGACAAAAACACGGAGCAGAATAAACTCTTCTCCCTGGCCTTATCTGCAGTTCAAAAGTTTGCCTCCACACGGGGAAGACCTGAAAGCAGAGTGGCTGCTTGCGACCAGCAAGACACCTCCTTGGCCAGATGGCAGATTTTAATCAGTTCCCTAGGGGGGAAGAACCATGCTGGCTGGAAGATGGTCTCCCTGGCTTCCCCACCTCTGTGCTGAGAGAGCAGCCGGTGTCCCAGTGCCAGCTGAGAAGGGGAGGGGGTGTATTTTTCTCAGGCTCCCGATTCACATGGCTTTGTCAGCAACATTTTCAAATGGGTCCACGCTGGATAGTCACGCCCAGGGACACCCCACTGACCTTTGTGGAGCCATGCAAATACAGCTGAGAGCGATGTCTGGCTCAGGATACAAGGCCCATCCCCATGCCTTTGTGCCTCCCATTCTTCAGCGCTCGCTCAGCACTGTACGCAGTGGCGCTGGGTGATGCCAGCCATCCCCATGATTGATGAGTGGTTGGAAGCTCTCAGTGCTTGGGCAGCCGTCTGAAGTAGGCATAGACGGCAACATTGTCCCAGGGAGAGACAAAAGGGAAGGACAAAGCTTCTCCTACAGACCAGTGGTGGAAAACGAGCTAGGAAATCAGACAGGAAGGGGGGCAGGCTGTTCCACTGGGAGAGAAGACAGGCAAAAGTTAAGTTTTAAGTTCCTTTCAGAAGAGAGTCAAAGGCTTTAGGTAGTCACACAGGAGCCATTCAGTTGGAGGAAACATGCTGCTTTCCTGTTGGCCTTGTCTGCTTGTAAAGTGCTACGCATCAGTCACACCAGCTTGCAGAAATGCTGTTTGCTGTCATGCGGCGCTTTGCTATTAACAGTCCAGCTGAGTAAATTGCCTCATGCTACCATGTTGTTGTTTGCTTCTGTTTTAGCTGAATACAAAACCAAGTCAGCATGTGAAAACCAGGAACTGAAACTCCACTGTCAGGAGTCCAAGTTCCTTATCATCTACTCTGCCACCTATGGCAGATGGGCACACCAGGAGAACGTCTGCTCAACGGAAGTGGAGCGCATCCCCCCCTTTGGTATGTTTTTACGCTGTTGCTAGACCTTCGTCAAGCAGGTGCACAGAAAAGAGGGGAAACGGGCAGGGAGAAAACTTAACATGCAAGAGCAATGGCTTTTTGAAAGCAGTTGAAGTATGAGGGTATCTCTGAGTCTCAAATTGTCTGGTGGGAGGGAGAAGCAGAGACTAAGAAATGCGACCAAGTAATAGGTTTTCATACAGTTAATCAGTCTGTAGTATGACTAACATCAAAAACTGTAGTTCTCTTGGCTGTCTTGAACTGTGGTGTATACTAAATATCAGCTCTTGGCCTCTCTTCTTCCTCCAGCTTCTGACCTTTATTAAGCAATCTGAGTGTCACCACACCATGCAACCTGCAAGGATAGTGTCCACTGGTGGGGGTCTATTGCTTTAGCTGCTATTTGATGGCCAGAGTCCAAGACTATTGTCGAGTGGCTGTGGCTAGCACTTATTTTTGCACTACTACACAAGACTGTGGTAGTGTAGTAGATAATTACTGGGACTTCCCTCTGGCATCAAGTCCAGCAGGGAGTGATGCCCTATGTATGCAGTACTAAACTCCTACCCTCCAACACAGGATGGCTGCATGCAAACTGCTTCTTGGGGCTCCTTCATGGCCTGTGTTAGTTCCTCAGGGAGTTGTTCAGAGGTATTGTGCCTGGGCTGGATGAGTGTGGGGGCCATACTCCCAGAGTGGAGTATTCCATTGCAGTGCCAGAAACATGCACTCTCACTGCTGATGTACAGATGCATTATACATCTATATATATATATAAATACATAATGTCACTAGATCAGTAACTTATACATAAACATTATATTAATACTGCTATAATATTACTATTATTTAGTCAGACTGTGAACACTTTCAGGCATAGACCATTCCCTTTCAAACAGGTAAAAGAACCCATGTGGCTTACATCGATAACCAGTCGTTGACTTCACTGTATAGTCTCAGCTGGTGTATGATCTGTCACTTTTTATCGCTACCAATCTAAGTTTATGGTAGCACGTTGCTGTGAGGGTGCTTGATGCTTGTATAAATAGCATGGTCAGTGGTTGACACTGAAGGTATGAAGGTAGATTTTCATGCTGTGGAGAAGGCCAGCACGGGGTACGCATTGTGCTCGAATCCTTTTATATCACAGAGGGAAGGACTTACATGACTGATGCCAGCTGCGTGCAAAGGCTGAACTTCAGGAAACGTGGCACAAGTGACATTTCTAAGAAGGATCTCTGAATACCAAGAAGAGATCTGTGCTTTTAGTCTTAAAAGCCGTTTGTCTGCAATCCAGTGTTTCTGTTTAGTCACATAGTTGTTAAAAATGTTTTGGCTGAAAATTGTAATCTCTTCTTAGACAAGAATCTATTTGAACCCGACAGGCCTGTGTTTCACACCGTGTGGTCCTTCAGACAGCCTTTAGCTCTGCCTGTCTGTTTTGTGGAGGGAACATTTCACATGTTTATGACAGACCCATAGATCCTTCCTTATGGTCATACATGACGCAAGGCAGTGCAGAGGTAGTTCAGTTGGCTGAGAAAGGCTGCCACCATACTTACCTCTTGCACGTCATTCAACTCTGGAAATCACTCACTTGCCTCTAATGTCAGCTTTTACAATTCACAGATTAGAATCCAGCAAACCCTTCTGACTGGGTTAAGTTTCCCAGTGTAAGAAGGAGTTTGCAGCTGCAAGAAAGTCTCTGCCCTTCCCTCTGTGTACAAGCAGCAGCACCCAGGCTCTTGCTGGGTTCATGCTCTATAAAGCAACCTAAAACTGTGGCAGTAGAAGAGAGCAGAAATACCTGAGACCAACCCAAGGTAGATCTAAAGAAGGTAGATGCTTGCATAAGTTTCCCGTTATCCTCTTCCAACGTGGTACCAGTAATCCTCTGCAGCACGTAGGCTTCTCAGAAGCACCTGCGTAGCTCGGGAGCGCACATCTGGCTGCGACATAAAGCTTACCACTTAAGAGCAAAACCAGTCCATCTCAAACCTTATTTCTGTGGTCATTTGAGCACATGCAGATGTGAGTGGGTGCACGATTAGACTTTTCAAATGTCTGTATGCCTTTCTCTCAGTGAAAGCAATGTCCTTTAAATGCTTTGAGACAATTTAGAATTCACCTACCTTTCACTCCTGAGTCAGAGCCCCTGTGCTTAGGTATGTTTGCACCAAAGAGTTCTTTCTACCCACCTTTGCTTTGTGCATCTCAACAGAAAGGCAGTGCTTGAGCCTTTTCCACTGCTTTACAGGAGAACCATGAGGCTTTTTTTGTTATTACTGTGCAGAAGAGAAGTCATCCATAGGTACTAATGACAGGTCTAGGTATTCTCTGTTGAGCTCCGGAGTTTTGCCGCTGTCCTTACTTGATATATCTAGTCCTGCTGGTAGTATCTGGGGCAGATGTGTTCTGAACTGTCGCTTTTCTGCGAACAGTCCGTCAAATTAGCTGACAGATTTAGATTTCCAGGGCTCTGTTACAAAGGGAACACAGGAAAACATTAGATTTCATTAGTATCAATGCTCTTCTCCATGTAAGGAATAGATGATATAAATCTGTCTCTGGCTTTGGTGATAGTCTGTGTGGCTTCAGAGAGCTGGCAGCATCCTGAGTATCAACATTTACCATGACAGCCTCCTCTTGAAACTAGTTGGCTCAGTCAGCTGAATAATAATTTGAACAGGTGCCACTTTCAGTACAGAGGAAGAAGAAAATAAATGGCATTCTGGTGTCATCTCTGCTAGACAGAGCCTTGAGTTGTAGAAATGTCCTCATTTCTGGTTAGGTCTTGTTGTGGAACAGCTTCACCATGAGACAAAGCCAACTGAATAGCCCCCACACAATTGATTATGGGAAAGATACATTCAGGTTTCTGTTGTGATTCAAATAAGGAGAAGATTTGGAGCTGAGTAAAGATTTGAATGACTGAGTGCAAGAAACCCTTTACTGTGTGCAATTGCTGATATGACAGCAGTACTCCTGTCCCAAGTATATCTGGTTATGTATGTGCAACTGGCACCTTCCATTTCAAAGTATCTCTTGTTCCTCTTAAAAATAGCCAAAACCAAACAGCTGCACTTAGAACGACTCATTGTGCTTGATGCAGTTGGGTTCAGTGGGAGGATTTGTCAAAGGATGTGACATTTCCATACAGAATCATGAGGGCCACTCATTCCTAGGAGTGGTCACTGTTGCCCATTTCAAAGAATAGAGAATTTTAAGTTACTTTGCCTGCAGGAGAAGTTTACTCTGCAAAGTAATCTGCCACCGTTAGCCACAGAGTTAATTGAAGCACGGGGAATTATTTCCTTGCTAAGATCCCTGGATCTTTGCAGGACAATAAAATGCTCCAAGCAGTGTCCTGCTTCTGCAGCTGTTGACGTGACTGGCTGTGTTAAGGCTATACAGGACTCACAGAACACAACTTCTCGGTTTGACTATCGAAAATGTCACAAGAAAAACACCTCTTTGGGTGCAGTTTTGTAGCAGATGGTTGTGCTCAGAGGAATCTATTGTGCCCAGTGCCAAAGCAGGAAATGGTACCAGTTTGTTCCTGTGTGAGCCGCTGCCCTTCTGACACACTCTGTCTTTTATGTTTGTACTGACTTGTGTGTGAGGAAGGAGAAAATGTGAGGGTTGTGCCAGAACAGGTTACTGTAGACAATTCAAGGAAGATTTTAGGTCAACAAACACTTCTCGAATCATAAATTACTCTTGTTAATACATGAAAGTATTTGAAAGGAGCCTTGGCAGTGGGTTGCCTCTAGCTGCAGTTTGCAAGCCAGAATGCTAAAATGTGTTCCCAGAAGTTTCACCTGGGTGTGCACTGCCTGGTCAGATCTGCATTCCCTCGGGCATTAATGACCAGCAGTCCTGAATTACATCTCCAGTGCTGGAAGGTAGGGGTTTTCCACCACAGCCCTCTCACAGAATCATGGAATCATTAGGGATTGGAAGGGACCTCGAAAGACCATCCATCCCAATCCCCCTGCCACAGCAGAATCACCTGGATCAAGTCGCACAGGAACACATCCAGGTGGGTTTTAAACATCTCCAGAGAAGGAGACTCCACAACCCCCCTGGGCAGCCTGTTCCAGTGCTCTGTCACCCTCACCATGAAGAAGTTCCTTCTGATATTGATATGGAACCTCCTATGTTCCAGTTTACACCCACTGCCCCTTGTCCTATTATTAGATGACACTGAGAGGAGTTTGGCTCCATCCTTCTGACACCCACCCTTCACATATTTATAGACATTAATGAGGTCACTCCTCAGTTTCATTTTCTCCAAGCTGAAGAGACGCAGCTCCCTCAGCCTTTCCTCATCAGGGAGGTGTTCTACTCCATCATCTTTAGGGCTCTGCACTGGACTCTCTCCAGCAGTTCTGTGTCCTTCTTGAACTGAGGGGCCCAGAACCAGAGACAATATTCCAGATGTCGTCTCACTACTGCAGAGTAGAGGTGGAGGAGAACCTCTCTCAGTCTGCTAACCACCTCACTTCTGATCAACCCCAGGATGCCACTGGCCTGGCTCATGGTCATCCTGTTGTCCACTAGGACCCCCAGGTGCCTTTCTCCTACACTGCTCTCCAACAAGTCTGTCCCCAACCTATACTGGTACTTAGGGTTGTTCTTGCCCAGATGCAAGACTCTACACTTACCCTTGTTATAGTTCATTAAATTTATCCCTGCCCAGCTCTCCAGCCTGTCCAGGTCTCGCTGAATAACAGCACAGTCTGCTGGGGTGTTGGCCACTCCTCCCAATTTGTGCCATCAGCAAACTTGCTGACAGTGCTCTCTAATCCCTCATCCAAGTCATTAATGAATAGATTGAATAGGGCTGGTCCCACTACTGACCCTTGGCGGACTCCACTAGATACAGGCCTCCAGCTAGACTCTATCCCATTGACCTCTACTCTCTGGCTTCTATCCTGCAGCCAGTTCATGATCCACCTCAGTACCCAATCATCCAGTCCACACTGCCTCAGTTTGGCTGCCAGGATGCTGTGGGAGAGACTGTCAAATGCCTTACTGAAGTCAAGATAGACCACATCCACCGCTCTGCCATCATATATCCACCTGGTTATGCCCCCATAAAAAGCTATCAGGTTGTTCAACAATGTGCTCTCATCTCACCTCCACATGACAGAACTGTAAGGCAAATATTCCTGGTGCTAGCTACACCATTACCTCATACGTAGGCAAAAGTCCTTGTTCAGAGTGGTTCAACACCAACAGTTGCCCCTGAGTCCCACCATAGCTGCTGCCCTGCTAACGTCAGCATTCACACTGGTTGCTCCAGGCTGGAGCATTAAAAAAAAAGTTATTAAAATCATTACATTGTTTTAAATTAAAGATATCTTTAATACAACTTTACCCCTTCCCAGTAAAATACAGCTGTGTAGATGTGATGCTCTTAAAGCTTCTGATCTGATGCTTTCATGCAGTAGAGGAGGTAGGGAGATGCTAGAAAGCCCACACATGATAAACCACCGCTGCAGCAGGGAAATCAAATCCCTAACACAGTAACAGCAACCACAGAGCTGGGTCATTGGGCTGAATCAGTATGTCAGGTGGAGAAGCTAAGACACCTGATTTGTTCTCTTAGGAATGGGTGAGTGCTTACCCAGTGAGACTGAGTAACTCCTCAGCCTGTGCTCTGCAGATGCAGCCTGATGACCAACCAGCAGCGTCCAGTGATTGTGTTACTCTGCACTGGTATCATTTGTGTACGGTTTGTAAATAAACAGTGACTCAGAACTGACAGGGCAATGGCTGTAACACAGGCAAAGTCATCACCTCCTTTGTCCAAAGGTACCATCGTACATGATAGGACTAACTACAGCAAGTTATCTCCAGAGAGGAAGTGGTCCTGGGTGCCAAGTGCTTCCCCAAGTGGCACCTTGCCTGAGGCAAGTACCACAGCCACACACCTTACCAGTCTTACTGGCAACAGCAAGTCTGGCTTGGCAGGATGTCCCACAAAGGTATCTTCTTACCCAGAAGCACATCTTCCCCTCAGCACTGCGAATCAGCTACTGTGAATTAGCACTGTGCAAGACAGAAAACAATGTTTAACGTTGGCCTACATGACACTGCTTGCAAATAGTTGCAGGCAATCCAGAAATGTTTTCCACTTAGGTTTTAATTTGTGAGCAACTTTGTTTTCTCTGCCATGCAAGAAGGTCCGTTAACACCAGACCTAAGGAAACCTGGTCCTTCATGGACAGTGTTTGGATAATGAATTTCTGTATGTTTGTAGGTTTTTTCCTCATGGCTACTACGGTTCAGTCTGTTGCAGCTTCTAAGTCTGTAAGGTCTCTATCCACAGACTGTGTGGTTTCAGAGATCACTTAGGAGCCTTCAAAAGCTTCAGTGTTTTTTGAGCTCTTCATTGAACTGAAGCACAGTCACCACAACCCCAGCACAGCCATGTGCCATCATGAAGCTCAACTTAAACCAGATGAAAAAGGAAGTCAAGAGCAGATTATGTAATAGACTAGTGGAATTCCTTTAAAACACAATCCAATACCAAGTCTGAAAAGGCATCAAATCAGACAATTCTTGTCTGTAGCCTTGTCTCCTCCTTTCCCAGACACATGGCCTGAAACCAAATAGCTTCAATAGTCACCCTCTAGCTACCAGACCTTCAACCCTGAATGCCAGACAATGGGAAGCTCCTCAATCTCAATCTGGAGTCTTGTTCTTTCACAAACAGAAGCCAGCCACAGGTACTTTACATCTCCCTCTCACTAGAGGGGAGTCAGTCCCTCATCCTTGCAGCCCATCACCCTGCAGTACTGCCTGGCACCACTGGAGAAGCAGCAGCTGTTTATAACTAGATGGCTGACTCATGGTGGGACACTGGTTTCTTTTCTTGTCTCTCCTTAACACTGCCTCACCCAGCACAACGGAGCTGTAAAGCTACTCCCTTGCTTGATCCCGCTCCAAGCTGCAGTGGCCACACAGGGCTAAGCAACCAGATACATCAGCGCCTTACTGGAGGCTGTGCTCCTTAGGGCTTTGTCTAGTAGTAATTAAGCCATGTCATTCTTAATGAAAGCTTGGTGGGAGACTGTCTTCCCCTCCATCTTCAATGGTGCCCAAAAAGAATGTGTGAGCAGGGACAGGGCAGAGGCTACCAGCAACATCCTGCAAGCTACAGAAAGAGGAGCAGAGTCATGCTAAGACCATCAATTTGAGCTTCCAGTGACCTCATCCTCCCTCCTCACCTGCCCCAACCTGCATCCACATCCAGATAGCCCTCTCTTCAGTTCTTCTTCTCTTGCCCAGCAGGGCCCAGCTGTGCTCTGCAATCCCACCCCTGAGGTGGAAGACAGTATCTGAGCACTTGCAGGGTTAGAGCAACCCCCAGTTGCAGCAAGTTCACTGCAGCAGAACAGCTAAGGTTTTATTCCTTCGAGCAGCCTCTACTTGGAGATTAATTCAAATAGAAGCTGTTTCATTCACAGGACAATCAAAGTTTGCAAGATAAGTAATTGGTGGGACAGCTACTTACTAGCAGCCCTAATTAGTATTCAAAATCCGGGCTGGTATGTTAAAGGCTCTCCATGTTCTAGT
Organism: Phoeniculus purpureus; assembly: GCA_028565055.1. NCBI lineage: Eukaryota > Metazoa > Chordata > Aves > Bucerotiformes > Phoeniculidae > Phoeniculus > Phoeniculus purpureus. The sequence continues at coordinate 11,996 of JAOXOE010012675.1, forward strand.
ACAGCTCTTCCACTATCCATAATAGTTCAGCAACATTCAAGTCTACAGTGACCATTAAACCGTTGGGCTGTGGCTTAAATGAAAACCTGCAAGACTTACCTGGAGATGAGCTAAGCAAAGCCAAGCAAATGGGAGATGAACTCTCACAACAGAAAGCTGTGCAGAGCTTTGGGCTAGACAGAGTGCTGACAATGCCTCCATCTCAAGGACGTCAAGTCCAGGGGCCACCTAACCTTATCTGTTCTCCAGAGCAACACCAGACACTTCCCAAAGAGGTAAAAGATCCTCAGCCTGCCCTCCAGTATCTCAGGACTGGTTTATCTCTCGACCATTACACCCATTACTCCTTTGGGAAAGTGACACTATTGTCACTGCTTACTGCCTTGTTTCCCATTTAAGAACCTAAGTTAGACACACTCTGTCTTGCTAAATGTATGACCTTACAAACTTCAGAAGACAACAAGACACAGATAAGGAAACTCCATTAATCAGTTGTTATTAAATAATTTTCTGTATTATTTTTTCATAGCCCAAATATCCTTTAGTTAGTGCCATGATTTTGTGGCAACAAGCCCCAGGCAGGGTGTTTGGAACAGGAGGTTCTCCACAGCTACCACACAATACCTACCACTCCTGGGTAGCTATTTCATAGAATGATTTAGGTTGGAAGGGACCTTAGAGATCATCTCGTTCCAACCCCCATGCCATGGGAAGGAACATCTCCCACTAGACCAGACTGCCCAGAGCCCCATCCAACATGAGATCCAACCTCTCTGGGCAACCTGTTTCTAATGCCTCATGACCCTCATAGAGAGGAATTTCTCCCTAAGATCTAATTTAAATCTCTCTTTTAGTTTGAAGCTGTTCCCCCTCATCCTATCACTAAAGTCCCTCTCCAGCTTTCCTGAAGGCCCCTTTCAGGTACTGGAAGGCTGCTACAAGGTTCCTGCAGAGCCTTCTCTTCTCCAGGCTGAACAGCCCCTGTTCCCTCAGCCTGTCCCCATAGCACAGGTGCTCCAGCACTCTGATTCTCTTCATGGCCCTTATCTGCATGTGCTCTGACAGCTCCCTCAAGCAGATAAACACTCCCACTCAACTCGGTGTCACCTGCAAATTTATTGATGATGCACCCTATTTACTTACCAAGATCACTGATGAAGGCAAACTGCAGTGGTCCTAATACTGAGCCCTGTGTGACACCATGTGTCGCTGGCCAATTTAACTCCATTCACCACCACTCTTTGGGCCCAGCCATACAGCCAGTGCTTTGTCCAACAGAGCATCTGCTCATCCAAGCCTTGGGCAGCCAGTTTTTTTCATGAGAATTCCACGTAAAAGTGTGCCAAAAGCTTTGCAGAAGCCCAGGGAGACAATATCCACAGCCTTTCCCTCATCCATTAGATGGGCCACCTTATCATAGGAGATCAGGTTCATCAAGTAGGACTTGCCTTTCATAAACCCATGGTGGCTGGGCCTGATCCCCTGGTTGTACTCTGCATGGCACATAACGACATTCAAGAAGGTCTGCTCCACAGCCTTCCCTGACACCTAGGTCAGACTGACAGGTCTGTAGTTCTTTTCTTGTATATGAAGGTCACGGCTGCTACCCTACAGTGTACTGGGACCTCCCCAGATATTCAGGACTCTCTGTAAATAATGGAAAGTGACTTGGTGAGCACATTTGCCTACTCTTTCAGTACTCTTGGGTTAAGCAGTTACTGCATCTCCTAATAATTCCAGGAATGGTCTTGTCAGCTTTTTTTGTTTTCTCTTCTGCTATCTTTTCCCACATTCCTCCTTTCTTTCTCTCCTCTCACGCCAAGTTCAGATTTAGGTTGTCCAGTATGGAGAAGTGTCATAGGCAGCTCTGATAGCCTGAGACTTTTGCTGCAATGGCACCTGCCCATCTTGCTGAAGATGGTGATGACTTGTTGCCGCCAATCGTGCTGGGAACACAATTTATTCAATTTATTAAAAAAACCCAAAGAGTTTTGCCTGCTTGACTCACCCCTGCTGCTGTGTTTAGTATCATTGGAAAATTGCTCCACGCAAGGAGCAATTTAGAAAGAGCTTGATGAGGAACATCTTATGCTGAAGAAAGCTCATCTGCTTTCCTTTAGACCAGCTGCATGTTTGCCCAGGAGAGATGCACTGGGTACATAAATGGAGATGGCTCAGACATACTGAAGCAACAACTCATTCAATAACCACACATTTATGAGACAGTTTCTAATCAAACCCTTCCTCCAAGCAAAGATAACAGGCTATCCTTGACATTCTTGCCACAAGTACATAACAGCTCCAGCACTGTGCTGTCTACAGCACACAACAGCCTTATTGTACAAGGATGCACCAAGCCTATGTGACAATCCCAGCCTCAAGGCGCTCATCATGAATAAGACTTCCAAGCTGTCTGTGGTACACTGGCAATACCTCCAGCTAAGATACATCCCTTGCTTGTCTGCCTGCTTCATGCTATGGTCAGCATGGGTGCACACAGGATGGGAGGAGCCTTTTCACTGTAGGTGAGAAAAAAAAACCCCTCATTCCATTCAAAATTTCATTGCTCTTTTGCCTCCTACGTTGACTTCTACAGTGTGATGGGACAAGGAGGATTGCCTGCCTTTGCATTAGACAGCAAAAGAACTGGGATCCACAGAGATCTTCATATATAGAAGATAGAGATGGTTTCACACAGAAACCATCAAGATGCCAAAGCAGGAGTTCAGGCCAGCCACAGACAGACAGATGTGCTTCAGCCCAGCAGACATTGGTATCACACAGGAGACAAGTACTTCTGAAACAAAGCAAGCTGTGCAGGAACCTGCACTCTGGGCAAAGATCCATTGTGCCTTCAAGAGCCTATGCCAAGCACCTCCTACAACTGGAGAGGCTTCACTCATGCTTAGCAAGGCAAAGACAGCAACAGCACAAATGCCCAGCAAGGAGCTGCTCAGTCAGCCCTGCTACAGTAAGCAGCATCATAGCCCTGATGGGGACCTAGTCGGGGACCCAGCAAACTGCAAGGTAGAGCATGGCTCTGCTTGCTGCATAACCCACCTCCTCACACACCTCTTCACTGCCAAGGACACAGCATATGGAAACCTCTTGAAATCTCAACACAATTGTGTTGTCTTACCTTGATTGCTAGTGAAGCCTGTGATTTCAGCTTCTCTTGTCAAGCCTGGTTGTCTCAAAAACTTGTGTCCCTGCTAAGAAAAAGCTGAAGCTCTCCACCTGCCTGCTGGTTGGCCAGCAAGGACACACACGCTTCCTCAAGAAGGAAGTAGCCAGGGCCCAGCTCATACTTAGGAGATTTGAGAGAAAAGTGAGGATAGTGAGTGCTATAAAGAACTACCACATCAGAGGCAAGGATAAGTCAGAGTTTGTTGTTCACAGAATAGTTTGTCCCTAGCTTAGGTTACAGGGCTTTCTTTTTTGTTCTCTGCCAAGGGCTCTTTTCTCAGTGAGTTACACAAGGTGTCAGTTCTGCTTCATGCAAAGTGGAGCAGTCCCAGGGTAACAGCACTGTCACGACACCAAGATGAGTTTTGGTTTGGGTCCCAGTTTTACTCTGTATCCTCTTTTTGCCCCTGGCACAATAGTGTTGGCTCCAGGAGGGACTGCTCCTCCTGCACTCACAGCACAGATCTCTACTGATCTATCACACACGACCAAGGTAAAGCCAGCAGAAACCACCTCCTAATTACTAAAGCCAAGCCCAAGAAAGTCATTAAAGGACAAATCATCCCTGACCACTCAAGTCAAGTCCCTATTGTTTGCCATAATGCAACATAACCCATCTCAGGATTTGCTTGTTTTCAGGGTATCATACATTCCTCCAGCTGCAGAGCTTCCACTCTGTGATGGCTCTGCCCAGGATGGGTAGAAGAGGAGTGGACCACACTGCCTGCCACCTCCCCCAGGACAACTTTACTTGCTTTTCCAGAAAGAGCTAACAGGTTTTCCAGATGGCACTACTGGGGTTCAGCTCAACGGCACTGCTGTAGAACTACACTGTGTTCTTGTTGTCCTTCCCTAGCCCATTGGCAGGAGGCAGTGGGGTGGAGGAAGACCACCCATAGTTCCCAGCTGACATGGCGCCCTCGTGACAGTTGCAAGGTGGACTCGTGTAGGTTCTTTTACCGCGATCACAGAGTGTAAAACCCAAAAGCAAGGCAACCGTGCCATGGGGTTACACTTCAACAGTGCAATTTTATTGTTTTCCCCATAAAGTGGCACGTGATAGAAAGACAGAATGATGGAAAAGGAAGAAAGAGTAAAGTAAAGAGAAGAAAGAAGATGATAGCTACCATCACAGAGTCCTAGGTAGCGTTCATTTGCCTTCTGATCTTCCAGGCATTTCTTGGTTGGGAAAGCTTCCAAAAGCTTATGCAGGCTTGCGTGCTCAGCTTGCTGCATAGCGTGCACTGCACTGTCTAGATTGCGCTTCCTAGGCTGCACTCTACACCCTTCTTGCTGCTAAGGAGCCATCTTTCACGCCAAGCAACACACCTTGCTCCACCTCTGTCTCATGGAGCTCTGCCAATCTCTGCCTTCTTGAGCCAGGATCTCACACTTAGCCCAAAGAGGGAGTCCCCCTGGAGGTGAGTGGCTTTTAGCCAGGTGGTGTGTTTTGGTATTATAATGAACAAAGCCTATCTGATGTCTCCATAGATGTCATCTGGCCCTTGGTGATCAATCTTCCTTGACAGTCTAATGTCATCCATGCTGTGCCAGGTATCAGGGAAAATAGCACCACGCAATTAGGTGTTCCTGGCTCTCTCTGCTACAATGGTTCCAATTCTGTATCTTAGTGTCCAGTTCTGGACCTCTGCATCCAGTTCTGTACCTTTATTGTCCAAGTCCATTATGACTATGTTGAGGCAATTCTGACAGACTCTTACACAAGTTCATAATGACTATGTTGAGGCAACTCTGACCGACTCTTACATGAGTCTGGCAGCACCCAACCCTCACTATCTTCTATAGTTCTGTATCTGGCAGCCGCTGTACCCCATGACCCCTCTCTGCCTCCTACAGCGCTCTATAGATCCCTATCTAGCAGATCCACTGCCCCTAATGGCCTCCTATCTGGCAGCTCCCCATGCCCCCCTGTCTGGCAGCTCCCCCCATTAGGAGGGGACTATTGGAGCCCTACTAGATTTCTCCTGCTTTTGAATTGTTTTTTCCTTCCAACTGCTGATGACCTACATAATAAGCAGGTCACCAGAACACGAGAGATGTTTTCTGAGGCAAAGGAGAAAAGCTGAGCAGTTCCCCTGCTGCGCGTGCTTTTGAGGACACAGTGAAGTGCTGCTTCCCTGGGGTCCCATTCATCAGCCTTCTTTATGCTCTTCCTGTCTGCAGCAGGAGGTTTTGGGATCCCACTGGGGGCATGATCAGACCTAGAGGAGAACATCAGGTTGTTTAAGGACCAGCTGCAGTGTGGACTGAGGGGAGCTTCAGGAACATAAACCCTCCTGACATGAACAGCAATGCCGTGTGCATTAGGCTGTGAGCCCATGCGATGCCCTGACTACATGAGATTCAATCCACTAGGCAAGGCAAGCTTCCATCCAGGAAAAGAAGGAGAGAGCAGAATGCTGTGAAGGGTTGCAGTAAAGCTGCAAAGTCCTCACAGTAACCCCTGTGGTGAAAACCCTCCACAGCCAAAGGAAGGATATGGTTGTAGCAGGTCTGCAGCCCACACGAGTACAAGACTGGGTTGTTCCCAGCTGGAATGGTGCCCTACCTGAAGATGTGGCTAGCAAGAAACAGGGCTGCTAGAAGAGCTTGAACATGAATTACTTCTCAAGTTCTGGTCACTGCTGCCCCCTTACAAGGAGCATTCCTAAACCCCAGTACACCCCTCATGGCCAACAATTCACAACTCTGATTCCAAGATGCCTCCTCCCCATTCATGGAAGAGCTTACCAAATTCCACGACCACGCCATAATGGTCGCTCTAGCAATCTACAGCTTGGTCCTCTACCTCCTAACCCTAACAGAGAAGCTATCCGCAAACACAGATGCCCAAGTAGTAGAATCAGTCTGAACACTCTTACCAGCCATTGTCCTCATCCTCCTTGCCCTCCCATCCCTACAGATCCTGTATATAATAGATGAAATCGACGAGCCAGACCTTACCATAAAAGCTATCGGACACCAATGACACTAAAGCTACGAGTACACAGACTTCAGAGACCTGTCATTCCACTCATACATGGCCCCCACAATAGAACTCCCTAAAGGTCACTTCCACCTACTAGAGATAGACCATCGCATTGTAGTCCCAATAGAATCCCCCATCCACATCATCATCACAGCCGACGATGTCCTCCACTCTTGGGCCATTCCTGCCCTAGGAATTGCTACCAGAAGGTATGAGCTGGAAATAAGGATTTAAGTAGTCAAGAGAAGAAAGACCCAGAGACAGTATGGTTTTAAAGCACAGCAGTATGGAACTAGACTGTCTCAAGATGACGTCTCCAGCACCATACTCTCTAATCTTCCAGCTGATCTCTCCCCACCTTCAGCCACTCCTCCCAAACAGGAGACAACACTGTGAAAGATGTAGGCCAGCATATCTAATCCCCACATGGACCAGAGCAGGAAGCAGCTAGATGCCTACCCAAGGGTAAGGCAAGAATCTATTACAGAAATTATTGTAACATGATCCACCCTGGGGCTCAGGCAGTCCCAGAGGGATATATGGAGCGAGTAACCAGAGCAGACAAGGGTAAGAAGCGCTCTCAAACAGCCTGATGCCTCAGAAAGCTCCAGTAATAACAGTGCAAGTCTGGTAACTAGGTCACAGTTATGAGCCTTAATTCATCCTGAAGAGACCCATCTGCCATGGGGAACATGACAGATAAGCTAAGTCACTAAGCCCAGAAGCAGGCCAAGGGTGATGCCAGCCCCCCACAGTTTGAGGACTATGTTCCATTTGGCAGCAGCAGCTGCTTTGCTCAGCCTGCTCTCTGCTAAGCTTTTAGCCAGCAGACACACTAGGCTCTCTCCATCTCCTCCAATGAAGCAACAGCAGACCAGAGCCTGCTCAACAGTCCATGTCCAAACCACATTGACATCAACTGTGAGAGTCAGGATCTGAAATAGCCTGGGACAGGCAGAAAAGGGGCTGCAGCAGAGGAGATAGACTAAATCCTGCTGAACTCTGCACTATGCTTCACCTGCAGCCCTGCTCTTCCACCCAACACTCCTCTGTGTAATGGTGTGCTATCCCAAGTCACTTCTTCCCTGACTCCTTTGAGAGAAGTTGAGATATGCCAGCTTCTCCCTTCATGCTGCATCAGCTTGCACAGGGGTTTAAAATAACATGCTGGGCTGAGAGTAACAGTCTGGGAACATGGGTGCTGTGTGGAGAAAAGATCCTGACACTGCAGTTGAAGTTAGGAGAGGTCATGTGCTGGCAAGCCCAAACTACTCACTTTGTAGGGACCTGTCCCTGACTTTGACAGTTGGGAGCCTGCCTGGGCACTTGAGTGGCATAGATGAACTGAGGGCATGAATCACTGACACCTAGAGAAATCGTCTAGGTGCACACGATCTGCCCTGGGCTCTGCAACTAAGTGGGGTTTACACCTAATATATGATCTGCTTAAATCTAGCAGGGACAGGGAGATAAGCTGAGATAATGTTGATTGAGTTTTCAAGACCTGCCTCTGCTACCTAAGCAATTAAAAAGCAGCCACTACCAGCAAAGACGCAAAACCTATCAGGGTTTCTGAAGACTCAGCACAGAGCAGAAGCCTTAAAAACAGATCTTAATCTTTCAGATTAAGGACATGTGATTAATAAACCCTAAACTCACAATTGTTGGAAGATGGGGGCGGCCTAATACTAAAGCCATTTCTCCAGGGGCTCTTACTAAGGTGTCACTTGTGCTCACTGCCTCTTCCAAAGGCACTGTGTTCAGCAACATGCACAGCTGGCAGCACACCAGGGAGCAGGCACAACTCCATACAGCTAAACCAGAACAAGCACCAAGGGGAAGAGCTGCCAAGTAAACATAGCAACAGGATTTCTACCCAAAGGTTTCAATAGCTGAGCAATCCAACTGCAGGCACACAACACAGTCACCACACACGTGCCTTGTTCTCCCTCACCAAGTGGAGCTGCGTGAGGTACTGCATTGCTGAGAGATCACTTCATGAAGACTAGGTCACCAGCTATCAGACCCCAGAGGCAGTGTGAGGACTTTGGGAAGGGTGTACTGAAATAAGTTTGCATTTGAATTGGAAAAAGTTAAGAAAGAGCTCCAGTTTATTTGCTCTTGCAATTGGAGCCTTAAATTTCTGACTTGCTCAAAATCTGATTGCCCTTCATGGTAAATATATGTCAGGTTTTTGCTGTGGAGGAGACATACAGATTTGGGAACCAAGCTGAAGCATACTCAGGAAAGGTTACCTACCACCTTTCTGAGGCAGTAGTACAGAGAGTACAGAGCAATCCATGGTTCCATAGGCTCACAAGGAAACCCAGAGCTCTCCCCCTTTGCTCACTTGTAGAAGAGCAGCAGCCTTTTCTGCTGTGCCAGCCACCAGCCTCCTTTCTCCCTCCTGCAGCCACAATGCAAGACCAGGAACCATGCAAGCCCTGAAGACCATTCTAGATTTCAGCACTAGATCTGTGCTCAGGGATGCAGGGGCTTGGCACACCTTTGCTGCCGTTAGCTGTTAACTAATGCACAGCTCAAGTGGTGGCTGCCCCCATGCCAGATACTCCATCCTCCACTACAGGGCCTCATCCTTTCTGCAGGCTGAACAGGATGAAGGTCTGTTTCACATCTTAGCACCTGGCCTAGTCAATGTGTGTTGCCCCACACAACATTTCTCCTCAAAACTGTGTCTTCCAAGATATTGCTGCCTCATAAATCATAGCTTGGTAAAAAATCTCTAGTTCCATCCACCTAGACACAGAGACTGCTCAGCACACTCCTGCAGAGGCAGAAGAATCAACCTGTGAGTAGTGAGTGGGCTGGGGAAAAACACTGCAAGGCAACACAACCACCTTCCTACCTGCTAAGCACTGAAATAACGTGAACTGGTGGTGCTGTATTTGCAGGCTTCCAAGTGCCAAACAGAAACACAAAACTGACATCAGCTTTGAGGGAAATGGTTCAGCCACTGCATAAATCCCAGCATCCCAGCAACAGCTTCATGTAATGGAGTCAATCTGAAGGTTTGCTAGTGCTACTGATGGCTGCAGAGAATCAGTTACCCTTCACCCCAAATTCTCTCTCCACCTTGTGCTACCACCCTCCACACCACATGCTCCCTTTCTCAGTGCTGTGAGGAGGTGTCTCAGGAGACATCGTCTGTCCTACCATTCACTTACATGGTTCTTTTAATTAACACATTGTCACATTTCACACTGGAAAAAAGATGTGACTTTTTGTGAATATGAACCCTGAATTGCTTTTTCAAGTTCAAATTTGAAGCACAGACTTGTCAAGTCTAGAAATCAACACTGGAAGTGTTTAAAACACTCCATACTACACTCTAGTTATCTGTGAAGCCTATGGGATGGCTGCAGGAATTTGGGGGCAAAGTGCTGCAACTTGCAAATCTGCAGAGACTAGATTTTCTAACGCACATTAAAGCTCCATAAGATCAGTCAAGATCTAATATAACACCACAGCACCCAGGTCAGTTGCATGATCCATCACTAATGCTGAGCCAGCAATAAACCTCTGTTCTCCCTTGGTTTGCTCTTGCAGTCAATTTGACATGAGAAACCAGGCACAGAAGAAAAGAGACTGACTTAGCACAGGTTTGCATTTTGCCAATTCAGTCTTAATTTCGCAGCTGATCCCTTTCAACTTTTCTGTATGCAAGGTCTGCACTTCCATCCTTCCAGGGCATTTCCTAGATCAGCTTGTATCCCTCTTTGCCCAGGGCTGGAGCAACCTGCACATCCAGGAGAAAGCATGTCCGTCTCATTGACTAAGTGCAGGGTTCCTGAAAAGACAATGCTAGAGACTCCAGGTTCTTTCTCATGTCTCTTAGAGACAAAGGAGCAACACATTTTCCAACCATTACCATGACCCAAGCAAACACTCAATGAGACTAGGTGTGCTGAGCACACCAAATCAGAGACAGCTCGCTCCTTTGAATCCTCTAGCCAGTAGATCTCAGCTAGAATGGTGCTGAAAGCAGCTGCAGAACCATTAGGTCAGATAAACTCCAGTCAGAAAAGTCTGCCAGCAGGGTCACAGTACCACAAAACACTCTCATCCCAGCTGTTTTGGCTGGTCCTCATGTGTACTCCTCCGGGTACTGCTTGGCAGGAGCGTGGTCCAGAGCTTTGCATGGCTCAGGCTGTTTGTAAGACAGTGCAAACAGAGAACTTGCCAGCTTTTTGAAGAGTCCAGTACACAGGCAAACAAGGAATGAAAACCTTGTGCACTTCAATAATCTTAACATGTCACAGAGCTTCTGGTCAGAAGCTCCCAAGTTCAGATTTGGAGATACCATGTGCTAATTCCCTCCATTAACATCTCAGCACTGGCCCCTTCTCCCCTATCACTGACACTCTTCTCTTTTTAACACCTTATCACCACCCTTCAACTTTATTTATCATGTGTAGGGCACAAGGAGGAATAACATCTTGCACTTCAAAGGTTTAGCAACAAGAGCTATTGCAAAACAGCACAGCAAACCACATGGGCAGAACACTCCAACACTCACGCTGGGAGATACAAACTCTCTCAGAGGAAGGAGCTGGACACCAACAAGGCTGTAGTACATGCTTGCAGCCTTCTGCTGTGGCACATGAGCTGGGGTGTTACACAGACCCTTCTCCCACTAATGGGAGTGGCCTGGCCCCTGTGGTGTTTCATACTCCATTACCGCACTTGCATATTGTTTTCATGTTGGCTGAAACATCCCCCCCTTGTAGATGTGAGGCATCCTTCTGCTTTGCTGCTTGGCCACTTCCCTCTCAATCCTTTGGGTGTTTCTTTCAAGAAGTGAATTCTAACTGACTGTACAACTATAGCAACTGACATCAACTATAACAACTACTTCTTCAACTATAAAGTTTCCCTGACCATTCAGAGAATCATAGAATCATACAATTATCAGGGATTGGAAGGGACCTCAAGTGATCATCTGGTCTAATTCCCCTGCCACAGCAGGATCTCCTAGACCAGGTAGCACAGGAACATATCCAGGCGGGTTTTAAACGTCTCCAGAGAAGGAGACTCCACAACACCTGGGCAAAGAAAGGCAGTAGATACATCTGCAGAAAACAGCACTGATGAGAAACCCCTCTAGTCAGGGGATCTCAATTTTAACAAACAAAATTACATCAGTTTATATAAAGGATTTACCATGTAAAAGTGCGTCTAGAATGACTGGGGAGGAGTGAGGACTCCAGAATATGCTATCACAAGATGGGTATTGAAACCAGAAATTATTTTTCTGTTGTGGATTAATCCCAGTAGACATTCACAGGCACTCATTCATTCTCCCCAAGTAGGATGGGGAAGAGAATCAGAAGTGTAAAAGTGCAAATACTTGTGGGTTGAGATAAAGGCAGTTTAACAACTAAAGAAGAGTAAAAAAGCAAGCGAGAAAGCACTCCACCAAAACCAAGGAAAACAAGTGATGCAGAAGAACATAACTGCTCACCATCAACTCACCAATGCCCAGGCAGTCCCTGAGCAACAGCAGTTTCTGAACAGCCACAGTCCCTGAGCAGCAGAAGTCCCTGAGCAGCAGCAGTTCCAGCCAACCTCCATCCCATAAGTCTTATAGCTGAGCTTGATGCCATCAGGTGAAGGCAATCCCTTTGGTCAGTGGGAGTCATCCTTTCCCACCTTCTCAGTTGCCACTGAGTAATAGATATAAGCCCCTAATGGAAGACAGCTGGTCTAACAATGATATAGAGGACAGGGAAGCTATACTGGCGGTCCTAGCAAGGTTGCATAAATCCGGGATGTCTTCCAGTAATATGACAACCTCCTCCACAAAGAAGAGAAGGATCCTAGTTATTGGAGACTCGCTCCTGAAAGGGACTGAGGGTCCAATATGCAGAGCTGACCCT
>JAOXOE010012696.1:0-24065 GCA_028565055.1 Phoeniculus purpureus
TGAGGGTGATGGAGCACTGGAACAGGCTGCCCAGGGGGGTTGTGGAGTCTCCTTCTCTGGAGATGTTTAAAACCCGCTTTGATATGTTCCTGTGCGACTTGGTCTAGGTTGTGCTGTGGCAGGGGGATTGGACTTAGATGATCTTTCAAGGTCCCTTCCAATCCCTAACGATTCTATGATATTCCATGTAATCTGTGTTGTCCCAGAAGCCAGATTATGAGATCAGCTCACTCTATTTGCCATGAATATCTGCAAATAACAACAATGAAACAATGATGTTGAATCCTCACCAAATAAAGGGACAGAAGGGACAGAGGTACAGTAGTATTCTATGGTTCTACATTTAGTAGGTGACCATGCCAACAGTATGATGTCTGTGTGATATGCTTGTAGGAGAGCAGCACAATTCCAATGGAAAGGACACTAAACCTGGATTCATAAAACTTATTTACTGCTTCTGCCTCTGGTAGTGACACAACACAAAGCTGTGGGCAGGAGTTTAATACACACTCTGCTTATCTCTCATCTTATACAGTAGAAGGATAGAATACTGGTGATGCTCACCTGCTGCTATCAAGCAGCAGAGAGCACATAAAACCACCCCACTATTTAAATGCTATTTAAATCATTACAGTGCTTCCAATATTTCAGCAGTAAGTCACGAGCAACAGTATTCAAAGCATATGCCAAAGAACAGATGCTGCCACTGAATGGGCAGCATTATCTTTCCTGCGTGGATTGTCTGAAAGTGGCACACATTCACACTGCACTGTGGAATCATCTTTCTAATGGATAAAGTCCTTCTGCAGAAAAATCTGGCAAGCAACCTGTGGCACAGATGGTTCTGCTGCAGAGACACAGGACTGTTCATGTTTGGAACACAGGTGTTTCTCACCCTGGGTTTGCTAGCAAACCTGTTGCCCAGCCAGAAGACACATTTCTATTTTCTCTTTAAATGAGATGAGTAACAGTCATTTCTAGGAATGCAGAAGAGCTGCCCATTATCACCAGTATTAATGATATGCTTTACTGATGAAATCCAAAGTTACCACACAGATACAGAGCTAGAGCCGCAGCTGATCTCTCCCAGGTTGGTGTCACTGTTACTATGAAGTTTTCTGTTTTTCACTGCACAGCTATCACTTCCACTCTCCACATGCCCACACAAAAACATCATACTGTCAGATACTCAGCATCAGTTACAGAGATAAACCAGACTGGAAATGTAAAAGAAACATTACTAGACATTCTCCTTTTAATCATAGTTGTGTCTGATTTAAGAGACTGTCAAGTTGACTTGAAAAGGCTAATAATGAGCGAGGCACGCGGTGTTTATCAAGGACTGTGTTGGAAACTACCTTCCCTGACCCACACAACACAGTGCCACCAAGGGCAGGGGTCTATAGGAAGACTGTGTGTTCTGCTCCACTGGCACACAGACGATCCCAACACTAAACGTGCCACAGTGGCTGCAGACTCAGCTGAGGTGTCTGTACAGAGGGTCCCACATGGGTGAGCACCAGGCTCGAAGCTTCCTAAGCACTAAAGACCTGACTGAGGTATTCAAATGCAGGTATTCAGCATAACGCTACTCACACTGAGAGCTGAATGTAGGTGCTTTTACCACAGGCTTGTCATTACTGTGTCAATTATTGTGGACCTGACCTAAGAAAGAGCTTAGGTAATTAAACCTGCTGGGGTCAGACAGTGAGGACTTGTTGATGAAGGAGGGATTTTCCTGATGCCCATGAGACTCTGCTTTGACTTATGAAGCCATTGAATGGTTTTAAATGTAATGATTAAACCTGAAGGGTTTCAGATAAAGCCATTCAAAAGAGCAGTTAAAAATTCCAAGCTAGATTTTTTGCCTCCCTTTTCATTACTACAACAGACCTTTCAAAGGCTTGGACCAGCCTGAAGTTGCATCACAGAGAGTACCCAGAAACTTCAGTTTGGGAAACACTGAAGCTACCATAAGACAGGTTGAAAAAACAGCATTTTGCTGACCAATTTTTTTTTTCAAATCCTTGTTTTAAAGAAGGATTTGCCCAGAATGACCCCAAAAGCTCTACTAGAGCTATTTCCTATGGAAGAACTCATTACCTTCAGCCAGTAGCAGAGGTATGGAATAAGATCAGGTAGAACCATTGCAACTCTATGACTGGTTTTTGGTTTGGCTTTGAATGAAATAAATATCTGTGTAATTTAGAGCATCTTTAAGACTTACTGGTGAGTGGACATTCCAGGTTTTACTTAAGTAAATTAAACTACATAGTATTGCAGTAGATAGGGTAAATTCGAGTCCTGCAATAGAGACCAATCTGCTTCCTAACCTTCTTCCCCACAGCTGCCCTCTAACAACTGTCAACTGTATGTTGCAGTTGTCAGAGCTTCACTGCTCTTTATAGATGTTTACCTTGAAAGTACTTTAAGAAAAAAAGGAACAGATGTGATCATCAGATGGACAATTTTGGACAGGTGCTAGAAATATAGATTGTTTTCTCATGATTCTTTTGGATAGTAGATGTTGTGTGGCCATTGTTTCTTCTGTTTTAGTACTTTAACAAGTATTCTTCAGAAAGAGCTCCAATGAATATTAAATGAAAACCCACAGGAGTCTACCTGACACTGAATAAAATGCTTCTGTAAGATGAACTGAGCAGTCATTTGTGTCCAATTAACATACTGTTTGTTTTTTGATATCCTAGATATCCGTGGAATACAAGAATTTTTGGACAAAGTGTCTCAACAGGGAATGGATGTAGCATTGCAGAAGGTAGAAAACAACATCAACAAAATGATCACGGGGCTCTTCGCCACTATGCGAATAGAAGAACTGAACCGGTACCGCGACACTCTGAGACGAGCTATTCTCATAATGAACCCTGCGACAGCAAAATCATTCATAACAGAGGTATGAGTTTATCATTGGCAACTTCTTGTTTTGATGACCAACAATGCAGTTGTTTTTCAAAAGATTCAGTTGATTTGACTTCATAAAAATAATCAAACAATTCACCACAGAAATCTAACTAAAATATAAATATTTTCCCTTCAAAGGTTGTCTTGCAAGAGTGTTTTTTCCTGCTCATGAGTGTGTATGCAGAACTATACTGCTTTGCTGTTTTCTTCTTCATGGTGTCCCTCAATAAACTTTCTGTACAAATGACAATTTCATTATTATTTAGGTATCTATGCAATTTGTGTTTGGGGTAAAATGTGACTAACTGATTGGCATTCCATTTTTTATATAGAATAATGTTCAATGATGATCTGTTAGGTACCACTGAGTAGTAGTAAGGTACTGGAATTTAGGAAGGGTTGGATCTTAATGAAGAATTTAACACGGTAGGTTACAGTTAAACAAAACTTGTAAGTAATATGAACAGAATTATCATAAAGTTCTTCAGGATTTAGAGACAGATGACTTGCATATTGCATGCAGGGATGACTTGTGTAATTCCTTCTTAATGAGTGGTATTGTTCTTTTTACAGAGTGCTGTGCTCTTCCAAACATGAGCATTCACATATGTGTATACTCTTCATCATCAAGCAGTGGTTAAAAATATATCTATTTTCTGTTCCATTGAAATACACTTTCTCTCTGATATAATTTCTCTCTGGATCTATTTGTAACTTGCATTTCTTTTATACTTTTCTATTGCTTAGGTCTTCGTAAATTGAGTCTTAAAAATGAATGTATCTGTTGCCTCAAGTAAATAGGAAGGTTAGTTAGAAGCTGACTTTTCTTGTTTCTTCTTGAATTTTTTTTTTCTCATTCTTTTGGCTAAATGTCCTGCCGTCCTCATTGCACAGCAAGGCTTGCTAATTCCAAATAATGTGAGGGTTTGCAGCTCTGTCCAAATGTATGCAGTGACTTGTAAGATGTAAACAATTTGTGGGCGCATTTTAGATTGTTCTGTGCTGTTTTCATTCTTCAAGACACAAATGTTTTACTTTTCTATAAGTGTACGATATTTCACACTTAAACCTGAAAGCAGCACAGGGTTCAGGGCTCTAACTACAATAACTCAGCTAAACAGGACTGCGTTGCTCCTAAAGAGAAACACTGTTTCTTAAAATTGCACCTTTTTTAATTTTTACAGAGTTTTTACTTTTAATTTATTACTTTTGCACACATAGTAGCAAAGCCATTGTTATCTGCTGGATCTGCCGTGTGTGTGTTTTCAAGTACAGTTTGTTCTGACGTTCTGACTTTAACGTTACTTTGCGGTTGGTTCAGCAATTGTGCTGTATGGGCAAACAAGTTATAAATCCTATGGACTGCCAGTGGGTTAAGATATTCCTAAACAATTACAGCGTGGACGTGCTCATTCCAAAAGGCTGTACTTTGTGTGTGATCAGTTTAACAGGGAAATTCAGTTTAGCATGGATTTATCATGTAAAACTTATGAAGTTAGTAAGAAACAACTGCATATGTAGACAAGCCCTAAGGTTTTTGATGCCTTTTCTGCCCAGGAGATGCTTTTGGCTGCCTGGTAGGATTCAGCTGTTAGCCCCTCTCCCCAGAGCTTGCATAGTCTCTGCTGCTTGGTCCTTTCTTAGACGACTGATTTGACTGAACCCTCTCATTGTTTAGCTGAGAAGAGGGTTCATTCACTCTGCAACAGCTGTAGTAAGTGTGGGCTTGATTACTATGCAAGCAACACTTCTCCAGACTCAATAGTCATACACTGGTCTCTGTAAATAGGCAGTCTGTAAATTGGAGACAATTTGTGGTAGAATTTATTTAAAGCCTTTGAAATTCTTATTTTTAGCTACAAATATTCTGTTTCAGTTTTCTGGGTTTGGGGTTTTTTTAAAGCAGCATCGGTTTTTCTTATATTGGATCCCTTCTCTCCAGAGAAGAGATCTAATCTCTTTTTTGTATCTCTAGAGCTTGTAGAAGTCAGATCTGTATACTCAAGAAAATGGGGATTAAGATACAAATACACTGTTCTGGCTATGGATATGAAACGTGGTATGTGCAGGTGTCACGTCCTCTCTCCTTACTGACTAAAAAGTTAATGTAATGTGAGCGGGAGGGGCAGAAAAATTCTCTGGTGTTCTTCATTTCTTTGAGCTGGGGATAGAAGGGTGGGAGGGAAAAAGTCTGCTGAAATAGTGGCATTTGGTGGGGCTAAGGAGTGCAGAGGTATCAAGCTAGCAGAGAATGAGGTCTCTACCTAGAACTGTTGATGGCAGCACTGGAGAAAATCCTTTTCCAGGAATATACTAGTGACGTCTTCATTTTTTCAGTAGGTGAGGTTTTTCTGTACCTGAAATAATCACTCAAGTCCCATAGATGAAGCACAATATCCTTACTGAAACTTGTGATTGCTGAAAAGCACCTCAGAACCAACTATCTTTTTTTTTCGTCAGATTTATTATCTGACAGCACTGGTGACTCACGTGAACTTTGTGCCACCTGTTTGCTTTTTATTTTGGAGTACTGTATTTTGCATGTGTTCTTCTGATCTGTGATGAACTTGCAGGGTATGTAAAGCCATATGAGTTGAAAGAAAATTATGTCCATGTCAGCTCAGCATGAAAGCAAAATTCAAGGGTCAAGTGGCAGAAAACAAATGAAAAGGTAAAATATCACTTGATGCTTTTGCAAAAGAGCAGGGACATATAGGGCCAGGAAAGTCTGTATCACTGTGCCAGCCTTCACAAGAAGGCATCTCAGTACAACAGCAGGAAATGTTTAGGAAAGCATCACCTTGCAAAGCATGGGCTTCTAAAGCCACATGTAAGAAGGCTGGGTAGGAGGAAGAACAGGCCAAGAAACGGAGGTTGCAATATAGGTTCCAGGGATAGCAAGGCAACTTTGGGCAACAAGACTTTAGGATTCAAGCCAGGTATCCTCAAAAGGGCCAAAAGGCTGTCAGTACATCTCTACTTATAACTTTATTTCCGTTTAGCTAAGGAAACTACCTTATCAGCTATGTGCAGAAATATGAGTATGTTCCTCTGTGCAAAGACTCCAGGAGCCGATAAGAACACTACAGGGAAGGAATGATTCAGCTGCTGCTTTTTTTTAGGTACAAAGCAAATTCTGTCAACTAGTGAAAGAATTTACACATTGAAAAATCTAGTAAGCCATGGGTGAAAGAACCCTAGTATCAGCCAGGAATTTTGCTGGAGGGTTGATAGGCAGGCTCTGGAAGGCTTTGCTCTGGCAGCTAAAGGCACTGCCGCCTCCATCCAGCTGTCACTTCTTTCCCTTGATGGAGAGATTGCCGCCAGAGCAGCAAACTCAGCAGATGTGACTGCTCCTTGCTATGCTTTACTAGGTCCTTTCCCGTCGTTCTGTTGCAGGGTAGTGACTTCTTAGAGAAAAGTGAGAACAGGTTTTGACTGCAGCAGTGAGATTCAACAGTTCTAGAAAAAAATTCCGAGCACTGGCAATGTGATTCAGCCAACAAAGCTGCTGTGAGGGATTGACAATGTCAAGCCATCAATGCAGTGAGTACTGCCAGTTCCCAGACTGGGGAGAGCACTGTCTTCAGCTCACTGTAATGTTTTTTGTAATTATAAGTATTAACCTTATTCTAAAGGCTCTGTTCTTTGATAAACCTGAAATTAATGAGCCCCATAATATCAAGACTTCAGTCAGGCAAGTAATTCCACTAGGGATACTAGAAATATTCCATGTTAAACATTTTTTCAAGTGAAGGTCACATGCATCACAGAGCCAGGTTATAATTAGTTAAAATAAATATTCAGCCAAACGAGAGGCCACCAAAAATAACAGTTGTATCAGTGCCCTGTATGTATGTGAGCTGACCCGTGTGTGTGCAAGCATGCGTGTCACACCAAGCCCTACAGGTGGTGTTTTATTTGTCTATATTCATTTTCAAACAAAATTCAAATTGGGGAGCTTGTAGGCATTGTACTACGCCTCATTTTTGCAAATTCAGATTAATTCTGCTCCGGTCTGATGTGGGACAGTACAAAATATGGTCATCTTGGGTGGAGAGAAGCTACACTACTACTTTCATAAGTAAAATAACTCTTTATAAATGTTAAAATAGACAAGGAAAATAGAATAAAGCACAGAAGTGAAGTAGTGAGGAGTTCTTGCCTTGTAGTGGGCAAGTGCAAAAAAGATGAGTGAACATTTAAGAAACAGTTTTAAAATGCATTATGTTATTGAACTTTCACTGTGCTTTTTCTAACGGTTACTGCGAATAGCATGAGAAGTAACATCCTGTGAAATGAGATTATTCCTAGCAGCACATGTCCTGGTTTTTATTGTATTTGATTATTATTTCTTTGTTGAAAATAATGAAGTTTTTTTAATTTAAGCATTTGAAAAAGTACAGTTGCTATTGTTTTGCTAGGTCCCAGTTCTAGATCTCATCATGCAGCAGATCACAGTTCATTCTGATCTGAAGTCAGAGATTTGCTTTGGTATTACACAGCACTCTAAACAGGCTTATTTATTTAAACAACTAATTTGCTTGGATTAGGAAAGTTTATTCAGCATTTCTATGTCCATCAGAGCTCCATCTTTTTATTTTTTTAGTGTTTTAGCTGCTTTGTTCTGGTTTTTTCAGCTGCTTTGTTTTTTTTTTAAATAAATAAGATTAGCCCATGAAAAGCATAAGATGTAGACTTAAGTGCATGCAGCTGAACGTAGGAATGAAAAATCTGATGTACCTGGGTGCTACTTTCACTGAAACCTGAGGCAATAATTCTGCAGTTTCTGGGGGGAGCAGATGGGAGTGGGGTTTGCTCATATGTGGACAGGTAACACACAGAGCAAAGAGAGGTGGAAGACTCCAGGTAGGTGTCAAGCACACGTAATTAGCTCTGGAGAACTGATCACCTATTGAATCCTTTAACTGCATGTGTTACATGGTACCTTGCCTCTATTTGTGACACAGCTGAACCTATACCTCACCTATTCACCTCTGTTTGCTACAGACACCTCTTTAAAATCTTGTAAATCTGAGTTTTTGATCTTCTGCCATTTACATGCTGGTTTGCCTTGTACATCTGTGCCAAAGGCTGACAGTCCCAGATACATTCAGGAGGAAGCATCAAACTGGGGGTCAGGGAAACTGGATTCTCTTCTTCTGCCACATGTGTGCTGTGTGACTTTTGGACATGTTGCTGAATCATACTTCATTACTTCTTCCATTGATAAAGAGTAAAACTAATGCTTGCATACTTGTGTGTAGTGCGTAACAGCCGAGTAGGGACTGTATTTTGTGTAAGTTTTGTGAGAAAGTGAAAGCATGTTCATCTAAGCTCCCTCTGTGTTTTATGTTTTCAAATGAAGTCTACTCTTGGAAGTGTTTTTTTGTCAAGGCAACATAGAGATTGGATGAGAAAGAATTTGTCAGTTGAATTCATCAGTAATTAACTGATCCAATGATGGACGAGAAAAGCATCCACAATTCTCATGGGCAGCCTAATGGATTTCACATTAGGTTGAGTGAGGGGTGACTTGATGGTTTATCACGTGTATGTATGTCATCATTATCTGGGCTGAATGGAGTAGTAGCTAGTTAATGTAATAATGAAAAAGGTAATTTTTCCATCATTTGGATATGAAGGATCACTTCCTTCAGAGATTTTTAGTGTTTCCATGCTGAAAGTTCATTCATGATCTCTGGGAAATTTTAAGCAATCTTTTTAACATAAAATACAAGTCTGAAGCCTGAAGCAAGAGTTATTCAAGCCAGTTCTGTTTTAGGTGGCACTGGTGGAGGATCAGCACCAGCCCATATGAACTTGCCTACTGCCATTTTTAACTCCTTTTCCTATCATTTTATTTAAACATATAAATGTTATACTGGAATTTATCTAGGAGAAATGGTCTTCAGAGGCTAAAGTAAGATCTTGCTCTGCCACTGACTGTTTGCTCTTCTGTCTTTCTTACAAGTAAGCTGGATGCTCCAATCCTTAAAGTTGTATTTCTTACAATATTTTTTTAGGAGTGTTTTTGCTGTTTAGACCAGCACTCTCCTCTGGAGAACACTTGCCTTTTGTGAGTCCATTCTTTACATCATGGCATGTGCTGAAATAGATCCCATCCAACATACTCCACTGTAATTTGTTGTTATTAATGACAATGTAAGGAAATATATCTTCTTCTTTTTTTAATATCTCCAGCAGTAGACACTGAATTTATAGCTACAAACTGAGCCTAGAGGCTTAAAGGATTTTTTTACTTCACAGAATCTTCCAAATCTCTAGTAAAAGGATGTTCAGAAAACATGTTCAGAATGCTGAACAAGTCAAAACTTTCATCCTTTAAATGTAGCAGAAGAGTCTCTTTGCTGATGATTTTTTTTAACCTGCGAGAAGGGAAGCAGGGTCTTGGAGGAGTCTAGATTTTACCTTTCAGTAAAAATCTGATAAAGTTCTTGGATGTACCTTTTAGTCCAGTTCCTTGAGTACAGGCCATCCAGCTGATAGCTCAATGACTGAAAATTCCTGTTCTTTTCCTATGCTTGATGAATGGAGTGATGTTGGTCTAGACTTTATACACACTTGCTTCCCAAAGCGTGCAAGTTCAAAGATAAAACATTTAAGTTGCAGAAAAATTAAAGAGGAAAGCGAGTCCCACTGATGCAATTATTCAGCTTCAAAGGGATTTGTATCATATGCATCATTACCGTGACTGTAGCCTGAAGCAATCCTTTCTGTTCCTATTTTCAGGAAAGTAGCAGGAGGAGAAAGAAATTCAGGTTCACAGTGTAGTGATAGGCTTCTTAGGGCAGAATGTGTGTCTCTGTAGTAAAGGTGCTTTGGTTTAATATCTGAAATGGAGTAAACATGAAAAATCTCTACCAGCACAGAGGCTTGAGATCTAGAAGAACAGGAGTGGTTGGCCATCTGCACATCTTTTGCACTTGTATGAATTTTAGAACTAGGGCTGCACTTTGCTGTTCCTGAAAAGTAAGGTGCTCAGCTGGCACATTTGTGTTATCTCTGTGTTGGTTTGGTCTTTTTAATTAAGTCTGCATATTTGATTAAGTCAGCAGCTGAGGAGATGCAGGCTATGGACATACTGTTCTAGCGATCAGCCATGCCTCCTCATATGCTTGTGGTGTGAAAAGTGAGACGAAAGTCTGCCTAATGTTACAAGGCTAGTGGTACCAATACACCTTGTGGATCGTCTGTGAGAGATGTCCTGGGGATGATCAACCCCATCATAGCTAAACCAAACACATTTGTCAATGAAGAGTGCCTGTGCATTTGTTACACAGAAGTATGCATGACGATATGCATCACTACAATACAAATGTTTACAACTGTCAGAATTCTTGTACTGTTGTTCATCCCAGAGTATAATAAAACACGAAATATACCCTGGGTTTCGTAAGCTTTGATCAGTAATATTGAACTTGCTCTTAAAATTTTGGAATTCCCTAATGACCTTTAAAAATCTATTCTTCTATCTTTCTCTTTCTATCCCAATCTGTCATTTGGAATGCAGATTGGTGAGTTTAAGTACAACTCTTTAGTTTTATTTGCAATTTTATTACAAATTTCAATCTATCACAGATATTTACACAGACAGTAGTTAAAATGCTAGCATGTCTATTTGAGCAGGAGCTTTAGTGATTAAGTACTGCGTAGATGATGCCTTGTGTCCTTTATTAGACCCTCATAATATTTGCTGTTGTGCAGACTGTCGTTGGTGTGTCGATGGTATGCTTCCCTATTCATTTATTTCTGTTACTCTAGATGGCTTTCAATGACTCAGTCACTGACATTCACTTCTTTGGGACTTTGCTGGATGTGCTGTTTTCTGGACTATAACAAATAACTGAGGGGCTGACCTCCCATGACCATTAAAGATGTAGCAATTCTTATCCTCCGTTTGTGTTGGCTATTCTTTGTCCTGTTGTCTTAAATTGTTATAATAGTGGATATGTTCTCTTGTTGTACCAGCAATTTTAATTGGATGTGATAGTCTTGGTTACTGTTTATCCTACCTCCTTGCCTTTATAGCTTCACTATAAACACCTCTGCTGTGTACCTCGTGAGAGACAAATGTCTTTTTGTAGAGAGCAAATTACTTCAACCAGCCAACTGATGGAATAAATTTAAAAAAGAAAGGAAAAAAGAGAGAGCATGTTAAGGAAACACAGCTATTATATCCGCATTGGTAGAGACAGTCGGTGTATTAAACTGTGGACTTCCCAGAGAACTGAGGGTGGCTGATTCGTGTGGGTGTTAGTAAAAGCCAGCTCTGAATATCTGCAAAACTAATATGCAATTGCCTGCCACAGATGAGTGTCTTTTTGATATAAAGTGACAGCTAGAGAGGATTAACTTAAAGTGCAGATAAGATCTGACAAAACTATTTCTAATCCAATTCTTCTTCCAAAGTCTTGTTGCCTGATTGGCAGAACTGTTCTGCCTCCTTCCTTCCCACCAATAACTGGAGGTCTAGCCAGTGCCTTTGCTTATATAGGTTTCACTAAAGTATAACTGATTTCCTAGCTACCATAGGAACCTGAAAAATCAGTGTTGGACATTTGAAACCCCCTGCAATTAATTGATTCATAATCAATGAATATCTGAATCACTTTGTCTATCTGTTAGTCTGAAATGAAGATAACAGATAGCAATTTTTTCTTCTATTTTAAAAACATTCCCTATGGCGCTGATGAAGCTATCTCATCAGTTTGCTCTAAAGTAAAGATAGACGTTTGTTACCTCCCACCTTTTTTACAGTGTTTGCTGGGAGTTTGCTTATGAAACCTGCCTGAGCATCTTTTTCTCATTTTTTCATTATGTCTGTTACAGTTTTATTCTGGCTGTGATGTTTTTGCCGTATATGCTTCAGTAGTCTTTGTGTCAATTTAAATTATCTTTTAAAATTTGGTAGGACAAATTAGATAATTATCTGCAAATAGATTAACGGCACATTAATAAAAATGCTTAGTACACCATTAGAAACAATTGCTGTAATGATGGGTAGCTCAAAATTCAGCTTGCCTTTGTGGACACTTCATAATCAGCAGTGATATTTTTGAAGGCTGTTGTAAGATAATTTATTCTATTTTGGAAGTACATAGCATCCTGTATCTGTCTGTGTGGCCTCCACAGACCTTAAGGAGTTGTGGGCTGCTGGTATCAAGAGCTGATTTTAGCTTTAGGCAATATTAGTTTTCTCACCTCCCCGCAACATTTTTCTTAGTTAGCACTTGTATTATTTCTTACTTATAAGTGACTTCAAAAGATTTGAAGCTTTTTGTCCTAGATGGTCTTGTTTCAAATGAAAAATTAATTAATGGTTGAGATTCATCTCAGAATTTCCATAAATGAAAATAACAGCAGTTTCTGCTGGTTGTGCAGACATGTAAAAAGTATCGCTTTCATTTTGTAAGAGCACGTTGTGTTCTGGATTCCTATGTCATGGGCACTAAGGGTCCTGTCTTTTAGTAAGATCCTTGTGCTTCCTTAGAGCATTCATCTCTATTTACAAGTGACGAGGCAGTCAGTGCTACTAAAGCTGTCAATAAATGCAAATTCTGCAATGAAAAAAAACATAGACCTAATTATTGCTCTCATAAAAAAGCTAATTATGCAAGTACTAAAGTGTCTGTGTTAGGTTAAACTGCTTTGGGGATGTTGGTAACATGAAGCCTTCTGAGACTGGATTCTCGGGTGTGAGCTGCTAGAAAACTTGTCTTCTGATGAATGCAAAAAGACTACAGTGATATGGAAGAGTAGCTAGTACATCACATGGCGGTACCTCTTCAGGTTCCTCTAGGACAGAATGTTCTGCAGCATCCCTGAGTGCCCTCTTTTGGTTTTCAGCTGCATGCTGTTTGCTCCTGGCACGATCAGTGGTGGTCCGTCAGCTAGCTCTGGCACTAGTTGTGATACCTGGTAACCAGTGACCCTGAATGTTGAAGATGCGGTCAGTGGTGATGGTTGGCCTAGGTTATGGTTAAAGGTCCCTGTCAATGCAAACCATTCCATGATTCCAATATTTTCTTACGCAAACTCTAAGAAGCAATATCATACTCTTCAGACTGTTAGGGCTTCTTGAAGTATAATCCTGACAGCCACACAAGATTTGCTGGGGAAGAGAATCAACATCTATCTTAAGACAGATAAATATTTATATCTTACAGAATTTCCTGTATTTCAGAGCAAATAGAGAATAAGAAGCAGTAAGAGTTTTTGCTGTCAGCACAAATTAATTGAAGAAGCAGTGGCTGGACATGAAAACACGAGGAGAAAGAAGAGCAAAAGGAAATTTGCTGAGTGGTACAATTGGCCTGCTGTGTTAAAAGAGAAAAGAAACCTCTTTTGCTCGGTCTTTTGTGTTTTATCTGACTCCTAGGGTAGCATTACTAAGGAGTTAGAGACAAATTCAGAAGAGATTAAATACAGAAAGACATTTTGGTCAACGTGTTTTGGGAACTTGGTAAATGAAGTAGCCTTATAGAGTGGTTCACGTAAACGTATGTAGTTATAAAAGAACACGAGTGGCTGCTTTTAAGTGCTATTCAGGAGACAGTCTAGAAGAAGACCTTCATGCAGTACCAGCTTGCCTTAGCTTAGGGAAGTGGACTGATTCCTGTTGTGTGACTGAGCATTTCTCTGTGGGATTATAGTAGAAGAAAATCCCACAGGCTATTATGTAGGTTGTTTGCCATTTCTGCATTGAGCAAGAAGTGAGATGTGCTGAGGGGGAAGTAGGGAAAAGAGAAGGAAAAGGGAAGTGGATGATACAAGCTTTCTCCAGTTTAAATCAACCAAATGATGAAAGCAGCTTCCTACAAGCTCTGATTTAAATGTAGACTTTCAAAAATAATGTACTTAGCATTTTGAGATGCTCTGAGAAATGAAAGCTTTTCATGTGTGATCTCCTTAAAACAGAGTTCATGTTTGACTTGTCTGGATATGTATGAACAGAGAGAGATAATGCGTCCTGAGAGCCCTTACAGCTTTCAGAGGTGGCTATGTTTTTCATAAATAAACATCCAAATACTGCCATTTTCTTCTCTCAGGAGAAGAGAGGCTTGTTTGAGAATTCCTACTACATAAAGAACCTTACAGCTGTGACCCTTGGCATCTCCAGCATCCCCAGATGATAACATGGTGGAGAGACATAACTCATGGAAACTTCGGGTCAGAACTTTTCCAGATGCTTTGGTGTTCTGTCAAGGGCAAAATATAACTTCCCATCTCTTCAGCTGTTCAAATTCATGTGAGCTCTTCAGACCTGAGCTGTACAGTAGCTTAGTCCCATTCAGCATTGGTTCGATGTGTCAGACTGGCCTTAAACCATTCTGTGGTTTATACAGTACTAGAGCCATTTTTGCCATCTCAGTGAAGATCTGTTTCTCTGAATGCTCTGGTGGTTTGTTCTCAGATGAAGTTAGATGGTAGTTTGGAGGGTAGATGGTGCATGCTCAGCTTTTTGTCACCATGGTTCTCTGTCTGTTGGGCAGCTTTGAAGAATCAGTGTGCGATAACCATCAGCCAGGTTTGAACTGTGCAGCTCACAGCTAAAAGCATTAGTTAACGTTGGAGAAGCCGAGGCACAGAGCCTGTATGTGTTCTGCAGATCAGCACAAGAAAAGAGCCTGCAAAATACACTCACCAGCTGGTTAAAATATACCCTTAAAATGTGTAATTTACACCACACTTCCTATCCCCCGTTAATTCCTTGGCACGTCCTCATGATAGCAATGTAAATGTCACTAGTATTAATTGGGTTTTTAGGAAGTGGAAATTAATAATTATAAAATAAAACCTTGCTTTATTTGTATACTGTTTCACATATATTTGTCTAACACATACAGAAGTCAAAATGTGTGCTTGTAGTGCAGAAATCGTCCCAGCAGTATGCTGCTGCTGGAATCAATATTTAAGGAATAAAGCCTGTGGTTTCTGTTCTGCAAATTAGTCAAATGCTGGAAAAACCTTAGTGAGTTTAAGAGATCCTGACTGAAGAGGTTTTATTCATGGAAAATGTCAAGTTTCCTCTGTTGTGTGATTTAAAGGTAGCTGGGTAGGCTACCTGAGAACTACAGCTCCGAAATCTCTGTCACAGAATTTCAAAACTCTTGACTTTCATTCCAAGCTGGAATAAACCCATATTTTCAAATATCTGCATCCTTTGCAGAGCCACAAGGCCTATTTTCGTGCTGTTCTTCTTCTGACTACCATTTAAATTTACTTCTAAGCAGAGCACTTTACATTCCAGCCTTGTTTATTGAAGTTATTGGTCTTCCATTACTGAGACAACGATACTGCCTTTGCTGTTAAGGCACCCATATTAGGGCATTTAAGTATTTGTATTGCCAGCTGCTAAGTTCGGGCTACAAGTACTATTTCACTGTCTGTTTCATCAATCTTCATTTTAATCCTGTTGAGATGGTGCGTGACATTACTGAGGATCCTAATTATGCTTGCAACAGTGACTCCAAGCAGGCTGTCAAACCAGCGTTCAAAGGGGATGCAGGAAGTTAAGTGCTGTCTTTAAATTAGTTTGCAGACTGGTGATAGGCTATTCGAGCTGAAGTGCAGCTGCATACACCACACGCACGTTGAACAACAGAAGATGCAGAACAGTGTGAGAGGTCCCATAATGTACTGCCACTTTTCCATCCCAGCTGTCTGATCATGCTTGAAGTGTGTGGAAAGACAAATCCCTCAGACTATATTCCCTACCTTTGCTATTGTCTGTGGAGATGAGCCATGGTAAACTCAGTGAACCACATTGAAGATCCAAAAATCAATGCTGTCAATCGACTTCAGTACCAGAGGAAACCAGTGAACGTACCTGTTTAGGCCTGAGTTCAAAAGGTAAACTGATAGGTAGAAAAATAGATTGAATTTGCCACAAGCAAACTTATGTGTAGAATGTGTGTAAGTCCACATACTAGCAGGACAGAATGCCAGTGAAAGAACTAGTAATGAATTACGGGGTCAGTTTTGAAAATGTACAGATGCTTTTATTGCTGCTAAATTTTTTCTAGTCTGGACACCTGAGATACGGGTTGTGATTTTTCAGAAATCCTTATTAAAAATGCATGTATGTAACTGATTTTTCATTTTGGTCCAACTTAAATCTTCATGTCACCTTGTCATTTCTATTCAGTATTCTTGTTATGTGAAGCAGACAAATAAGAGGATTTACAGTTTATTCCCTGTCTCTCAATCACTGCAGTGATATTCCCCGAGGTATAACCATTAGTGTTTGCTCAAGACATTTCTTGCTCTGTTTATACAGTACTAAATATACTTACTACTCAAGGTTTTTGATGCTTCTGATGTATGCTACACAAAACAGGAAAATGAGGGGCATCTCAGTTGCATAATGCTTTCCCTTGGGAAGAGAGAGGAATAGAGGCATAGAATTCCTCTGGGAGAAATTGTTGGAGCAACTTTCAGTTTTGACAAATACTTTGTTTGGATTTTCAAATAAATTCAACAGGATTAAATTTCCTGAGCTCAAATATATGCATACGTAGTACGAGTGTGAAATGCAATGTTAAGCCTGGTGCAAATGTGCATTGGGACTGGGAAATTGAGCATTGGGAAAGCTCGATGTGGAAAGCTGCTTTTCTGATTGATTCTTTCTGTTGCAGAAAGACCTGAGAAAGTGGAAAGAGTCAATGAAGGAAAAGGAAAATTGATCATTGTTGAGGATCAATTGAAGTAATAAATTCAAAATAGGTATTTCCATGGTTTGACTTGAGATGCCCTGCCTTCTTAGTAGTACATGATGTAGACATATGGCTGCTTTATCACGTTCCTGTGAACTTTTACCAATATTCTACTTTGTCTTTTTGAATTTGTCCAGTCAATCTGACCTCAAGTACTTGGGATTTGAATCTGATGAGCTGTCTGCCTTCTGTGCACTTTTTTTTGATAGCCTCAGAGAGACGCTCCTAGCTCACTCAGTAGGACTAAACTGGGACTTTCTGGTCGTTTTGGTCTTACTTGCTTGAGCAGCCTGTTAAATTTGATGCTTGTTTTCATGTTCCTTGAGAGTCAGGGTGGAGAGCCTCACAACCTTCCCCACAGCTCATAGTTCAGCTTCCATTGCAGCCTGCTTCTCTTTTGTCTTGTTGACTTTCTGTAATTTGCTTAGTCCTGCACCTCTACTTGCTCAAGGACTTCTTCTCCTGACAGGTTTTCCTATTTTGATTTACTATTTTGTGATTTACAAAACCTATTAGAAAATTCCATCCCTTCTGTTGGAAGATGCAGCACTTAGTGGTGGAAGTTTATTCTGAGGCAGAAGACAGGTGAATTTAAGACAGAGTATCAGATGTTTTTCACAGGAGCGTATTTCACACCAAAGCATATCTGGGCAAATAACATTTTTCATAAAATATCTTCCATGATTCCTTTTGTATGATTTTAACTGATTTTCCTGGTGTTGACTACTTGTTTGAGGAGCTCATATCTTACACAATAGCTGCAGAGTGGATTGTTTGACATCTTTTGTTCAATGTCTGCAATTTTATTCTGCCACCTTTCTGCACGTTCTGCACAAGCATGTTTCATTTTTTCTGTGCTAGTGATATGTGTATTACCACTAACACAGAACTTGGTGGTAATGCCAACTGGTAATTCCCTATGAATTGAAGTTCCCTGTTTATCAGCGATAACAAAGATGCAAATATGTATTCACATCATTCCTTCACCATTAGATACCATATTAGAATATGAAAAACCACATTTAGGATGGAAAGGGAAGGGTTTTCCTCCATAAGATTTTTATGGTAATTTATATTAGTCAACAGAATTTATCAACATCAGTAAATCCTTGTCTCTCAGAGGTTACTAAGGTGAATTTTATCAATAGAAATGTTCTTAGTAACCTAAGCTTTCGTCCTCTGGGTGACTCTTGCAGTATAGATGCTGGTGATTTGCAATTGGACGTAATTATTTCCTGCCATCTTCTCTACGTAATGTCTGGAAAATTATGATTGTGAACATAAATTCAGGATCTGCTCTGTGCTGATGACTCACAGATTTATCCTTTCTCTGAATCTTCATCCAGCTTAAATATGTTCCTGTGTTTCAGACATCTGTTCAATGTCTAATCACCTAATCTTAAGCAAGTTTTAATCTTCATTTGTTTAATCATTCTGGGCAAGCTGCTACATTCTCATCCATCCCCTATTGCTCAGTTTCGCCCTTTCTTAGGATTTTCACATCTGTCCAGTGTTTAAATATAGCTAATTCTGTCTAGAAAGTAACTCTGATGTGCAGACTTTCTCAATTAAAGTGCACAGCTACAATGTGTTCCTTGCAAAAGCAAAATATTTCTCTTTGCTCTAGATAAACACAAAGTCACCCATGTTGAAGTGACATGGGGTTTTTTTTCTGTCTTGTTACTCTAACAGATACCCCTTCTTGGGTCTGCCTTTGCAGTGGTACACAACACAAAGCTTTTGCTTTTTCTCAGTCTTTTCTGAAGTCCTGAATGCTGCCTTTTATATTTTAAATGGCGTTCAGGTGTCATCTCTTGTTTGTTTTACCTGTTATCATAGAATCATAGAATCACAGGATGTACTGGATTGGAAGGGATCTCCAGAGGTCATGTTGTCCAACATCACTGCAACAAACAGGGCCATCACTTACCACACCAGATTGCCCAGAGCCCCATCCAGCCTGACCTTGAATGTCTCCAGGCAATGAGGCCTCCACCACCTCTCTAGGAAACATATTCCAGTGATCCACCACCCTCAGATTAAATAACTTCTTCCTAATGCCCAGCCTAAATCTACCCTTTTCTAGCTTGAAACCATGAGGCCTCATCCTACTGTTGCATGCCCTTGTGGCATGCAGCATGTAATTATTGTTCACTGCTTTCTCAGTGATCTTGCTTCTGCCATCACTTCCCCTTGCTCAAGGAAAGACCATGCTACTAATTCACACTAAACCTGTGCTAAACCTTTCCTCAGAACGCTTTGGTCACCTTGCCTGCAATTAACTAGGCTTCAAATAAAGCATGGAGATTATCTCTAGTCCTCCTTTGGTTGTTACCGTGTGTATAGAAACATCTGTATTGTCTTTTACAGCGTTCTGTCTGGCTGCAGACTGTTAGTCAGGGTGCATTTACTAACTTAATGTCTTGCGCTGCAACCACTGAGCTGCAAAATTGTTATCTACGTCTTTGTTCTATCATCGTGCTTACTAAAAGGGAAAAGTAAGAAATGCTGCAAACATTCAATCGGATGAAATCCTAGGTGTTCTAAAGAACAAGCCATCCTAGAAAATGTCTTAATTATTTGGTATAAGTAACAACATTCAATTTTCTGCAGTTCGAACACACTGGTTACTTGGGGGTTTCTTTCTATCGCCAGTCTGCTGAGCGTAGTCGCCTATGTTATGATGTGTTTAGGGCAGCATTACCTCCACAGTTGGCCTTCTGAATTCATGTGTTCTTTGGAAAGAGAAACTATCCTCCTGTGTTCTCATTTTCAACATTTTCCAAAAATGAGTGTGTTCTTCGGTGTTTGTATATTCCTGTAAATATCCCAGTGTGTCTCTGGCTCCGTGGCTGCATCCCAGCTGAATTGCCTTTGACATTTCCAGTTTTGATGATGATGGAACCACACATATTTCATTTTTAAAGATCAAATTATCTACAGCAATTAGTTCCTCATCGAATGTCAGGAAAACTGTTTTTTGTGACAGATGGGTAAATATTTTCATTTGGTTAGGGAACAATAAATGTTCCTGGTAATGTGGAATGTGGAGACGTTATTGAATTACTGTGATTGAATCAAGCTCTTTTGAAGCATACATTTATTTCATCTTTGTTAAACTTTCCACACTGTTTCTGTCTCACAAACAAGGTGGAACTGGAATTGTAAGACTGCAGGAAAGTGTTTCAGAGGTGATGTGATGTTAAAGGAACTTAAGTCTGACTAAAAATGTTATTTATGCTCGTAGACACCAGCAATGCTGAAGTTAGACATACGATAGGAAAGCATTCTTTATTAATAAAGGAGCCAGTATCAATCACCTCTTTCTTTTTAGTACAATTACTTTCTGTATACATGGCTTTTTACATTTGCAAAGTATTTCACAAGCTTTAGGAGTTCATAGGACTATTATATTTTGCATTGCTCTCAAATCAGATCTCTTGCAGTATAATAGAAAGTGATTTTGGAGGCATTAGGAAAAAGAAACTAAGAGGGCAAGAACAAGTGATGCGGCTACTTAGAAAATGTGAAGTTCATTATAAAAATGGCAAACTTGAAGTTTCCATTGTTTGAAATATGGTAGCTCAGAATTGTACCAAATTACCCCGTCTCAGCTGTTGAACCAGTAAGAGATCTCACAATTACAACAGTAAATCATATCCATCATCCTGTAGTAGATGCATATAATCTGTAGGCTGAAGCTGAGATTTTAAAGAGTCTTTTGAAGGCTGCAGAATGAATTTGGAGAAGTATTAAATGAAAAACTCCTTTCCATTTTCAGAGTGTTTTTAATGAGTATGGGACCATACTAAAGAGACATTTGTTCAGAAGTCTGTTTGAAATATTTAGGGAGACAGTTACTCTGATGACAGCTCTCAGGTTGTATGTGGTATTTCATATCATCCTTTCCTGGAGTTTTCTTTGCTGAAGCTTATTCTTTGTCATTAAGCTGCTGGAGCTTTTGTCCCCTTTTTGTGCTTAGGCATAACATGCAAACATATACAACCTAAATAGCGTGCAAGGGTCTTTATTTTGATTAATGAAGATCAGTACTGTCCTTAACTGACTTCATTGCAATTCTTGTAGCTTACATCTTGTCAATGTTGATGTGGTGCTTAGGGACATGGTTTAGTAGTGACTTGTCAGTGCTAGGTTAGTGGCTGGATTTGATGATCTTAAAGGCTTTTTTCCAACCAAAGAAATTCTGTGGTTCTAGTAATCGTGCTTTAACCTTTGTATAGTTGAACAGCAGCAATACTTAGGGATTCTGTCTTTGGACTTTTTATTTTTCCTGCTTGCAGTGTGTATCTTGATGATGTGACATGAGTGGTTGGAGACCTGCCTGGTGGAAAAGGACCCAGGGGTGTTGGCCGACAGCTGGCTGAACAGGAGCCAGCAGGGTGCTCAGGTGGCCAAGAAGGCCAAAGACATCCTGGCCTGGATCAGGAATGGTGTAACCAGCAGGAGTAGGGAGGTGATGGCACCCCTGTACTCTGCATTCATGAGACCACACCTTCAGTACTGGGTCCAGTTTTGTGCACCACAGTATAAGAAGGACATTATGGTGCTGGAGCAGATCAAGAGAAGGGCAGTGATGCTAGGGAGAGGCCTGGAAAACATGAAGAGATGCTGAGGGAAAAGAGGTTATTTAGTCTAGAAAAGAGGAGGCTGAGAGGAGACCTTATTACTCTCTACGACGACCTAAAAGGAGGTTGTGGCAGGGCTGATGCTGGTCTCTTCTCCCAAATTACTAATGACAGGATGAGAGGAAATGCCTCAAGCTGCATCAGGTGAGGTTTAGACTGGATCTTAGGAAGAAGTTCTTTCCTGAAGGGTGGTTGGGCACTGGAACAGGCTCCCCAGGGAGGTGGTGAAATCACCAATCCTGGAGGTGTTTAAAAACTGAGTAGCTCGAGCACTTGAGGCCATGGTCTAGGGGTTAGGGAGATGTTGGGATGAGGGCTGAACTTGATCATCCTGGAGGTCCTTTCCAGCCATGATGATTCTATGATCAAAACTTAATAGTTGTCCCTGATAGGAGACGGGAGCAAGGTAGGGCTTTCTCTCTTTTCACAAGGAGCAAGTACCAGGGCAAGAAAAAAAAACGGCCTTAAATTGTGCCAGGGGAGGTTTAGATTGACCATGAGGAATAATTTCTTCTCCAAAAAAGAAGAAGAAGAAGTTGGCCTGGCCTGGCCTGGCACAGGCAGCCCAAGGCAGTGGTGGAGTCGCCATCCCTGGAGGGCTTGGAAAACCATGGAGATGTGGTGTGAAGGACATGGTTTAGTGGTGACTTAGCAGTGCTGGATGAATACTTGGAAAACAGTTCTGTGATTCTGTGTCAAATGTGACTCTTACAGAAGTATTGAAGTTTGTATGAGGTCTACTGATACGAGATCTACTGTTTTGAGTAGTATCATGTAACAGAAAGGCAGAAGTATTCTGATTGATTCAATGGTGACTCAGACTAAAATTTAAACAACTTGGAGGCATCAAATTACCATAAAAATTGGGAATTTACCAGTCAGCACTTGGGATTCCTAGAATAATCTGCTCTTCACAGTCAGAAATGATCAGGACGTCTGTCACATGTCTCATTCATATGACTTTGTTATTTGAAATGAGTTTACAAAGATTTAGTACTGTAAGGAAAGACTCATTAAAAGATGTCAGACATAATGAATTCAATAAGCTTTCACACTGCAATAGAGAAAACAGGACAGGTCATGCTCTTAATTTCAAAACCCAAAAAAAGGCATTCCTTCTTTTGACTCAGCTCCTGCAGCGAGGCTTCCCCTATCAATGTTAGCGGTCGTTAAGGTAACTGGTACTCTATGAGGCAGACAAGGAAGTAAGCTTAGAATCTACATTTAGATATCCACGGTAGACTGCTGATGTTATGAAATGGCAATACTTCATTCATCAGGCTTTGATATAGATTTGGCTAAATCATCTTGTTTCAGAATGTGAAGGCAGAATGACTTGAGATGCATGCCAGCATTCACTTCAAATTCTTAAATATATTAAAAATTTAAAATGTTGCTGTTAAATCTGTACTGGTACCTGAACATCAATCTCTGACACATAGAGGGAGGTTAAACTTTTAAAATTTCCTTTGATTTTTGCTGGCAGTTTTCACCAGCAGAAGTCTGCATGATGTGCAGACCTTTTTGAGTCCCAGCAGGTGGGTTAGTGTGCAAGTATGCACTTAAGTATTGCTTTGGCTGCAGCCTTTTTAAAACTTTGGTGTTACGGTATGGTATTTTGATGCTCATCATAATACTACATATGCCTTAGGTGTCGCTTAGATTTAAATATTCTTCTGTGGTTCACTTGATGTATCCAATTATTTTTTATGTATAATGCCTGTGTGTTACATTTATAACACAATCACTTTTTATATTTCATTTAATGGGGATATTGAAACGTGTGATGTTACGAATGGAAAGGCATAAGCATATACATTCAAAGTTCTATTGCATCAGCATTTTGATCAAGCAGCAGCACAATGCGTATAGAGAAGGCAAAGACTGGAGAGACTGAAGATGCTCCTCAAGTAATAGTAGTCCAGCTATTTGCATTGGAAGTCACTCATTCAGAATAGCCAAAGGAGAATTACATAACATGCTTAAGTGCGTGTAAAGAAAAGAGTCTTCAGCTTCAGCTGCAAAGGCACTTGATCAGAAGAGGTGGTTTTTGAGACCTCTAATCTTTAATGAGTTGCAATGAAAAGCCAGTATTTTAAAGTTTCTTTTGGAATGTACAGTTAGGAAAATAAGTCTTTAAAAGCCTTTTCTTTTCATAATGCTGAAATAAAAGTAGAAATACAATACCATTTTAAAAATAAGAATAAATATGCTGGCAGAAAAGCATAAATCCATAGCAATGATAGTGTCAACATATTTGGATGCAGATGAGATGAGAAAGGCAAATAATTCTGATAATTCACTAGACGAACATACTAGAATTAGAACATTCTCATAAACTTGTGAGTCCACACAGACATAGGAGGTCTTGTAATGTCAGTAATTGCCTTTGCTTTGGGGGCGGGATGTTGGTAACAGATTAATTTCCAGTGGGTTGTGCTGATGGACTACAGTTTAGGCAGACGTGAGCTGCCTGTATCCACAGTTAAGAGCAGGTAGGAAGCTAACCAGCACAGATGTGTAATGCTCAATGTCACTTAATTATCTGTGCTGGCAGGCAGGGTATATTAATATGGAGTGTGTGTTTTTCCTGACATTCATTCCGCTCAGAGCATGGGTGGAGCGAGCCTATAACATATCGTGTAGATGCAAAACCTGAAATTAATCAAAATACCATTTGAGAATACTGTTAGACTCTGTGGTTTTAGTTTACTGAGGATACACAGGATTAAACAGACCTCTGAGTAGTCGTCTTATT
>JAOXOE010012717.1:0-24063 GCA_028565055.1 Phoeniculus purpureus
TTCCCCCTTCAAACCCAGTTTAAAGCCCTATCAATGAGCCCTGCCAATTCCTGCCCCAGGATTCTCTTCCCCCTCTGCGACAAGTGCATCCCTTTGGTTGCTTGGAGCTCCAAAGCCCTGTAAACAGAGCTGTGATTGTAGAATCACAACCCCTGTTGATGACACCAGTTCCAGCACCATGAATTGAGCTGCTGGCTCTTCTTAAATGTTCCCTGGTCCATCACTGATGTTCTTCCTAACATTCAAACTAAACCTCCCCTGACACAGCTTGAGGCCATTTTCTCAGGTCCTGTCATTGTTCACTTGGGAGAAGAGGCCAACACTCACCTCTTTACAACTTCCCTTCAGGTAGATTCAAGTAGGTTTATAACAATTTCAGATGATCAGAGGGTTTAGGTGACTAAAGAGAGGAACTGATGCTATGGTTATAGGGTTGTCCTTGGTTCTATGTCTTTGCAGCTCTGAATCTGACATGTTTTGAAAAGTCCTATCACCATCACTTGGTAGGAGTAGGTAGAAATGAGTGTCTAGAAGTAATGCTTTGGTTGCCTTATGTTGTTTTCCTAACCCTACATATATATGTATAAATATATACACACACATATATACATGAGGATTCATTATTTGGCTCAGAAATAGACTTCATTGACCTTATTTTGTCGAGAACAATCCAGATGGTCTGACCTTGCTGTTTGCAGCACTAGAGATGAAGCTGATCTTACGTCAAGCTGAAGCCTTAATTGCTCTTTGGTCTCACTAAACAAAGTTGAATTTATTTCTCCTGAAAATGTACCCTGCAAGAAACTCAAAAGAGTAAGTGCTATAAAGAGTATTCATAATTTAAATGACAACATGTTTAATACAAAAGACTGTCAAGGAATATGACAAGGTTATGAAGAGAGTTGAACAGATTTTAAGGAGTCTAATGCAGACGGTAGAGCAAAATGAGAAGATTACAAACCTAGATAAGAGACAATGGAAATGGAAATCTTTAGACACGGATGTAAAATTAGTTTAGTGGTCACCTAGCACATCTCTAGCGTTTTAAAATAAAAATGAGTGATAATTTGGGGAAAATAATTAAAAGCACAGTAAAACAAGAAAATTTAAGCTCGAATAACCAAAAGAAGATGGGGCAGCCTGTAAAGAATATTTCAGGTAAAAGTTGAGGTTCTTTCAGTGATTGAAGTTCTCTTATGGATGACAACTTGTAGGGGGTTTTACATAGCTCACATGGTCTTGCACAAGCAGAATGATACTGTGCCTAAGTGAAAAAGGAGTAGCTTAAATTCCGATTTTTCCACTCTCTTCTGCAGGTTTATTGCGTGCACTATCGAACGTCATCCCAGGTGGTTTGTTTGATTTATTAGTAAACTTTTTCCTCTCCCCATGTCCAAGCACATGGAAAGAGCAGTCTTATAAAACATGGGGACAGCAGAAGACATCTCCAAATGCTGCTGAATTGTTTAGCTAAGGATAGTTTCATGCTCTAATTACCAGCAAGCTCACAAGCGATGAAACCAGAGTAGGGAAAATGAGATGCACCACTGAAATGAATGAAGTTACGAGACATCCCAGAGATTATTTCTATCTGTACCCATGTCCCTGAGATGCTCTCCTTTGCCTGGCAGTATCTCATTAAGACGAATGGGCTACTTCACAAGTCCTTGGAGAGTTTCTGAAAGGGCACAGCCACATGAAATAGAGAAATGACAGCATTTACCTTCTCTACCACTTAATGAATACTTACTGGCATTAGGATCAAATGCTTTACATTTTAAAAAATTACAGATAAACACACTCTAGTTCTTTCAATATTTTCACTTTTCTTCCCCAAACATTCACAAAGTTATTGTTGAGGGTTCTTTTTATTCTATTTCTTCTAATTAACTTGTTTAGTGTTTCAGATTCTAAGTGGCAAAAATAAAACAATTTTCTATTACCATTTACAACTCTCATATAGAGCTTCATGACTCCAGCATGTACAGGTTTCCCTGATAGCCCTTTGAAAGCATCTGCTTCCTTTTAAGTACATATGTACCTCATTCCATCTCCAGCTGATCTGAAAGTTGTTAGTCTTAAGAACTCACACTGGCTGAAACACAACCAACCTCCAAAGCAGCAGAATAAACCTGCCTTAGACCAGCTTAATGGAAACTTCAGCCTGCTTATTAAAAAAAAAGAAAAGGTACTAGATAGAAAGAGATTGTGGTAGGTGAACTTTTGGTTGTATTTCGACTGAATCTCCTGTTCAAAATAGGCACAGATAGCAACACATGTTGGGATCTAACCGTGTTCCTTCCCCTCTGAACCAAACTAGCCCTGGATGAAAGTGAGGATTTCCTTGCTGCCTGGGACAACTGAAATTGTCGTGCTGGGGGAAAAGCAGCACATGTCACTATTGCAAATTCTCCTAATCCTGCATGGATTCCTCCTCTGCCTTCCTACAAGGCAGGATAAGTATATCACGGTGCTGTGCCTTCACTGCTAGCTTGCAGAGAGAAAAGATTTTAACAATACTTAATCTTGTCCAACACCTGTAAATGAATAGAGATCAATGGAGTCCAGAGTGATTTGTATACCTGGTAGGAGCAAAGGTGTGCATGTGACAGAGCAAAACTCCTCTTGATAGAGACAGAATGTCATAAGATGATGTAACCTTGCACCAACATGCTGCAGTTTGGGTGGTTCAGGCTGTACATTAGAAGCTTTGGCATCATGAGGGAAGCACAACGCTGGCACATATTGCTCAGAGAGCCTGCAAAACACCTTCCTCTGCAATTTTCAAGACTCAGCTAAAGAAAGTTAGGCTGACCTTATTTGAAGTTTGTGACAATCCTGCTTCAGGCATTAGGTTGACCTAGATGACCTTGGGACTTTCCTTCCAACCCAACTAATATTTCTAACATTCTCTGAGCATCACACACTTAAAGAGGCCAGGCTAAATGCCTTAAGGCAACAAATGGAACGGTCTTTGTAGAGCTGTCAGGTGGTGGAGAGGTATTTGAATCTGCTGCTCACCTGTAGCACCTTTGGGATTATGGATTGATTTCCAAGTAGGCGGTTTAAGTATGTTCTAATACTCCTCAGTCAAAATTTGTTACCATACAAAGTTTTAGCTTTAAGGAATCTGTAGCTCCCTTAGTGAGTTTGAGAAGAGGAAATACACATTCCTTTCTCATGCTTTTAAAAACCATTGTTAATGTCAGAGTGTATTACAATACAGAAAGGTAACGGACAGTATTTTTCCTGAATGTGAATTTTTCATCTCTCTATTTTAACAGTTACTAGATACGTTCTGGCAGTCAAAGCCTCAGCTGATGATGTAACACCCTCGTCTTATGCAACATTTAAGATGTACTGCTCTTTTAAATTTGCCTAAAACAATTGGAAGGTTCTTGAATAGCTGAGCTGAAATTCATGGCTACTACTGAAGACATAAGGTTTTCAGCATTTCCACTCTCTTGCTTCAGAGGATCAAGCATTTAGCAACACTGGATGAGGGAAAAGCGGTGGATACTGTCTACCTGTGATCCTGTGAACACAAGACTTCACTGAACACATTGCAAACCTAAGAACAATGAAGAGGCAGATTACATGTATTTTCCAATTATTCTATCAAGTACTTGAGAGGTTGATTCTTTCAACTCAACATATTTTAACATATTTTTTACTGAACAACTGTTATGCAAGAAATTATACAACTCAATCTGTTTAAAATGTCACTTCCTTTTGCACTCTTACAGACAGCTATGAAGTAAAAGTGCTTTTCCAAACATGACCAACCTATGTTAGTTGAAAATAAATAGGTTAAAGAAATCCAAGGTTAACCTGGAAGTGTTCAAGGCCAGGTTAGACAGAGCCTTGAGCAACCTGGTCTAGTGGGAGGTGTCCCTGCCCAGGCAGTGGGGTTGGAACTAGATGATCTTTAAAGTCCTTTCCAACCCCAGCCATTCTGTGGTTCTATGTTTCAAAAGACTATAAAAGCAAACTCGCTCTAAGTGGATGGATATTTCAGCAAAAATATTTTAAGAAGTACTTTCAAACTAGGTTTTAGGTAGAACTCTTTCCAGAAGCAGGAATTCTTCCTCATCTCACAAAATCTGCTGAAAGTATCGATTTTCTATTAGAAATACCTTGTTGCCCGAACATTGCTCCATGTATTTGTTTTGAGCACTGCTTCTAATGTTTTAAGCGTTTTCTGTTTGAGAATGGAAATGAAAAGAATAAAATACTTCAAGCCAGTTGAGTTGAAGGCAGTTTTGCATGCTTAGCTGATGGAACAGAGAAATTAGCATGTTTGTAAGCAACTGGATAAACAGTCTTCAGGAAACAGAGCCATACATCCATGGGCATTAATTCTGCAATTAACCAAATGACAACAACAATGCAGAGTAGCCAAAGGACACACTTTACTAGAAGAGTGACGTTAAGGACTGCCAGATAAAGGAAACAAAGTTGTGATTCTCTCTTCTTCCTGTCTTTCAAAACATCTAGAGAAACGGCTTGTGTGGAGCCATTCAACTTCTTCTATAGTGATGTCAGCTTTGCAGTTATACTTGGCATAACAGCTTTGATTAAACATTTTATATAATTGTAAGCTTCCTGAGGGGACTCAGAATGGAGCTATCAGGTGCTTGGGTTACATTCCAGATGGCTACAGATTTGCTCAGCTTCAGACTTCTCTTCCCACTGATGATATAAAACCACAGTGGCATTCATTTGTAAACAATTCTGGGAACTGAGCTGAATTTCAAAGAAATGCAGAAAATCAGCAGCTTTGTGTATAAAACAAAGCAGACATTTTGCAATTCTTTTTTAAGCAATTCCCACATTTTAGCTTGAATAGTTTTTGAACCTTTGTCTGCAAGCATTGTACTCTAAAAGCACTGCTTTTACATCAGGGTTACAAATGAACTGAAATGGCCTTCTACAGTTAATAATTCTCCACTCTCTATTTAACATGTAGCTAGATAGATACTAGAGTCAACATAATGAGAATCAGCCAGTCATGGTAAGAAATTGTGGAGAAGGTAGCCCATAATCATACTCATTTGGGCTACCCTCACACCTGACCATTACCCAGATAAACTTTCTTTACTACAGAAAGTTAAGTTCTGTGAGAGGCGGCTAGCCAGGACCTAATCTCACCAACAGAAGCTGCAATTTCGGGGTATACATTAGGATATTTGGGAACAAACCTGGGGACAATTCTGCTCCATATTCCAGAGAGTTTCAGATGTTGAGAGCTCAAAGACAATCAAACAGTCATCCTCAGAAACCCCTAATAAGCCTGTTCCACCATTTGCTGTTTCCCTGGTTTTAGTGGGCTATGGACTAGTCATTCCTGTGAGTCGACTAGTTTAACATGAGCATAGTAATAGATAAGGACTGGCTTCTGGCATTTTTCTACCCCAAGAAATAGGGATCTAGCGTGACAATATGAGGATGCCTGAGGAAGAGCGAGTGGCTGTATAGGACTGAATACAGGTTTTTGCATTTCACCAGAAGTCCAATGATAACAATAATGACTTTGTCCTGCAAGAATTCTTTCAAAAAGTGGCTATAGATGGTTTAGGTTGGAAGGGACCAGAGATTATCTAGTTACAACCTCCCTGACACAGGCAGAGACACTTCTCACCAGACCAGGTTGCCCATCCAAACTGGCTTTAAACACTTCCAGGAAGGGAGCATCTACAACCTCCCAGGGCAACCTGTGTTCCAGTGCCTCAGCACCGCCAAAGGAATTTCTTCCTAAGACTCAACCTAAATCTTGAAAGTGTTCCCCGTTGTCCTAGCAGTAGATGCTTCACATAAAACTCCCTCTCCAGCTTTCCTGTAGGATCCCTTCAGGCACTGCAAGGCTCACCCTTGAGCCGCCTTCTGTCCTGAACAGCCCAAATTCCTTCAGTCTGACTTCATAGGAGAGATGCTCCAGCCTCTGATAGACAGAGGTTTGAAAAGGGTTTTTTTTCCCCCCTGACTCAGAATCACAGTTCTGGTCCATGTCCCAAACAAAATTATAATGCAGAATGAGAACCAAGATAATGGTAACGACTACAGGGAGGTTACTAGCTGAGAGTAAAGGTTTATTACAGCTACTGCTACTTACAGAATCACTCAAAACAGTGACTGCACTGAAATTAATGCCTGATAACCACGGATGGAGAACAAACAACACAAAAGGAGTTTGTCCACCCAAATTCCTTTAGTTCATTCAGTGTTGTCTGCTTTTTACTGATAGCAAAGAAAGATGGAAAAGCAAGTTCTTTTTCACACAACATCTAGATTGACTTTACTCTCCTGTCAAAAGCTACAGAGGGAAAGGCACACCTTTGGAATGGGCTTCACTGCTATGCCAGCAGACTGTAGATTTCAGCTGGAGATTCATCAGAATACTGTATGACAGGCTTAATTTTCTTCTATAAAGCTACCAAGGAATCTAAACATGGGTAGTAATTTGAAAAGTTAACATAAAAAGAATCTACCATCAGGCTGTCCTATCAAAGTAAGGTAAGACCAACCAGCTCTTGGATCTTAGGGTATTTCAAACACCACTTCACTGAGAGTAAGCAGAACAGAGCCACTGCACAGACACATCTCAACACATGAACTGATTAATTCTGTGGGAAGACCTTTGGCTTCTTATCAATATAGTTTGCAGAGATTACCTTTGACTGACAGAGGAAGTAAGAGTTAAAGCAATATCTCACAGTACAGGTTTCTTTGAAACAAAGTAGTGTACTAATCTTAAACACAGAGTAAAGGTCTGCTGAATCTGATCTCAGATCAGGATGGTGAACTACAATTCTTTAAGCTTCTGCAACTTTTTTCCCCAGGTTTCAAAGAAAGGTCAATAAAAGATTTAGCCAATTTGCTATGAGTGGTAATTTGATGAAAAATAAGTCTTACATTCTATCATATTATTAAAATGTCATGCCTGAACTGTATTGCAGATATAGCAACCTAATTGAAAGAACATTCTTTCAACTCATAAGTGTACAATACTACGGGACAGGTATTAGAGGCTTTAAATAATAATTTATAAGTGTAAAGATTTTCAAGAAAATCCCTGAAATTATTCTCTTTCCATAAATAAAACTCCCAGTAAACATCCCTTCTAGAACCTGCTGTGCTGCTGCCCAACATCTAAAAGTTCAGCAAGTTACATTTCAAAGTCAGAAACGTCTAAAGATCGTCTTCTTAGCTACCCTCAGTGCAGCCTTTATGTTTTTACACATTTGTGTTTTAGATGTCCCGCTGAAATACTGCAAGAGGACACAGTAAGCATATGAACGGCTAAACCAACAGGTGTTTGGAGAGATCTGCGGGCATGTGTAACGCCAAGATGTTCTGACGATAGGGTACATCCTTTTGCAGCTATAGTGATGCTATCACAGCATCTACCTACCAAAGCGGTCTGCCATGCCACCCTGTTGGCAATGCTTATTCAAATATTAAGTCTCTTAATTACATATTAAAAGTTTAGGCACATGCTGGTTGTCTTCTGCATTTTGAATATTGCAAGGTTCAATTCTGTTCAGTTTCACAACCTTTTTTGTACCTCTGAAGCAGAAGATAATTTCACTCACCTACTGTTAAAATTGCTTACAGGTAAAATGGAAAGTCCCATGAAGAAATCGTTCGTTGAATTAATCATCTCATAGATATATAAAGGAGAACTCTTCCTGGTCTAAGACTTGTGACCACTCTGAGGCAAGGTTGCTTGCCTGACTTGCTAGCCATTACAAGTAATCAGAAAATTTGTTGGGAAAGACATATTAATCACATGTCTTAGTGCTAAGAGATTTTTCTTCCAGGGCAGTCTTGTATCGTTCATCATTTTTAAATATTTCAGGAGACACATATGAACATTTCAAATAAAAAATGAATTTGCATTAGAGATAGATTAATCTATAATTCATTCTAGAGTAATTCTGGGTCAAGTAGTGCCTGGCTTTTCTGCAGCTCCCTGCAGCTTCACAGAGCTGCAGAAAGGAATAAATCCTCTGTGTCTTCTCTTGTGCATCCATCTAGGAAGAACACTGACTAATACAGCTGTTCTTTCTGCATTTTTGCCTAGAGAGGAGTCTCTGGACTGCTTGGACAATCCTTGGGAAGACAGAAATAAGTGAATAGTCTGGTCTCTTTGAACAGCTGTTGCTGGAGGTGCACATTACGCTTGCTGCACCTTTTGGAGGTCATGAAAAGGACACGGATTTTTCTGAAGGATGCAGAAGAAGAGAGGGAAGTGAACTGGCACGCTGTGTTTGCTAAAATACACTTTCACGTAACAGCCAAGTGCCAGTGCACCTGACCCCACTTCAGTTATTCCTAAGTAAAGGAATCTGGGAGTAAAAAAGCCTCCAGCTACACAAAAAAAGAGAAAACCCAAAAAAGATAAAAGATTGTGAAGATAAGGAAAGAGGCAGCGTTTCCTTCCACATTTAAGCAGAAAAAAGGACAACTCCTCACTTCTAAATAAATTACAATACTAGCACAGAGTTTAAGGCAAATTAAACTGTTTCAATTGGCAACAAAAGCTTCCCACAGCAAACAGGTTCAGCATTTTTAGGTCACAGGTTCTGGCACGGTTAACCCAGAAGATCCATCACATATTTACTGGAGCTGGCAGCTTCTTTGCTCAAACAGGACTACAATAAAGACCCCACAGAAGCTCAAGCCTTTCTAAGAAAAGCAGCTACGTACCTT
Organism: Phoeniculus purpureus; assembly: GCA_028565055.1. Taxonomy (NCBI): domain Eukaryota; kingdom Metazoa; phylum Chordata; class Aves; order Bucerotiformes; family Phoeniculidae; genus Phoeniculus; species Phoeniculus purpureus. The sequence continues at coordinate 8,713 of JAOXOE010012717.1, forward strand.
TTTCTTGGATGGAAACTTACACCTACATCATCACCTTATGCAGACAATCATTTTGTGACACACACTTCTGCAGTGAAGCCAATGACTTTAAAGACAATGGGAAAACACAGCGAAGGATGTGATAACAGCAAGCAAAGGCAGAGAAAGTCCCTTCTGGATGTTATCTCAGGGCAATGCAATCACAGAGCATCTGTCATCTATGGCTAAATGTTAGGGAATAATGAATTCTCTCTACTGTACCGTAGAGAAAAAAATTAGATCATAATGAGCTAAATGCAAAATTATCTGTTGTAAATCCTCAGAAGAAGAGTAAATTATGTCACATGAGGAACAAACTAAGTGTGTTCATTTCATAAACAGTCCCGAGGAAAACAACTCGAGTGGGACATGAGCCAAAAACACACGAGCACAGCCCAAATGCCAACCCTATCCTAGGCTTTCCACCTGTTAAGAACAGCTATTGTATTAGTATACGTCCACGGTCTTTACACTCTAATAAAATTATACATTGGAGATAAAAACATAGGGGGAAAAATGTTTCCTTAACAGTATGAGATAAACTAAAACTGAAGTTGTTTTTATTATCTTGGCCTCAAATACTTACAAAACATACAACCTTCCCTTAATTGTACCCGAGGAACTGAAATGTGATGCTAATGCACAATTCTGCTATTAGCATACTTTATCTAATGACATTTAAATTAAATATTGTGCGTGTTTTATTCCTAAAAGCCAAGTTATTGTCATTTTCTAGGATCAAACAATACCACTTTCCCATCCCAATTAAAAGCAGTCACTGTAGCAAACAGTTTCCACCTGAACACTTTCCTCTCTGCCTAGGTGTTTACATGTCCCTTGGCATATGTCTCCTTTCCTGCAGCAGCAGCTCAACATTTCTCCAGCCTACAGTATAAGTCAAAGCAGGTTACCCAGTGCTGCAACTGAAGCTACGAAGGCAAGGAAGTAACAGATAAGGGGGTTCTCATGTGTATTTCTACTTTTTAATTCCTTTCTGTATTTCCTCTTTCCCATCTCACAAATTCATTAGAAGCTCATCAACAATTCTGGGCCTACAGATGCTAGGAAGCAGCTTCTAGCACATCTCCGTGTCTCAGGAGAGGCTATGCCCAGGAACACGATCACTGTGTACCTGGAAAATTAGCCAGTGCTGCTCGGCACAAAATGCCTCTTAGCCACGTCTGCCATAGGATGAAGTTATAAGCTAAAAACCTCCTGTGAGCTCTCATACAGCATCCACTGAGATGCAGGACAAAATAAACAAGAGATTTCAAAGTTACTCATGCAAGCAACTCAGAACTGTGTCCAACCCTCTTCTTGCACCTTCTTTATCTCTGATCTTTTTCCTTATAGATGAGTTCTTGCATGATTTTGTTGAATATCATTTATATATATATATCCACACACATACACACGATTAAAAGTGATGCTTTGATACAAAAGAGTATTTTCAGAACAACAACAGAAAGACATGAAACAATTACTAAACATAAAACGTTGACACTCATACTGTGCATTCAATCCAGTTAAGTTTCACAGAACATCTCCAAAGGTTTCCTTGAACTCTTCCAGTGTTTGCTTTGGTGTGAACTGGGTTCATCCCTCTAAATTATACTGGCTGTCATCAACTTTAAATTATTCACAGTTAATGAGGTATAGAAAAGCCCTTAGCACTCCTGAGGTTAAAAGTACAGACATGGTGTTCTGACACCTCCGAAGGCATGATGCCTTTACGGCCAGTGAAATTGCTTTAAATTGGTAATATGCTACCTACAACACCGAATAGTAATGGCTCTGAACCCCACAGCTCAGGCCATACTGCTCTGGGTATCCTGTAAGTGGAGTATTGAATATAATTCCTGCTGCAGAGATAACAATTTAATACAATAACAGATTCAGTGTAATGTTCTAAAAAATATTATGACCCATTTGTGACCTCAGCCATACTAGTACCATCCTGCTATGACTTCCATGCAATTCTCCCATCAGCAGTTTTTTCCACACGACCCAAGTGTAGGTATGAAATTTATCTTTTACAGTGTGTCATGAAGAAAGCAAATACCACTGTCCCTATTAACTTCCAATAGAACTGATTTACCTACCAGTATTTCTTTAATCAGAGCATAAGCATTCGTACCTTTGGTCTGGGATATCTACTTTTAAGTGAATCATTCCAGGCTGTTGAATTCTACAATATTAAGAAGACATCTAGACATACATGACAGAAAAAAACACATCAAAAAATGCTCATTTCAAGACAGGACCGCTCAGGTAACAAGCGCTTTGTCTACAGCACAGTTGAGTGGAGACAGTGCTCAACCACAGCTGTGGGCTGCAGACTGAGTTATTCTAATTCCTGTACACACTTTGCACAGTAACACAGCACTATATGAAGATAGCGTGGCATTTACTGGCTCCCTGTGCACCATCTTCACTGAACAGTGCCTCAGCCATCTGCTGTTTCCCAGCATCTGAGCACTCCTGTAGGGCTGCTTCCACCTTTTTGCCTCCTCGAGCAGGGTGATTTTCTACATTCCTCTAGACTGCCAAGGTTGGACACCGAAGGAGAAGCATTCTGAACACAAGACACCACACAGTCTTTTGGATAGTGGAACCAGAAAAAAGCTAAGTTAACTCACTATCTGGAGAAACATAAAATTACTGTGGGCCACAATGATAAGGAACCACAGCGCTTATTCGTGGTTCATCCTCATTGTACCGACTCGCACGCAGAAATGCAGACACCTGGAAGTGAACGCACAGGGCTCTTTTCAGTTTTATGCAAATGAATACCAATATTTGCAGTGCATTCTTTAAAAAAAAAATCCAAGTGATTTCATGGCTAGTTCTTTTTTTACAACATTAGAGATGTCATTTCTTAGCCACACCAAAGTCAGCTTTTTTCCTCAGTTATCAACTGAAAGGGCCACAAATGTCACCTTCAGTTGGTGTAGCTACAAGTTGTTCTTTGCAGTATTTCCACAAATCAGGAAGTCACAAGTATGCTTCAGATAAATACAGTAAAAAACACATACATCTTCCCACATGAGGATCATTCAAAAGGAATTAAATGGAATTTTGTATAAGTGGTAAGACAGAGAGCAAAGTTTAGCAGCTAGAAAACTAAACTCGCAGGTCCAGAGACAGGTAACTTGCACATTAAGAAGAAAGTAGAAAAAATATCTGTAATGTTATCATAAACCATTTGATAGTGTCCATCCAACTGTGTCCCACTGGCAGCAACTGCACCGCAGAACTCCTCAACACAAGCCAAGCATTTTGTCAGTACTTACAAAGGAGCAATCCTGCACATCATTTAATCTTCCTGCACTTACTGCCATTGTTTTAGAACAATAAGGTCATCTCCTTTTGCTATAATTTTTCTAAATACATGAACTATGCTTCTCTATGATACATCAGATACAACGTGCTGTGTTTTTGTTGTCCATAGCACTAATATTTTAGCTTGAAACAAATCCCAAAGGTCTGCTATTGGCGGACAGCAGACGGAAGTGATGATCACATCAGCATAAGTAGCTTTGTTTTCAGTGGCTAGAAAACTTCCTAAAGTAATATGTGTTCTGTTTATGTGTTCCTCTCTCATTCTTTGTGTACTCTGAGGTGGGTTCCACAGAAGTGGAACTGAATGAAGTCTTCTCCTTCTTAGGGAAGATTTACTTTTCTGAGAGGTTCAAGAGAAGCTTGAGACCACTCATTGATTCAGCACTGCCAAACATTGCTCGTGAGGATATGAACTTCTCCGACTTTGTGGAAAGTCAATGACTTTGGAGATGCTCAGAACTTTGATGCCAACTCTGACCTTTGACAATTAGAAAACTCGATCTATTACCTGCATGAATAACCTTATCTTAATTGCCAGCAAGTGAAACCAGCATTTATTTTATTTTAGTACTTCAGACTTCCGTGTATTCACCATAAAAAAAGTTGCATTTGTGGTCCTTGCAGGCAACCGAAGCTCGTGAGGCCAATTAAGATGAGCAGAGCCACACAGACATTTTGATAAAGGCAAGGACAAACTGTGCAGGAGCAGATGCTTTGATCTGAATCCCAGCCTGAGTAAGAGGGCAAACAGAATGAAACCTCATTACAAAGCACTGAAACTGGCATTAAACTGTTGCCAAGGAAAGGAGACTGGGTTCCATCCCCTTTGGTAAAAAAGCGTGGCTCAGCGTTGTGCCAGTTCAAGATTCTGGTTTATTTTCACATCTACGTCTAGAACAAAATGAGCCAATATTGTGACACTAACAGAATATTCAAATGCATTTGATTAAATTCAGAAAAGCCCTCCCGTGACCTCAGAACCTGCTGTCTTCACTGCAAACTTCACTCATCACAGAAGTGACAGGCTGGTTTCCTCTGTGCTCTTTTATAGGGTTGTATGTAACAGCCTGAACTTTCTGCAGGGTTCCTGGAATGCCCTCTTTTTATTTTCAGATTTCCTTTCCAAGAACTCTTCTTCACACCATTCTTCTCTACGCACCCAGTTCTGCTTCCACGTGCACACAGGTGTCCCTGAAGCCCCACGTTTCAGAAGCCATACACACACACAGTCGCTTTTCAAGTCATTTTCCATTCAGTAAGAATCACAAAATTTCACAGCAGGGTTTGCCGTTTCCAGCAGGGTCCCCCACACTATCCTCAGAGTGATAGTCAGAAGGAAAAAGATAAGGAAGAGGAATAAATGAGAACTAGATGACTGCAGCTAACTTTTGCCTCTTGTGGCATTCAAGCAAACCCATTGGAGGAACTCAGCACAATTTCACCAAGGTTTTCAGAAGGCAGCAGGTAACAGATATCACCCAAAGGTGCTGAGGCTGAAATCCACCAGACCACAGCACACAGATCTAGCTTACCTGATACTACTTTGGAAACAAGAAACACACAGCTCTGAATGTTATGGCCACTGTTACAACAACACAGGTTTTGCCAAGTTCTGCAGAATGGGACACCAGTCCCGTGCACCTCCTTATTAGCCGCAGTAGTCTGAAAGGGTCTCTTTCCCCCAAAGATGTACCTAGTCCCTAATAACTACTGTTCTTCTGCAGTGGTTTTGCAGGAGAACATTTTGAATTACAGAAACATTATTGAATATTTTATTCTCAGTATAGTGTTCATGCACGATGGAGCTATTCCAGGGTATTTTAACTGGCGGGCTTATTTACAGGTGAACTGAGAGTTCGGTCTTATATGAAACGTAAGTTCATCGCAAAGATTAACTGTACTTGGGAGTCAGGTACTTAATGATGAGTCTGAGTAGGCAAAAAAAATATTTTATAAAAAACTAATTCCAAGTATTCAAATCCAAAAGATAGTTCTAAAAATCTTACCACTGGCTTTACAGGAAGAAGAGAGTAGGATGTCTGTTCATCCCACTGAAACACACTTCACAATCGTCTCTGTATAACTTACGAAAGCCGGTAATCATTTCAACATACAATAAACAAAGACAATAAATAAACAAAATTATAATAATGAGCCACAAAACTTGGACTCTGAATAACCAGGTGAAGGTGTGTAACAGAGTTTGGGGTGAGTACATTATTTAGCACTATGAGGTGTTTTTAATGAGATACGTATTGGTGAATGTTACACTAATAGAGTGCTAATCGTGTATGGCCCTTAAAGACGTCGTCTTACACAGAGACACCGGAACACCTAATGGATGTCATCAGAATCTGCACAGCTACTTCACAGATGGAAAAACTGGGACAAAAAGGACAAAAACCACCTGGCAAAGGGAGCAGTCCGCAACACCCACATATTGACCTTATATCTCAAAAATCCCACAGAAGTATTCCTAACCCAGTCCTGTGCCAAAGGAGGGCTGTCCATACTCACAGGTTTTACTCACAGACTGTTCAAGTTAAAGAAAATACAGCTTGATTTGTATGTGCAGCATCTTGCAGTTGGCTCACAGACTTTTCCAAACCATCTTGTTCCAATGCTTAGCATAAACACCTGATAGGCATCTTCTGCGAGTTTCAGATCTCATCTATACACCAACAGCTGCCTGCGTTGTCTTTCTGAACACATAAAGCTTCCAGGCCTTACATCAGAATGAAAACACACCAGATAAAGTCTAACTGCTTTGATTCTGTGTCTTTGATGAACATCAGAGTAAGTAAGGGCAAAGTATAAAGAGACACGAGTAAGAAAGATAATGTCAAGGTAATGATTTGATTGATTAGATTCATTGCTTGTCATCAAGACAGTCGTAAGAATAACCAGCTGCAGCACAGTTGCTGCTACTATAGCACTGCAATAGACCAGGACACCCCCTTCAGTAACATTTCACTGTCTGGTGGGGTATCATTAGATCAATTTTATCAAGTAGAGCATTTTGTCAGTATTTACTGTATGTATTTGGCAGTCAGTACCTAAAGGTTATGATTTCATCCAAGGAAGACTGATGTGCAAACTCAAATTCACAGAATCATAGAATAATTTAGGCTGGAAAAGACCTTCAAGTCCCTTGAGCCTAATCACCAATGGACATTACCAAGCCCACCACCTAAGCTCCATGGATACACAAACTTAACACATCCAAGGATTATTATTAAACCCTCCTTCCCCGGGCAGTCTGTACCAAGGACTTCTTTCAACAAAGACGTTTTTCCTAATGTCCAGCCTAAACTTCCCCTGGTGCAACTTGAGGCCATTTCCTCTTGTCCTGTTACTTCTGAGAAGATACCAACCCTCACGTCTCTACAATGTCCTTTTAGGTAGTTGTAGACAGGAACCAGGGCCAACCTTCAGGCTCCTTTTCTTCAGACTAAATAGCCCCAGCTCCCTCAGAAGCTCCTGACAAGACTTGTTCTCCACACCCTTCACACCAGCATTGTTGCCCTTCTTTGGACCCACTCCACCTCTATGTCCTTCATGGAGTACGGGGCCCAAAACTGATCACAGTATTCAAGGTGTGGCTTCACCCACGCCAAGTACAGGGTGATGATCTCTTCTGTACTTCTGCTGGAAGCACGATTTCTAACACCAGCCAGGACGCTATTGGCCTTCTTAGCCACCTGAGCACACTGCTGGCCCACATTTAGCTGACAGTTCATTGAAACGACAATTCATTTACAGTGTTCACAGATCTTTGAGTTCATGTCTGAGTTATCCACTTAACCCTTTTTTGGGATACAAACCAATGTGCCGCTCACATAAAGTAGCGCATCCCTGTCAATTCTGGAATAGGAGCTCTGGCTTGGAAGCTCACTCCGGCCACATGGGATGACAAAGCCGCACAAGGACGCTGAAGTTGGAGATGAGAAAACTCAGTTTTCAGAATAACAGCTCATGTTTACAGCTCTTGTTGACTTTGAAATCTAAGATCATTTGGCTCGTTATTTACAGGTCACAACCTGAGCCTAGCTATGACCTGCCACATATGGCAGGTCCTGAGAGACAAAGACAACTGGACAGAAGCACAGCCATAAAACATAAAGCACTAAGGTCAGCTTGTACTTGTAAAGGCTTTAGAAAGATGGTATTCACAGACAGCTTCTATTCATTACAGAACATGTTTCTCAGTTCCCACTGCTGACTCACAGGAATTAATCAGGAAAACAGAGTCAAGATGGGAAGACTCTGGCAGACAGTTCACTGTTGGCAGCTAAGCTTCTTCACAACAGTGAATTTGGTGCTAGGGGCAGGAAAGGAGGTGTCATGAAAACCTACAAAAGGAAAGTTCTTACGTTACTTAATTTGAAAGGTACCAAAAATGGATAGAGGAGTGTGGAATAGTTAGGCTGACAACACCATCCTTTTGGGTACAGCAGGAAAGGCCATAAAAAAACAAACCCAAGGAACTGGAAAAAGCAGCAAGGTTTATGAAAAGCTGGTTCTCATTCTATGCTGAGTGTTTCTTTAATGACGGAACAGTCTCCATCACCTATGTCAGCGTAAAGGGTTAATAATTGCGCTGTTCTGCCACTACTGAAGTGGAACAGAAAAAAAAGTGCAAAGTTGCAGTGGTGCAAAGCACAACAGAACTCCAGTCAAAACCAAGGCTTTTGTATGCCAACTCAGAGGCATCAGGTTTTCAACCGTTAAGCAAACACCCACAGGAGTTGGGGTCACACACAGTCACAGAGACTGCAGATGCATTTCCCAGCCAGTAACCTTTAATCGTGTGAGATTTTATTTCAGCTCTCTACCCCCTATGGTAACTTCTTAACATCTTTTCATTGATCCTCAAAGAAAATAATTGCCCTTTGATATTTTAGACTGCTTCATTCTTTCCCCTCCCCCACACACCATATTTATCTCAGAACATTGTCAAAAAGGAGTTTCACCTTTAAAAAAAAAAAGTATGTTAGGTTGGATGTTAGGAAGCCCTTCCTCACAGAAAGGGTGACCAGACACTGGAATGAGCTGCCCAGGGCAGTGGTGGATTCCCCATCCCTGGGGGTGTTTAAGGACAGCCTGGCTGTGGCCCTTAGTGCCCTGGTCCGGCCACTGTGGTGATGTTAGTTCATGGGCTGGATGAGCTCAGAGGGCTTTTCCAGCCTCCATAATTCTCGGATTCTCTGATTCTGAGACATTACTTGGGGTTTATACTGCTCTGCATTTAGTATCTTCCAAGATGACTCCAAGCTGCCAAGGTAAGCGACTGGGCAAATGTTTTCTAAAACGTGCAATCTGCTCCATACTGCTGATTCTTTGCAAGTTCATTCGTCCATCAGGCATCTTCTAATTCAAAAGCTAGGCTTTCCAAAACAGGTTTGTGTTTTAAGTAAGCGCACCTCAACAAAGAAACAAACAACATGCCGGTTACTGACATTCCAGATCACCAGTCGTACAGGGTGTTCTGTGTTGTGAGACCACACCTGTCCAAGACTGCTAGGGTTAGTTCATGTTAACAAAGTCTCTTGCAAGAATTGTTTCCATTGAGGTACAAAGTGCAAAAAATTAATGGTCTGGCCAAGCCACTGAGTGCAGGTGAGGCTGCCCCTGAAGTCACAGATTTTTAACTTAGCTGAAGCCAGAGAATTATTTCTCACTTTGCCAACTGAGGATTTAGAACAAAACAAATGAATGGAACAAAGCTCTGATTGGTAGTAAAGCGAAGAAAGAAATACTCAGTGCTGCATGGGAACAAACACCGTGTGCCTAGTTTTCCAAGTAAAAGTAGGTGTTCAGAAAGAAGCAGCACACGATTTCATAGCTCTGCTTTTAAGGATAGAGCTTACAAATATTTGAACAATGACATGCAGAAAGGAGTCCCTCTTGTTTTTACGCAGAATCTGTTGACATCTTCCACCATCTCCTCGCCATTTAACTTTCAAGCACATTACAATATTATTTAGAACTAGAAGACTATCATTCTCAAGGTCAGACGCTTACCTACAAGCAACTAGACTTAGTGCCACTGTGATGTAATAATAAACATCTCAGACCCTGCGTTTTCTTTGACATTATCAAGAAAACATGGGGGGGGGGAAATCCCATCTCCCCCTAAATGAATAAAAGCGCTTGCAGTTTCCTTTTAAGCATCTCTATTCTTTATTTTTTCCTCCTTCTACTTTTCACGTTGTCCGTGATCCCATAACAAACTTCTAAGTTTATAAACATCTATGCTAAACTCTCCTTTTTGCTGTCTCAAACATCATAGCATTTCCTTATTTTTAGTGGAAATTTATATTATCTTTCATTTTGAATAAACATTCACCAGTGAAATGGTATCAATATCATTGATCATGGAACTCAGAACTGCAGAGAGAAGAATCACAGGCACATTTGCAGCCTGACATGGTACTATCTATCAAAAGAATAAACGATTATTTACTCTCATTCCTACAAGGGGAGTAGTGTACAGAGTTACAGCTAAGGGACAAAAAACATCCTGTCAGACCAAACACGTCAAGCATTTGCAAATTCAATACCTGTTTCAAGAAAATCCTCCATAGTTGACTACAATTTATGAACTTGGGGTTGGACTTGATGACCCCTAGAAACCCCTTCCAACCCCTAATATCTCTCTCTGTGTGTGTGTATCCTAACTTAAGACGTTCGACACCCAAAAATTTGATACTGGGAAACAGTTCTCTGAAGACATCATGAGCGAGCAAGAAGAAAGTAAAATCCTGCAAACACGTTATGAATTATTTTCTCAGCTCTTTTCAGGACATCAACTGGTGTGCTTTGGTGACTCAAAGTTCTCTCTGTTTTAAACAGAGAACATTAACATATTTTAAAATTTAATGGCCAAAGTCAAAAAGATATTACAAAGGATTTGTGACTAAGTTACTTCTGAAGTATTTTAGGTAAGTAAATTTTAATGTTGGCTTTAAAATAAGTAGCTCATCTCTTGCCAACAAGATCGTCTACCTTTTGTTGATGAGGTTTCCTTTGGGGCAAGCTGTATTAAATTCTAAGGAAAATATGTGGTTTGCACAATTATCTCCCCAGGTATAGCCAGACAGCTATTTCCATGCCTCCCTCCTTGGTGCACTAGCATTTTACATTTCAAATATCAATATCAAAACAATACTTTTATATAAAAAAGTTGAGGAAGTATCACTATTCGTACTCTCTGCTGACAGCAGGCTGGGGAAGAACTATTCAATAGAGAAGGAAGCAACAGGATGAGGGGGTCATGGTTTTAAGCTGGAAAATAGTTGATTTCTGTTAAAAGTCATGAAAAAGTTCTTTTATCTGACAGTGGGGGGATCACTGGCACAGGCTGCCCAGAGAGGTGTTGGAGTCCCCATCCCTGGAGCCGTTCAAGGTCAGGCTGAATGGGGCTCTGGGCAATCTGTTCTAGTTAGAGCTGCCCCTGCCCGTTGTAGGGCAGTTGGACTAGGTAGCCTTTGAAGTCCTTCCAACCCAATCCATGCTGCTCTGGGCAGAGACACTGGCTTACACAGCCATTCAACCTGAGACAGCACAGCCACCCGCTCTTTTGCAGCACAAGCTTCACAAAAAGCACATGTCATTTCCTCACATGATGCCCTCTGCCAGCAGATCTTCTGTTTTGGTATTTCCAAACCCTATTTCTTCAAAACGTCTCAATGGCTCATCCTGTGTTACATTACGATGCATTTGTTGGTATTTAGCAAAAACTAAGCAACAGACAACGTCACACAAAGCAAAGTTTTAAAACCCCACATTAAAGTAGGACAGCCAACTCCCAGTGGATTGAATTTACTAGCCAAGGCGGCCTTATTTGAACTGTGACACGGATGTTATAGTGTAGCACCAAAACCATCGGTTCACACTTGCCAGCCTCTAGTTCAGATGATTAAAACCATATCTATGTCCCTAAAAACCACAACATTAGGAGGTTGCTGAAAAATTGTGTCTAGATAAATATTGTAGATATTAATGTTAGTACTGCTTAATTTTTTATACTGTGCCATCCATTATTATATCTTAATTATGTTTTAGCACCAGCAAGTAATTAGATTTGACTATACTTTTAAAAACCTAAAGGCATTATGTGAAAGCTTGGAAATTCCTATGTCCTTCATACTTCCTTTTTCTCACCCTATTCTGCTGATTCACACTTGCGTGTTGGAAGATACAGCAAAAAGGTCGCAAGTGAAAAGAGACAGGTCTAGCAGCACTAAAATCAATACAGTATTGGGGTAAGCAGAAGGAGGAGTAGATCTTTGTCAGCACGGCTCATGAAGGTGGGAAGGCGTTGTTGAAACAATTGAGTAAACTGCTTTTTAGAGACGCCGTTGTCACTAAAGCTCACATCTCGTGTCTCCAAAGCTACTAAACTGAGTATTCTCACTGCTCTGGTTTCAAGTTAAAGTAATTCCTGAATGGACATAAACTCCTGAGCCCTGATGTTTTCCAAAGTATCCCAAGAATCTCATACTCTTCACACATGAACGTTTCCTTTTGTCTGAAACCACGAGCTATTCCCAACTAGGGCTGCCGTGCTGTGTATAAGCAAGTGCAACCACACGTGTGTCTTACATTTTAATCTTCCAAAAGGAAAAAAGTCACTGATTTATTTCAGAGCATTTCCATAGAGCCAGGACTACAGGATGCCTTGGTGGAATGAAGTGCTTTCTGTAGCAACAATTCAACAGAGCACTTGCGATATCTTCTAGAAATCAGTCGCAATTAGTAAGCAGCAAAGATACTGATTGCCAACAGTTTGCATGTTCACTGCCAGTCAAGATATAACATATGGACAGAACCAGACAGGCTGTTTGCTGGCAACTGGTAAGGGAATAATAAAGAGGACAACATTACAACTGTCAAAATCAGTTAGTCATGTCAGGTTGTTGATGGGTCTTTGAAAAGCAGCAAGGACTGAAGTGTAAGGAGATCTTGTTACTGATAGATGGCAAGGAAAAAAAGCAGAAACAATAGCAGTAATACTGGACTTGCTGATTTTCTGTCTCAAAAACACATCAAACTCTTAGACAGGGAATTAAAAGCAGGAGGCAGAAAATTCAATGTATGCGTAGAAGGCTACTGAAGATTATTTGAGGTACGAACACCCAGATGAAATGTCACTGCTGTATGTGCAGCATCTGATTTCTGGCCTTTGACAAAATCCTGTCACACACAGTCCCCCCTCATTGCGAAGATGCAACTAGCATGGTTTTGTTCATATTGCTAACCCCAAAATGTCACACTTATTTGCTGCTGGATTCTCCTGCAAGACACATCCCGCCCCACAGACAATTCCAGGGCTCTCACAGAAAGGGTGCTGTCCTGTGGAGGGATGAACACAACCAGCAGGAGTGTGGCACTGCTCCTCAGAGAGCAAACCAGCATCCAAAGGAGAAGCAGCAAGCACAGCATAAAGACTGTCAGTCTCTGCTGTGGTGTGCTTGCCTGGAAATGAGATAAACACAGCTGGGATGCATTGAGCAACTCAATATAAGGGCATCTGTGTCTTGGGACTCTGTTCCAGAATTTTCAGACTTCAAGAATAATTTTCAAACAGGAACTACTGTTCCCAAACCAACACACACTGTTCTTTTACCACCCCATGTTTGCCATTACAGGTGATTATTGTGCCTGCTGTGCTGAAGAACAAAGCATGAGATGGTATCACAGCCAAATACATTTCTGCATACATCATCTGTCACTGACTAGGGACTTCAGTTCCACAGATTCACCAAAATCATGAGGGTATTGCTGTCTCTACCAGCGAGCTCTGACAATCACCAAATGCTGCAACATCAACCATTCCTTCAGACACACGTGTGAAGCCTGTGCATCACCTCATTGCTCATCCTCACAATATACTGCAACATACTACTAAGCCATGCCACTCCACCTGTAGCAAGCCTGGATAACCAGGTCCCTCCTTGACCAACCAAGTTATAGAAATGACTGCCAGAAATCTACCACCAGAGCACATTCTCCCTGATTGTTATAAGGAAGGTCTATTATAAAAGTTATTTAGAAGGGGAAAATTCTGAAGATTGTTAAGCAATCTTAGCCATGCTGCAACACATAGAAAAAGTTCTGTGTTTAAAAGTGTATACAGAAGGGAGTGACACATGAATATCTCATTATACAGATTATTCTGCGTGATGTGCAAGTTGCCACCCAGAAAGCTGTAGTCTCAAATCTGCATTGATGCTGTTTTTATCAAAGACAAACCCCCAGACTGAGGGAGACTTTCTTGAAATGGGCCAAGATCACAAGCAACCAATGGTAGAAGCTTCTGCCCTCCATCAGGTGCAACTAACCAGTTACCACTTGTTACCACGTCCCATCAAATCCTCAAACAGACCTGCATTTCTAACAACGTTAAGGACTGTAAATATTAACTCATTTAAGCTATCACCATCAAAAAAGCAGGATGAATAGAAGATGCAGACAATTAAAAGTGCTCTAACAAAGATCTCCTGAGAGAACCTGGTCAACGAGCCTTGTCAGGTCCCTCACCACAGCAGGTTACGTCCACAGCTGGCCAACAGCTATTTCTAATAAGCAGCAGCACTACAACATGGACTCCACCAACATCACTGTTGAATTTATGGGGATTTATTCCACCACTGAGCAGCCTCAATTCACAGCTCGACTCTCCTTACTCTTGTTATTTGAGGCAGACACACTGCTGTGCTTGGGGTACGTGGGGAGTGGCAGTTGAACTTTTACAACAGCAACAGTAGATTGACCTTAATGGGAAGGAAGGGCAAAGGGGGGCACAAAATGTAGTGAAACAATTATTTTTACCAATTTTAGTGCCTGCGAATGCAAAGGCTGAGGTTGGAGCAGTAGACACTAATGCTGAAAGGCTGCAAGAGAAAATGCAAACAAATGGACATAGGTGAAAGGCAGCTACCTGTAACTGGGAAAGGGGATGATTCAATGACTAGGAGCTCAGCAATTGACAAACTTTGTGAAAACAACTCGAATGAACTTACTTGTACGACAGCTGCTTGAAAAAAACGTGTCACAACTGCAACAGCTCAAAGTAGCTTGGAAAAAGCAAGCAAAGTGCCTTCTACGGATAGGCAGAGTCAGAAGTCTAAAATCTGAGCCGATATGTGAGCGTGAACAATCAGTGAAGTCCTCTCATTAAAAAAAAGTATATATCTCCCTCCCTTATTATATATAAAAGAAAATTTAAATCTTATAATGAAGTCTTACCAATCTCATGCAGAAGAATTACAGTGGAGGAATGGTTTAAGTTGATTGTGCACCACCTGAGGTGAGCAAAATGTCCAAGCTAATAGTGAGAATGTCTTTTTGCAGTACAAGACATAATTAATTCCATTACTAAAACACAGTAGTAAGCCTCATTTAGAAGCACGTGTAAATTATACCTTTAAAATTAGCATTTTTAATGTTATTCCTACTTTTAATATTGTTTCCCAGCAAACTGGTACATAAAAAATATAAAAAGGAAGCAGCAGGCAAAAATCAACACTTGATTATATCCTCTCAGACTCTGAAGGAGCTGGATAACCCACATGGAATACAAGAGATCCATAAAATTTGGCCATAAGAACTCACAGCAGGGGTACTGCGGGAAAAGGGCAGCATTAGCGATGAGCAGGGATATCCCCCAGCTGGTGCCCAGCAAGCAGTCAAGAACATACTGTGCTCTCAGTCTGGGCTTCACCTGTGCTTCTCCTTAAAGAGAACCAGATCACACAGAACCAGGTCTGGTGTCCCCACATCAGAGGCACACTTAATCCTGGGACTTAATAGTCTATCCTCAGATAAATCACAAGTTGACTGTATCTGGATAGGCTGAGTCCACCTATTAACTTGTCCCCTGTAACCATGGCTACACAAGCAAAGGAATTCCCTAAGGAATTAGTCCATGACCTGCTGAGCCACTTGGACACCCACAAGTCCATGGGACCAGATGGGATCCATCCT